>SKCR01029330.1:0-362116 GCA_019454045.1 Zanthoxylum bungeanum | reverse complement strand
AAAAGAATGAGTGTTTGTTACAAATGTGCTCGTATGACATGTAATACTCGTTGTCATTCTTTAGGAATGATGTCTAATAACCGTGAAGATAAGATTAAATTCATTAGGGATGACTTGAGTAAGGAGTCTTTGGATGACATATCTAAGACTTTTGAGACGTATCCCAGTGGATATGTGCATCATGCAATTCACATGTTATATACAAAATTCCGTAAAGAAAGACAACATTTAAGTCTTGAGAATCTGACTAAAAAAGACTCTGTTTGCCAATTTTTAAGAAAATTAGATTGGAAGCTTATCCCTGACGCATAGACGTCAATCAAGCCGTAAATTATTGTAAATATTATATCTCTTTGTCTTTTCCTAATAATTGTGATTTTTTTTGTTGTTTTCTTTTATTTTCTCCGAAAGGATCCAGACCTTTTTGACCTTTCACGATTTACTATTTTGCTATTAATCGTTCTTTTGAAGATACTAGTACTATTATTACTCACCCCTTTTCAGGTGTTATAAATTCAACTCATCTTTGCACTTTTGAAGGCATCCAGATTTGAGAAAAGAAACATATATAAAATGGAAGCTACTTCAAGAAGACGAGTTGTAAATATATGTGTCTTTTGTGGTACTAGTGTTGGTACTAAGCCACAATACGTAGCAGCAGCATAGGAATTGGGACGAGTCATAGCTGAGAAGAATATGCACCTAGTATATGGCGGAGACAGTCTTGGACTTATGAGGATCATTTCAAAGGCCGTACAGGAAGGAGGCAGTCAAGTCTTGGGAATCATCCCAAAACCCTTGGCAGAGGCGGATCTTATAGGATCATCAAACGGAGAAGAACTGACCGTGCCAGGTGTCTGAACGACTAGTAAAAATAATTAACAGTGATGATGTTTTTATTGCTTTGCCAAGTGGCTTGGGTACGTTGGAGGAGATTTTTACAGTGCTATCTTGGGCGAACTTGAACATACATCAGAAACCAATTGGATTGTTCAACGCAGATGAATTTTATGATTTTCTTTGTGTATTTCTTGATAATGCCCGGAGAAATGGGTTTGTGTCAAAACCTTTAAAAGAACTCATCTTCATTGCCAGAACTGCCCAGGATTTAATTGACCAAATCTTAACCTATGAACCACAAATTGACCCTATCATTTCCAAGATAAAATGGTCCGATGATGATCGTGGTAAGAAGCGTCGGATAAATCTGGATCTCAACCTTTAATTTCCTTTCTAGATGTAAAATTTCAGCTAACCATGTACTATTGTAGGACACAGAAACTGAGCGACGCATGATGTTCCGGGCTCCCGGCCCGATTGGGAGTACGGAGTAGCCCACGGGGGCCTAAACCGAAGAATGATGGAGTCGCCACCCAGTGTGAACCGGGACAAAGATTTAAGGCCGCACTCACCCCTCGCAAGGGAAGACCTCAAACCATTGGGTTCGAAATGGTCCCTTACTTATGCCACTTGTAATAAAATGATTTGTGCAATAATTCAACCAAACCTAAGCAACATTTATTTCCAAGGATAATTTACTCCTAAGTTCGCATGCATAAGTACAAGGCTCATATCTAAGTTTGCATATAACCTATGTCCGGATTTGCATACAACCTATTTGCATTTAATCTATGTCACAATTTACATACAACCTATTTGCATATAATCTATGTCCAAATTTGCATACATAATGATAAATACTGCTAGCATACAATGTCATAAGCACATTACATTCGATCATAGGCATGCCAGTAGTTAATAATTGTACAATCACGCATGAAAGGAAATTGGAATAACGGCGAACATGCAATAGCACACGACAATCTCATGAACATACTGTTGGGGTTGGTGCTCAGAGCGCCAATTCCCGGTTGTATTTCTTTATGAGTACTTCTGTAAAACATTATTATTATGAATAATATATGCAGTTTCTATAATATAAAGTATCTTTTAATATGGTAAAGACGTAATGACCTTAGAATGACTAGTCATGGTACAGTTGCAAAAGCGTCGCAACTGACATTAAGTTGTATCATGACGTTGTCATTCTCAGACAGTTCCTGGTCAAGGTTTACACTACTTGGTCAGTAAAGTAAACCCGTTGAGACCGGTACATGTCGTATACTGGAATATATGATTCCAATGGTTTCTCAATGAACCATAAGTCTTGGAGACTAGTATAGACGTGTAGGTGTTTATAGCGGATAAACATTGAACGACTCACCGAAGATTCTTAATGGATGGTACACCAACGTCAATAAGAATCTTCTCGGGTTGAGTAGCACTTGTGATTCTTAGACTTGAGATGCCATTGTGGGCACATGAGACATCTTCTACACTTAGATGGCAGTCACATCACCGATCTATTTAGATCAGACCTCCGCCTGTTCGTTGGGTGTAGATAGATCCTCAGGGTGTCCTATGTGTGTCAAGATAGGATCCGTCAGTTCTGTGTATCAGAGCATAGGTAGTCCACATGATTAGCAATCAGATAAAACCATTGGCCCGTGGTACAGTTTAGAAACTAGTTCTAAACATTCTTTTTGAGATTGCTAATAGAATAATCGACTGGATAATCCCAATAGAGATTTGACGTTTACATCTATATCTTTGGGATATATCCGGATACCTGTGACGAAGGAATTATACATTTGCCATGACCTCGACCTGTATGATTCAACGAGTTTATCCGTGATCGTCATAATTTACAGGTGGATAAATTATGGACACGAAATTGGATTTCGTGACGGATATGCCTGAATCTAGAGAGTCTCAATAATGAAATATACTCGTAGAGCACTAGAGCAACACTTATAAATAATGTTGATTATTTATAAAGTCGTTTAAAGGTTAAACGTAAAATACATGCTTAGGGACCCAATAGTCATTTCCTTAATTATTGTGTATTTACATTTAATACTTGATTAATTTAAATACACATTAATTAATAGTCAAATTGAGATATTTGACTAATATCATAAATGTATATATTTATTTAATATTTAATGTAAATACAATACATATATTTAATATATTTGTTTTTAATTAATTAATTAATTATTTAATTGTTAAATGATTAAATTAATTAAAATATAAATATCTTAAGATTTGGATATTTGTTTTTAAGGCTTAGTTGCCTTTTTTGACTTAATTAAAATATCTATAAAGTGTTTATTAGATATTTAACAAGTTGATAAAATTGAAATTGAAATGAAATTGAAATTAATTTTTCTTGTAAATGTTTCGACAAATTCGGCCAAGGCAAAAGTGAGACAAGTATAAATTGTTTTATTTTTCATTTGGTAAATAACCTAAACACTTTAACCTAAACTCCATTAAAAGAAAACAAGAGAAGCTTGAGAGGAAGAAAGGAAAAACTAAAGAAAAAGCTTGGATTTAGTAAGTTTTCTTAACTTGCTATTAGAGAGGAAATTGTTCCTTATGTTCTAGGCTACTTCTTGTGATGTTCTCATGTTATTATTTTCTTTATTCTTTGTGTTTTTGATGAATGGAAGTTTGGTGAAAGTGTTGAGTATGTATAATGATGGAAGCTTGTGACTAGTGTAGTTATAAGTGTTCTTTTAAGGTTTTGGAAATTTTGTTGCTAATATAGAGTTGTTGACCCACTCTTAAATGACCTAGATTTAATCTATAGTTGTTTCATTGTGTTGAGACATTAATTGGATGGAAGAAACATGATTGAAGTAATTGATTTAACCAATTTGGTATAATTTGTCCAATTTGAAGAAATTGAAAAATTAGGGTTTAAGACCTCTTCCAAATTTGGGATTTTCATTTATGTTGTGTATAAGGATGTGTATATGATACATATAAAGTTTCATGTTGATTGGATTTCATTTGGATGTGTCTTGAAGCATGGAAGTGCAAAATGCACACTTTGGCACCATAATGGTGCTCTCGGCCAAATGAAGAATTTGGGGTTTTTGTTGTTCTTGGTGTTTTGATGGTTTGAACAGCTAAGTTCATCTTAGAAATGATTTAGAATCATCCAAAATCTATTTGATCAATTTCGGACTAAAATGAACAAAATACCAAGTGTAAGGGTAATCTGGTAAATTCACATAAATTTGATTTATTGAATTTTATTTCATAATTTGATTATTGGATAATTAAATAAATATGTTTATTTAATTAATCCGAGAAAAAGTTTTGAAATCGGAAAATTTGATTTTCCACCGTTTCCGCTGCGTTATCGGATTTAGCCCTTAAAACCCCTACAAAATGGTATCAGAGCGAGTCTGATTCTAGGCCCCCTAAAATGATTAGCCTTAATTAAATCAATATTTAATCATGTTTTCTTGACTTTATACATGCTTATTATAATCTAATTTGGTTAGATTTAGGGTGTATGACACTTAGCGGAAAATCCCTAATTAATAAGGTTTTAATGTAATTATGTATTTGATGCATATAATGTGGTCCGTCTTGTCAATACGGTTTATGAATATTTCTTCGTGCTACATCCGAGACCGTGCATCTGCTGTGAGGGTGTAGCCGATAGAGATTTATTTATACCGGATGTATATCAGATACTAGATAAATTCAAGCGAAAGCGGAATTCTGAACGTGCCCTAGCTGTCAGGATTACGTAAGTAACTTGAGTTTATCATTGACGAGTTTAACCTTGGTACGTCTCCTTTTGGGCCTGCCTTCGCAGCGACAACGAGAAACGACCAGGACCGGGAACCCAGAGTCAATATTGAGTGATTGACAAATGAGTTGTCTACCTGATGAATATACGTAGGCGAGACCGTGCCTCTGCTGTGAGCTTAAATATATTCACGGGATCCACTTTTCACTATTTGTATTTAATTTAATTATTAAATCTTTGTATTCTGTTTGGGGATTACAGTATTGCATGATTTAGTGGGAGGGACATTTTTAGATTAAAAATCCATGATCTAGTTTATGCTTTTGATATTATATGAAACTGCTTAATTTCTGCTAACCGTTTTTCGTGATCTATATGATAGATTTGCGATGGCGGCACCATCCACGAATCAGTTTGTGCGTATGCTTGATGCGAACAAACTCAAAGATGCTGAAAACTTTGCTGACTGAGACTTGGATTTGAGGATTGTCCTCGATTCTGAGAAACTGGGATATGTTCTTGAGGGTCCGTTGCCCCTTGCTGTTGGTGCGGATGCTACGGAGGAGGAACACCAAGTTTTTGAAACTTGGAAGAATGATGATTTAAGAGTTAAATCATACATCCTTAGTTCACTGTCTCCGGGACTCAAGAAACATTATTATGGCATGTCAGATGCCTATACAATGATGACTCGATTGAGAAGTCATTTGAGAACTAAGAACAATTGATTGTTCACAAAGTCGCAATGGAACTGTTCCATGCGCGGTTGGATGAGGGGCAAGCTGTTAGCCCGCATGTTCTTCAAATGATCGATTTGATCGATTAATTGAGGCAACATAATCTCATTCGAAATGACATTCTCGGTAGGAGTGTCATTCTTGGTTCTCTCCCAGCTTCATATCGCCAGTTCGTGATATATTTCAACATGAACATGACTATCTGTACCTACCATGAGTTACATAGGATGTTGCTCACGGCAGAGGAGGACCTTAAGAAGGGAGTACTGACTCGCCCTCCTAGATCCACTTCTCTTTCCGCTTCTTCCTAGGCATGGCCAAAGGGAAAGAAGAAGAAAGGGAAGAAGAAGAAGGGTTTCGGTCCTCAACCACAGGCGAAGATAGCTAAGCCCAAAAGGGCTTCTGAAGACAAGTGCCATCACTGCAGCAAAGTCAGGCATTGGAAAAGGAACTGTCCTGACTACATCGCCCAGCTAAGGAGGGAGAGAGCATCTACATCAGGTACATTTATTTTTCCAGTTATTGATATATCTTTGGCTTGTGAAGCCGTTACATCCAACTGGATTTTAGATTCTGCTTGTCCCATTCACATTTGCAATTCGTTACAGGTGCTGAAGGAAAGTAGAAGGCTGAAGCCTGGAGAGATGCAGTTGCGATTCGGGAGTGGAGTGGAGACTCTCTGGATGCAGTTGATGTGGGAGTATGTGAGATCTCATTACCAAATGTGACACTTTTGTTAAATGAATGCCATTTTGTACCAGGATGTGTAGCTAATATTATATCACTTTTTGTATTGGATACAGAAGGCTTTTGTATTAATATTAAGAACAGTTATTTATATTTATATGATAGAAATACTATTCAGATCCTTTGTTGTCCAAACCAACATGGTCATTATACATTGCAAACTTCAAAATATATTTTAAATACCGGAGTTAATAAAAGTGATATAATATTAGCTACACATACATTTATACATTGCAAAACTTCAAAAGATATTTTAAATACTGGAGTTAATAAACGTAGTTTACCTGTAATTAATGATACTGAACTTTGGCATATGCGGCTTGGTCACATTGGCGTTAAACGTCTTACCCAATTGGTTAGGAATGGTTTGATATCAGATCTTACCATTGAATCCTATCCAACTTGTGAATCCTATATTCAGGGTAAGATGACCAAAGCCCAATTTTCTGGTGTTGGACACCGCGCCACTAACTTACTGGAACTCGTACATTCTGATGTATGTGGTCCACTAAGTCAAACTGCTCACAGTGGTTATTCATACTTCGTTACCTTTACCGATGATCTGTCACGGTACGGTTATCTCTATTTGATGCGACATAAATCGGAAACCTTTGAAAAGTTCAAGGAGTTCCGAAATGAAGTAGAAAAACAAACTGGTCAATATATTAAATGCCTTCGATCTGATCGAGGCGGCGAATATATGAGTGGTGAGTTCATGGATTATATGAAGGAGAATGGATTCTCGCTCAATATACTCCTCTAGGTAATCCACAGCACAATGGAGTGTCTGAGAGGAGAAATCGGACTTTATTGGATATGGTCTGATCAATCTTGAGTTTCACAGATTTGCCCTATTATTTATGGGGCTACTCTCTTTTAACAGCTGCACATCTTTTGAACAAGATTCCTTCAAAAGCTGTTCCTACAACTCCGTATCAGATATGGTTCGGTAGGAGACCAAATCTTAATTATATTAAGGTTTGGGGTTGTCCTGCCTATGTCAAGGTGACTCAGCAAGATAAGCTTTCACCTCGAGGGCAAAAGTTTAGGTTTGTCGGATATCCTTCGAATACGAGGGGATATCTGTTCTATGATACCGAGCATCGGAATGTGTTCGTAGCTCGCTTCGCAAAATTTCTAGAAGTAGAATTTTTGTCAGAAGGTGGTAATCATAGACAGGTTGAGCTTGATGAAGTCCAACCTGAAAACAACGAACCAACGGAGGAACCTGAAGTTCAAGTAGATGAAGGACCTTCAACACACACACTCCGTAGGTCTGAAAGGGTATCTAGACCTCCTGAACGCTTGTATTTGATACAAGAAAAGAGTCTGGATGTTCTCTTAGTTGAAGAGACTGATCCTTTCACCTATAGAGAATCGATGTTGGACATCGACTCCGTGAAATGGCAAAGTGCCATGAAATCCGAGTTAGACTCCATGCATGAGAATCAAGTTTGGGACTTGGTTCCGCTTCCCGAAGGAATTGTTCCTATCAGTTGTAAATGGGTTTACAAGAGGAAGCGCGGGCCTGACGGTAAGGTTGAAACTTACAAGGCCTGACTGGTAGCAAAAGGTAACACGCAGCGACCTGGCGTCGACTACGATGAAACTTTTTCACCAGTAGCAATGCTTAAGTCTATTCGGATTTTGCTTTCTATAGCCGCGTATCATGACTACGAGATTTGGCAAATGGATGTCAAAACGGCTTTTCTAAATAGATTTCTTGATGAATAAATCTATATGGAACAGCCGGAAGGTTTTATGTCCAGCGAAAACTCGGGCATGGTATGTAAGCTTAAGAAGTCCATTTATGGACTTAAACAAGCTTCACGAAGTTGGAATCTTCGATTCGACGAGATTATTAGATCGTCTGGTTTTCTCAAGAATTCAGAAGAATCCTGTGTGTATCAGAAGGCCAATGGGAGCATGGTCGTATTTTTAGTCCTATATGTTGATGACATCCTAATCATTGGGAATGATTTAGGTATGTTACAAGGCGTCAAAGCATACATATGTAAGAATTTCTCCATGAAGGACCTGGGAGAAGCTTCCTATGTTTTAGGGATAAAACTCTATAGAGATAGACAAAGGAGGCTGATTGGGTTATCCCAATCAACGTACATAGATAAGATCTTGGAACGGTATAATTTTGGTAACTGTAAGACAGCAAACATACCGTTCAGACATGGGATTCATCTTTCTAAGAAGATGAGTCCACAAACAGAAGATGAGAAGGTTAGAATGTCTAACCAACCTTATGCTTCATGTTTGGGTAGCATAATGTATTCCATGTTATGTACGAGGCCTGATATCAGTTTCGCTGTTAGCGTAACTAGTCGATATCAGTCCAATCCAGGTAATGACCATTGGATGGCCATTAAACATATCCTCAAGTATCTTAAAGGTACTAAGGATAACTTAATAATTTATGGAGGAAACGAACTGCAAGTTAACGGGTATACGGATTCTGATTTCCAATCGGATCCCGATGATAGAAAGTCTACATCTGGATTCGTATTTACCCTTAACGGAGGTGCAGTTTGTTGAAAGAGTTCCAAACAGGGATCGACAGCAGATTCCACCACTGAGGCGGAATATATTGCAGCTTCTGAAGCTGCAAAAGAGGCTGTGTGGATAAAGAATTTTGTCACAGAATTGTGAGTTGTCCCAAGTATCGAGAATGTGATTCCGTTATACTGTGATAATATTGGAGCCATTGCGCAAGCAAAAGAACCGAGGGCGCATCAGAAGTCGAAGCATGTGGAACGCAAGTACCACATCATTCGAGAGATTGTGTCGCGAGGGGATATTGTCGTGTGCAAGGTACCGAGTGAAGATAATGTAGCAGACCCGCTGACGAAGGCCATACCTCCGAAGTTGTTTGATAAACACGTGGAGTCGATGGGTATTAGATACAATCGTTATTGGCACTAGAGCAAGTGGGAGTTTTTGTTGGGGTTGGTGCTCAGAGCGCCAATTCCCGGTTGTATTTCTTTATGAATACTTCTGTAAAACATTATTATTATGAATAATATATGCAGTTTCTATAATATAATGTATCTTTTAATATGGTAAAGACGTAATGACCTTAGAATGATTAGTCATGGTACAGTTGCAAAAGCGTCGCAATTGACATTGAGTTGTATCATGACGTTGTCATTCTCAGACAGTTCCTGGTCAAGGTTTACACTACTTGGTCAGTAAAGTAAACCCGTTGAGACCGGTACATGTCGTATACTGGAATATATGATTCCAATGGTTTCTCAATGAACCATAAGTCTTGGAGACTAGTATAGACGTGTAGGTGTTTATAGCGGATAAACACTGAACGACTCACCGAAGATTCTTAATGGATGGTACACCAACTTCAATAAGAATCTTCTCGGGTTGAGTAGCACTTGTGATTCTTAGACTTGAGATGCCATTGTGGGCACATGAGACATCTTCTACACTTAGATGGCAGTCACGTCACCGATCTATTTAGATCAGACCTCCGCCTGTTCGTTGGGTGTAGATAGATCCTCTGGGTGTCCTATGTGTGTCAAGATAGGATCCGTCAGTTTTGTGTATCAGAGCATAAGTAGTCCACATGATTAGCAATCAGATAAAACCATGGGCCTGTGGTACAGTTTAGAAACTAGTTCTAAACATTCTTTTTGAGATTGCTAATAGAATAGTCGACTGGATAATCCCCATAGAGATTTGACGTTTACATCTATATCTTGGGATATATCCGGACACCTGTGACGGAGGAATTATACATTTTCCATGACCTCGACCTGTATGATTCAACGAGTTTATCCGTGATCGTCAAAATTTACGGGTGGATAAATTATGGACACGAAATTAGATTTAGTGACAGATATGCCTGAATTTAGAGAGTCTCAATAATGAAATATACTCGTAGAGCACTATAGCAACACTTATAAATAATGTTGATTATTTATAAAGTCGTTTAAAGGTTAAACGCAAAATACATGCTTAGGGACCCAATATTCATTTCCTTAATTATTGTGTATTTACATTTAATACTTGATTAATTTAAATACACATTAATTAATGGTCAAATTGAGATATTTGACTAATATCATAAATGTATATATGTATTTAATATTTAATGTAAATATAATACATATATTTAATATATTTGTATTTAATTAATTAATTAATTATTTAATTGTTAAATGATTAAATTAATTAAAATATAAATATCTTAAGATTTGGATATTTGTTTTTAAGGCTTAGTTGCCTTTGTTGACTTAATTAAAATATCTATAAAGTGTTTATTAGATATTTAACTGATAAAATTGAAATTCAAATGAAATTGAAATTAATTTTTCTTGTAAATGCTTCGCCAAATTCGGCCAAGGCTAAAGTGAGACAAGTATAAATTGTTTTATTTTTCATTTGGTAAATAACCTAATACACTTTAACCTAAACTCCATTAAAAGAAAACAAGAGAAGCTTGAGAGGAAGAAAGGAAAAACTAAAGAAAAATCTTGGATTTAGTAAGTTTTCTTAACTTGCTATTAGAGAGGAAATTGTTCCTTATGTTTTAGGCTACTTCTTGTGATGTTCTCATGTTATTATTTTCTTTATTCTTTGTGTTTTTGATGAATGGAAGTTTGGTGAAAGTGTTGAGCATGTATAATAATGGAAGCTTGTGACTAGTGTAGTTATAAGTGTTCTTTTAAGGTTTTGGAAACTTTGTTGCTAATATAGAGTTGTTGACCCACTCTTAAATGACCTAGATTTGATCTATAGTTGTTTCATTGTGTTGAGACTTTAATTGGATGGAAGAAACATGATTGAAGTAATTGATTTAACCAATTTGGTATAATTTATCCAATTTGAAGAAATTGAAAAATTAGGGTTTAAGACCTCATCCAAATTTGGGATTTTCATTTATGTTGTGTATAAGGATGTGTATATGATGCATATAAAGTTTCATGTTGATTGGATTTCATTTGGATGTGTCTTGAAGCATGGAAGTGCAAAATGCACACTTTGGCACCCTAATGGTGCTCTCGGCCAAATGAAGAAATTTGGAGTTTTTGTTGTTCTTGGTGTTTTGATGTTTTGAACATGCTAATTTCATCTTAGAAATGATTTAGAATAAAATGAACAAAATACCAAGTGTAAGGGTAATCTGGTAAATTCACATAAATTTGATTTATTGAATTTTATTTCATAATTTGATTATTGGATAATTAAATAAATATGTTTATTTAATTAATCCGAGAAAAAGTTTTGAAATCGGAAAATTTGATTTTCCACCGTTTCCGCTGCATTACCGGATTTAGCCCCTAAAACCCCTACACATACTCCGATCATATAATGCGAAAAACAAAGAACAACCTAAACATAATGCAAATTCCAAACGCAAAATAAATGACTAATCATGCTTGAAAATGAACAACTAAATAGGATAAATCATGCTTAAGAACCAAGTAACATACTAACGGCCTAATCATGCTTGAATACCATCTCATGAACACATCAAATAGACAAATACAGAGATACAAATAGTATGATTGATTACATGATACAAGAGAAATCACCTAAGAAACAATTATGCATGACATGTGATGAAAAGGACTCAGTTCAGTGTATGCACGTTCGTGTAGGGTTTGAAAACGCGTTCGAATGGTAAACAGAAGGTTCGCATTCGTATAGCGTTTGAGAACGCGTACGAACGGGACAGGACATGATGAAACAAAACGCATTCGCGTTCGAGTAGCGTTCGTAAACGCGTTCGAACGGTAAACAGAAGGTTCGCGTTCGTATAGCGTTTGAGAACGCGTTCGAACAGGACCAGACCTGATGCATGATAAAACAAAGGAAATACGTGCGCGTTCGAGTAGCATTAGTAAACGCGTTCGAACGGTAAACAGAAGGTTCGCGTTCGTATAGCGTTCGTCAACGTGTTCGAACGAACTGAGACAGAAAACATGTGTTCGTGCGGCATTCTGAAACGCGTTCGAACGGGGTTACAACAGTGACCTCAAAAAAGGCAGTAAACAACATGACACATACGTGAACAGATGAATAAATGACACTTAATAAATAATAACGGGCTACAAGGCGTGGCAAAGCATCGTGGTAAATGATTTTTACCCCTCGAAATGGAGGACCTTAATCCGACTTGCTAAGCCCATGCGCTAATAACATAATGCATATAAAAATAAAGACAATAATATCGGACTTTGTATGCCCGATTGAACACATCTTACATTCAACCGAATATACGTCATCCGGCGCAGCAAAGCATCATGGTAAAAGATTTTAACCCCTCGAAACGGAGGACCTTTAATCCAACTTACTAAGCCCATACGCTTTATCTCATCATTACACAAACAAATAACATGCAGAATTTAAATAACGGATAATAAACGAATCAAACAACATAAAACAAAATATGCGCCGTTTGCTCAAGTGGTATGTGGAGTTGTATCCCAAGTACAGACCGCACTATCGTCCATTCGGATTCAGCTACGGAATTTATGTATGGGTTTCCATCCTATATACCACAAGAGGCGACACATTTTCCATTTTATTCAAAGCCACAACATGCATCCATGAACGACTCTCATACGAAATAAATAACTAAAACGATTAAAAGATGAATAAAAATAAATACGAAGAGTGCCCTCAGGTATAACCTCTTATGTCGACTCTCGGAAGTACCGTACGCGGTCGTCGGAAGGGTGGATGCTCCACAACTCCTCCGGTTCACTGGTTCAACGTTTCCCTTCGCTGCTTCGCTGTTCGGGCTACTGTTTTCCCTCTGTTTCACTGCTGTTTTGCTGCTGTTTTTTGGTCACTGTTTTTGTGTATCAGGGGCTGTTTTTGAGGTTTTTTTATGGGGTTTTAGAGGCTGCTGTTTTGGGGTTTCTGGGCTGTTTTAGTGTGACTTTGAGGGGGATTTTATGGCTGTTTGTGAGGCAGTTCAGGGTTTGTTTTGGAGTGCAGTGGGGGCTAGTGAATGGAGGCTTATGCGCTGATGATGGACTAGATGTTTGGTGCGTGAATGGGGTAGTGTGTGGGGAGATGGCTCACGGCAATGGAGGGGTTCTTTTGCGTCTTGTTGGGCGGCAATCCAAGGGTATTTCTTCTGTGAATTATGTGTGAATGAGCTAGGGGGTTTGAAGGGTTGGAATTGGGTTTCTTATAGACAAAGGCTAGGGCTTCTCCTTGTTTGAAAAGGAAGGAATCAATTAGTGTCTTACAAGGAAAGCAAAAGATTGATTGGAGACAAGATTTGGTTTAATTAGGAAGTTAATTTATTTAATTTATTTGGTTTAGGCATGATATTTGTTTTATTAGGATGTGATATATTTGATTGATTTTAATTTGGTATATGATTTTTAGATTTTATTTAATTCCCCATGTGTTAAATATGCATTTATTTAATTTGGATGTGTTTTATGGGCTTTGGTGGGCTAATTGGGCTTGGGTGTGAGGCTAGCAGCAAAACCAGAAATACCGACACCGTTCGAACGCCGATTTGAACGCTACACGAACGCCCGCAATCTGCTTGACGTTCGAACGTGGTCACGAACGCAGCACGAACGAAAACAGTGAACTTGTGAAATGAATCTGATGACATACTTATTCTGAATTTCCCCTTCCGACGTCCGTTTCCCGTGACTTCCGTGACATAAAAGGTAGTGCCTCTAAATGAGACTCATCATAGGGACTTATATGCAAAAATGCAGTGCCTACAACTATCTTCTGAATTCAACTTATACTTTTTAAAACATTGAGGACAATGTCTCATTTAGGTTTGGGGGTGGGGAATAGTTGATTTGTATCTTGTTTTTCTTGTTTTTATTTTTAGTCCAAAATTTTTCGAAAAATACAAAAAAAAATTGAAAAATTTTACAAAAAAAAAAAAATTGTGTTTTTGTGTTTTAAATTTGATTAATCGGGTGAAATTGGTGTGAGATAGCTGTGTAAAAAGTTTACACTCTTGAGACGTATCTCAACCTATTTCGGAACAAGTTAATTTTTGTTTATTTCCTTTTAAATTATTTAATTTGTGAATTCTCCATAAAACTAATTAAAATGGATATTCATATGCTCAATTGACAAGTATTATCAACATATATGGTAACATACGGACATGAGCTGTAATTGAAAATTTTGTAATATTCAGTGCTCTAGTTTAATTGGAGGAAGCATCTATGAAAAGCGATGGATAAAAAAAAACGTATGAGATCCGAGTTATTAAGTCTGTAAGGGTGTTTTAACACCTAGTGCCCTAAAGCCAACTGGTTTGGGAGTCACTGGCCCAAAGCTCGTTACATGGATCAAATATGTTGCAAAAATATATATATCTGAAGTCTGAGTAGTTAAGTCCGTAGGGGTGTCTTAACACATAGTGCCCTAAAGTCAACTGGTTTGGGAGTCACTGACCCAAAGCTCGCTACACAGACAGAAGATATTGTATATAAATAAAAAAAATCAAAAAGAAAGAAAAAATCAGAAAAATTATTCAATTGCTGCAAAAAGATGTGAATTCTAATAAAACTTTGGACAAAAATATTACTCTTTTCTCAACTGCACTTGTAACTGTTGTGGGCAAAAATGAGTTGAGTAATATTTTGTTGATTGTGTATATGGAGAATGGTAAATATAATCGGAGAATTTAATTATTCGGTAATTTAGAAAGAAAGAAAACAACTAGTAACTTGAAGTAGAAGTTTTACATGATTAGTCACTAACTTCTTTATTCTATTTTCTCTTGTCTTTTTGCTTTTGTGTACATTAGTTTTACTATATTTTTACTTTTGTAAAACGTTTGTGGGTATCGTTGCTGTAAGCCCTCACGAGACTACAACTCGTCCACTAGGGACACCTATGGGGTTTAAAGGCTTGTTGCATATGCTAAATACAACCGTGATCTCTACGAAAGTGGCTTACCTTAATTTTTTATGTCATTTTATTTTGTGTTTTGCTCGAGGACTATCAAAATATTAGGTTTGGGGGGGGGGGGTGATGAGTGGTAAATGTATCACTATTTCCCACTCATTTAACCTAATATTTTGTATATATTCTCGAGTTTTGTGAATATTTTGATGTGTTTTGTGTTATTTTGTAGATAAATAAAGTTTCAGGACTCTCTGGAGGTGATTCGAGGCCAAAACAGTGAAAAAGGACAAAATGGTCATTTGGTGCGTCGCGACGCGCAGCCAGCGTCGCAACCGCTAACGTGCGCCGGGACACATGGACCAATCAAAGGGATTTTGCTAAAATGCACCGGATGCTAACATGCGCCTGCCACGTGTCAACATCACAGCCGATCATGCTAACGTGCGTCGTGCCACGTGTCATCATCCTATGGTGCCGACAATCGCCATCGCCACGTGTCATCCACGTGTCGTCCATGTGTCAGCCACATAGGCGTCCACATCAGCCACGTGCCAAGTCAGTGTGCCACATCATCATCAGCCAATCATCGCATGACACGTGTCGTAATCACACGGTGCCGACAATCAACATCGCCACGTGTCGCCACATCATCACCACGTCAATACAATTATTAAGTTAATCATCCAAAATGCCACGTCAGCAGATAAGGGAATCAAAGCAGCCAATCAGAATGTGACACGTCATCGCGTCGCGACGCGAGACCACCATGGGCGCCTATAAATAGAGCTCGAAATTTCAATTTTAGATGTATCTTCCTCTCTGAATTCTCTGATAATAATAATGAGTTTGTATCTAGTTTGTTTTAATTTCAGTTATGCAATTAATTTTATTTACTTTTTGTAATAGTAATTTATTTATTTTTTACTTTTTCAGTTTTTACTATTCAGCAATGAAAAGGTAACTTCCCCCTGCTAGGGTGAAAGGTAAAACTTTTATTACTGCTATTTAGATTAATCTCCCTTAATTATAATATATAAACTATTTAAAACTTGACTTAACAAGGATACCGCTATATTGGTCGCTTGGTAATTAATTATAAACTGATTTTAACCTGACTAAGCATGGATACCGCCTGGTTGGTCGGTTGGTAATTATTGCCTATATGTGTGGTTTATACACAAATAATGATACCGCATTTATGGTCGGTCGGACTTAATTTGACTTGATCAGGTTACCGCCTATATGGCTGGTTGATAATATCACACAAGTTAATATATTATATTAAGGGAGATATCTAAAATAATAGTAATAAAAGTGGATCTTTTAACCCTAACATTTTCTTTTATTGTACTTTTACCTTTTTAATTTACAGCATTTACTTTTCAGCACTTTACTTTATGTCTTTTATTTTTAAGTTTTTACTAGTTGTAAATATGTGTCGTAGCTAAGCCCGTAATATGGGGTTGTGATAAATTCCAATATCACCGGTTTATAATGAGTTATTTTATAATTTGGGTAATATAAAGGTTTACTTATTAAGTCTTAAGTTTAATACTTTTTGTTAACTGACCACTAATAAGATTGATCGGGTAAACTTAAAATAAACTTGACGAATGAATTTTAGGTTTAAGACCCTATATTTAATAGCCGACGATCTTCCTTGAGGATAGATAACATTTTAATAGATTTCCTTACAAGATAGACATATACCTGTCGGGCGGGGGTAACCACAATTGAAACTTAGTCTTAATGAATCCAGGTAATTTGATTAACATAGACATATGATTTAATTGGTTACACTGGATATTTGCATCCGACCATCGACATAGGCTTTTGCAGAATTTCGTGTTCCAGGTTAGAAAACTAATATATTATACAAACATGAAATAACCACTTCATCTTTAAAAAGATATTGGAAGAAATCACAACTCTGGATAGTTTTATAAATTTAAACTTTCCTCAATCAACTTTCTCACCATTTTATTTACTTGTTTTAAAGTTTAAAGTCACCACCCAATCAAACAATCAACATGTTAGATACTTGTAATCATTTGGCCTCATACAAATTAATAGCCTAGGTATTAAGTTCTCGTGAGATCGATACTTTTTATACTACTTGAACGATACGTACGCTTGCGTTATACGCGTGTGATTTCGCACCGGTCATATACACAAATACAACTGGGCAACGTCAAATTCATTAGTTCAGAGTTGGCAAATGGGCCAAACTTAGAAAATATCATTTTCAAATTCAAATGTTGTTTACTAATATTTTTAAGATGTTGAAAAAACTCAATTTCTAAAATTTTGAATTGATTTTTTTATATATTTTTTTAATGCCAATTTAAATAAATAAAAAAACTTAAAATATGGAAGAAGTGCTCTAGTAGTCTGGTTGAGATAAAATCTTCAAAGAACCGCCAAAACAAGGGTGTTTCCGTCATTTAAAACACTTTTCCGTTCTAAAACAGTTGTCATCTTCGTTTCCCTAGGATCCAAAATAGAAAACGATAACATCTACAGTCGTTTCTTTTTCTGCCGGCGCCATGACTCGGCTTTACTCTTTCTTTCTTGGTTCCGATCAAAACCGTCCATCTTCCATCTCTCGATCTTGATCTAATCACAGCCACTCAAAAAAATAAAATTAAAGATTGATTTAAGAAAGAGAGGGGAAGCGACGGAACTAGCAATGGCAACGCAAATTCTGGAGATCAACTTGATCTCCGCACAAGGCTTGAAGTCGCCGTCCTCTAAAATGCGGCGGATGCAAACATACGCACTGGTCTGGATCAATTCTTCGACGAAGCTTCGCACTCGAGTCGACCAAGCCGGGGCCGAAAATCCAATCTGGACTGAAAAGTTTCTCTTCAAAGTAACTCCGGAATTTCTTTCCTCCGAAACTTCCGCGATCTCCTTCGAGATCTACGCCGTCGGTTACCTTCGCGATCACCTAATCGGCACCGTCCGTTGCCTCGTATGCAACATCTCACTCGGCGCGGCTACCAAGACTCCATCTTTTACGGCCTTCCAGATCCGCCGCCCTTCTGGAAGGTTCCACGGAGTGCTTAGTATCGGTTCCATGCTAATCGACGGTTCTGATTTACCGGCTTTAAGTGAGGTTTCAGCGATTGCGTACCGTGACCTAACGGGAGAGAGTCAACGCGGAGGTCAACGCAAGGAAAAGCTGATGAGGAGGAAATCGAAGTCGATGGCTGATGAGTTGGACGCAGGTGGTGATGATGAGTCTTGGGAAATTCATCTTGTGCTGAGTCTCTGTGTTCTGATGGCGCAGACTCGACGACGACTTCTTCATCGTCAACAACATCAACGGTGTTGAAGGACTGGAATGGGTTTAATTGTATGGCAAGAAAAAATCGTCTGAGGTCGGCCTCAGAAAGCATGTTGTGGGGCTGTTGATGGAGAGGAAGAATCGCTCGAGCCCGTCAGATGAGAATGTGGACATCTAGTCTTGGGTACATTGTAAGGTACCCCCTCTCTTGACTCTTGGCTCTTTTATAGAACGATTTGAGACTTGCGAGCCGTAATAATTTTGTAATATGTTAGTGTCGTAAAATTGCATTCTATGAAATATGCGGAGAAAAAACTGAAGATGTCGATTCCTCGAAGGCTCAATTGTATAGATTTTTACCCATTGCACTAATAAATAAGTTGCCGTAATAATAGAGCATCTAAATGGAATGAGAGACTCGAGTGTTGTAGGTATATGCCATTGTTGGAACTGTGGGAGCCAGGTAAGTCAAAAATAAGTTAGATAATGAGATAATTTTTTATATGTGTTAATTGTATGTATAGGATATGAGAATTGGTATTCTCAAATTTTCGTGTGGAGAAGGATTATTAGGGCAAATGTTATAATTTTCATATTTTGAATGGGTTAGCTAAAAATATTGTTTTCCATAGATAATAGCTTTAAGCGTTTAATTTAGGCTTCAACGTCCAAACCCAGATCCATCTTGGGTCCTTGGGCTTAAGTATGTATTATTTGGGCTGTAGTTGAACTTGGGTTTGGCTATTGAGCCAGCAGCAATGCAGCAAATACTCAGTGTCCCAAGTAATCAATCACTGTTAGTGTGACAACTGCACTTGTTGCAGCTAGCATAACATCGATTAGACCAATGGTGGAAAAAGAGAAAGCCCAATTCCTTGTACATCTAATCAATCAAATGTCGGCGATATGGTAGAAAAGTCAATATTTCTCTCGAGAGAATAGGAGAGTAACGGGGATCAACTCAATAATAGAAAGAAATATATTTTTGGTTCCCATACATGAATCTTTAAATGACAAATTATGGTGCAAGCATGTTAGAGATGGAAATGTAAGTACTATGAAGTGAAGAAACAGGTATCAAGTATTGGCCTCGAGAATGCTGTGCTCACTTGGTAATTGGTAACGACAGAAGTGTGTTAAGTAGCAGGGAGCACGATGCAGGGGCCGACTTGGGTTGTCTTAAATTTTTAGAGAGGTCTCTTTTGAGTTCTGAATTTGTCTATGATTATAAATATCCGGATATTGCGCCGATCCTCTGCATTTACCTGTGATGTTGAAGAAGATGACTCTGTTGTGTCATCAATATCGTCTCTCAATCTAATTTTTCAATTTCTGGCTAACAATAGCAGTTGCAGACATGCAGTCTCTAAAAAGATTGTTATTTTACGTCAAGCATGTGCTTTTTTTGTTTTTTTGAATAAATGATCTAAAAAATGGGTGGAACGTCAAATAAAATCTTATATCACAATTAAGTTGGCACCTAAAATTTTGCCAAATCATATGCTATCAAAAATCCGTCAAGAGTGTTGCATTAAAATGATAATTAAAGTTTGATACATGACAAGAATAAAAAGCCTAACTTAACCAAGGAGGCAATCAACCTCGTTAAACCCTTTGTCAGTAAACCCAGAGGGAAAACTTGAGAAAAGAAAGAGTGTCGGTCTCCAATCAAAACATCAATTAAAGAAAGATGAAGAAATGATCAATGGTCCGTTTGGTATAGCTTTTCAAATAAAACTTCCTCAAGTAGAAATTTTATTAATAGAGTTTTTAAAAGTAGAGTTTTTCATAAAAAGTTTTTAGGTGTTTGGTTGTGAATGAGAACTTTTATTAAACATTATAAAATTACTTTATTGGACAAGATTTTTAAAATTGTGTTATGAAAGAGATGAAATAATGTTAAATTAAATAAGGATATTATAGATAATTTAAATATTTAAAAAAAATTTCCAAACTCTACTCACAAAAGCCCAAATTTTGAGCTTTTGCTAGTATAGGTAAAATGATTTTTTTAATCGTCAAAAACTCTACTTAAAATGCAACCAAACATCACCAAAATTTTGAAAAGAGCTTTTGGGATTAAAAAAGCTCTTTTACATCTATTAGAAATTATATCAAACATGCACTAAGAGAATTTATAGTTAGGGAAAATATTAGAATCACAAGAGAGAAGATGTAAAGACTTGTATGGAGTTTCATCTCAACAAGTGAACTCATCACAGACGCATGCTTTTCTCATCCCACCAAGTAAACTTCATCCTGTCAAGTATGTGCCTTATTTTGTGTAACTTGCCACACACATAATTTTTTTATCTAACTACGTAATTTTAGAAATTATTTTGTCACCCTTTTGTAGACTTATTGTTAGAAAATGTTCATTTAGAAAATATTCATTGGGAACATATAATACACCCATGATGGTAACATTTTAAGGGGTTTGAGAAAGTCATTAAGCTTCCAAATGCATGTGATTAAATAGTAATCAATGGTTCCAAATACATGTTTCTGATCAATGCTTCCAAGTGCATGTGATTGTATAGGAAGCCATGCTTGTAATTGAATAAGAAGCCATGCTTGTAATTGAATAAGAAGCCATGCATGTGATGATATAGGAACTTGACTTCTCATTCTATAAATATGAGCATTTACTCATTGAGATAAGCAATCAATTAAGTTTGATTAAAGACATCTCTACAAGAAAAATGTATGCAATTGTATTGTGAAGTACTTAGATTTATTTCAATGTGTTTGTGAATAAATCTTAAACTAGTAATACATGTATGGTTAGATCCTAAGTGGACCATTCATGAATTTTTTTTCCATGCAAATATTATGGATGATGTTCCCGACATTGGTACCATGAGCCTTGATGCATGTATTCTAGTTAGATTGCACAAAAAATGCATGATCATGCATGAAAAATGAAGAAATTACATTCTTTTTTTCATTTTTAAAAAATGATATTCTTCCAATTTTGGGCATTAATATCTCTCTGTAAAAAATTATTAGTAATATGTTCTAAGTTGTGTTGAATACTATGACATATGATCTTTAATTGGGTATATCATTTGCTTAATTTAGATTAAAAATAAGAAAGATATGGACCCTAGAAGTTGGCTAGTCGAACATATTTTTACCAAAAAAAAAAACACTCTCAGAATTCAAAAACGACATGTCATCAACGTCTTAGAGAAGCAGACGACATGTCGTTTGGAAATGACGTATGACGTGTCGTACATTAAGCGAAGCCACAAATGACATGTCGGTTGAAGGTTAGAAACCGACATGTCGGATCCATTCAAATTATGCAATCGACATGTCGTATGATCACGAAGCTAACAGACTGTCGGGGTTTTGGGCGAAGGGCGCAGCGGAAGCGCGGTTCGGGCGAAATCCTAATTTTAAAATTTTTTAAACTACCGAATAAATTATTCAATATCCAATATGAATAATTTATTCATATTTCACCTAAACATGTTTATTCGAGATCAAATAACGACATAAACAACTAAGAAACGTCGTGGAACTTTTACGAAAAATATTTTTCCGCAAAATGACGCAAAACGCGTTTTTGACCGAACCGACCACCCAACACTTATGGGGACTGCCCAGGTCAGCCCCAATAGTGTTAGGGCAGTTCATGGGCTGCCCCAACAGTGACAAATTCACTGTTTGGATAGCCGTCACCCGGTTGGCTCAAAAGTCACCCAGTAACGCCGTTTTTCGCCGTTTTCGCTTATTTCAACTCCGAAATAATTTCCGGCAATTGTTCCAACACCCAAAACACATCCAATATATTTATATGACATCAAAGTCATCAACATAAACCCAGGTTTTCCAGAACTGATCCAGAAACCAAAAATACCAATTTTCATGCTTTAAATCCAATTTTTCAAGATTAATCCAATTAATCAAAACACCAATCAAAGTCACCACACATGAACCACCCACCAACAATTCTAGGCATTACAAGAGTGGTCATAACACTCTAGAATGACAACATATCATCAAATGATTAAATTGGACAATAATTACACTAATTCCATCCAAATCAACTTCACACATGCTCAACACTTCCAAATCCATCCACCAAAACCAAAAGCCCCAATTTTATCAAACAAAGGAACCCTAGAACTATTCTAACAATTCAAGAAAACAAGAAACTAATTTCCAAGCTTAGGGTTGTAGAAGATTACCTTTAATCTCTTGTTTTCCTAAGCTTTTCTTGAATTTTCCTTCATTTTTAAACTTGAATCATCAAGCAACTATGAAACCCATTTTTCTCTTGAAGCTTTCGGCCATGGTGGATAAAATTAGGAAATGAAAAAAAATTTCAAATAAAAATAAGAGATGACCGACTTTTGAGGGTATAATGGTCATTTTGCAATAATTTAATCCAATTAAATATATTAAACTTTATGTTAACCAATCATAATTGCACACATAAAGTTTAATTAAATCATGTCATGTGTTTCAATAATAATTAAACACATTTCATAACATTTATGAAATATGGATATTATTTAACTATTCAAATATTTAACAATTAAATATCTAAATAATTAATTAATATAATTATTATTATATATATGTATTTTTATTTAAATAAAAATACATATATTATGGCATGTGTCAAAGTCTCATTTGACAATTAATTAATGTGTATCTAATCAAATTATGTATCAAATACAAATACACAATAATTATTAAATGACCAAAATCCCCTAATGCATGTATTATCGTTTAATCGTTTAAACGATTCGAATTAATACGATGAAGTATTATGAATAATCTATATTATTCATAACGCGTTGCCCAAGTGCTCAACGAGTACATTTCATATTGTGGGACTCTCTAAGTTTAGGTCTATCCGTCACGAAATCAAATTTCGTGTCCATAATTCACCCACTCATGAATTATGACGACCACAGATAATCTCGCTAAACTATGCAAGTCGAGGTCATTGCATACGTATAATCACTCCGTCATCATTGCATACGTATAATCCCCCCGTCACAGACTATCCATATTATACATGGGATGTAGATAAGAACGTCAAATCCTTTTGGTATAATATAGTCAACTTTCAATTTACGATCTCTAAATAACACTCGGAACTGATTTCCGAAGTTATACAACGGCCATGGATTTACTAGATCACAAACACGTGCAAGATGTTTATGCCTTGTACACAGGACTGACAAATCATCTCTTGATACGCACTGGATATCATGAGCATCAGTCCACACCCAACGAACAGGCGGAGGTCTGATCATGAATAGATCGTTGACGTGACTGCCATCAAAGTGTGGAGGATAACTCATATATCCCACTGTGGTATCTCAAGTCGAATGACCACTATGCTCGCTCAACTCGAGAAGATTCCTATTGACGTTGGTGTACCATCTATTAGGAAATCTTCAGTGAGTCGTTCAGTGTTTATCAAATAAACACCTACATGTCTATACGAGTCTCCCGAGACTCATGGTTCATTGGGATAAACCATCAGACCAAGTGAAGATACACGACATGTACTGGTCTCAGCGGATTTTACTAACCGACCCGTGTTAGTAAATCTTGACCTGGAACTTTATTTAAAGATATACATCTTATAATGCGATTTCCAATGTCAATTACAAACTACGTTGTAACTGCGCACTACATTGTAAATCCTAGGGTCTTTGTCTAATATACATATATCACTAAACCAGATTTAGTTTCAATCTAATTATAATTAGATATCTAATCGCAATTAGATCGAATATGTGTATAAAAGATAAGAGGTGCTACCATTAAATAAGTAATATTATGGAAAATGGAATTGCTCGTATTCATGAATCGGACGTACATACGATCCGGATTGGCACTCCGAGCACCAACCCTAACAATTTCTCTCATTTGCTCTAGTGCCAATCCACGGTATCATATACACATCGCAATGTATATCACATACTCATGGCCCTCAAGAGCTCACCTATCACTCAAGAGGTAGGCAACAACAAGTAAGCCCGCTTTAATAAATTAAGTTTGTCCTACAATCCCAATTGTTTTCCCTTAGCCAGCCTCATTCATATTTTGTAGAATCCAAATTCCACATCAATATGACTTAGACGTTATATCAGTATTGTGCTATAGCTACTAAGTTGTCTATGTATTTATAGATCAAATCCAAATACTATGAGACAACCGCAAACATTACACTAATATGAAAACTTCTAATCTAAAGGGTCAATATGCAACTTCATAAGTCAATACTTCATAAGTTGCAACTGATTCCACTAGTTTAGTAGAATCAACGGTGACACTCCCACTGCATCTTTTCTGACTTTATATGACATAGGCCATCTAATGTCATAATTAGGATCAAAACTAATCTGACTTTATGGTTACAGATTAAATTATCCATGAATAATAAACTTATTCTTAATATCTCTAAGATAACGAAGAACATGTTTCATCACCCATCATATGGTCTGCTGCATATCAAAATAACTCGTAACAATTACGATTAAATTGACATCTTGTAGGACACAGAACTTGACGACGCTGTTCTAGGCTTGCGGCCTAGTTGGGAGCACAGAATAGTCCGCGGAGGAACTAAACCAGAGATATAACATGGAATCGCCACCCGGTGTGACCCGGGAAAATGTGATTTAAGGCCGCACTCACCCCTCGCAAGGGAAGACCTCAAACCGTTGGGTTCGGAATGGTCTCTTACTTATGTCACTTGTGATGATATGATTTGTGCAATAAACTAACCGAATCTACTCAACATTCATGCTCAAGGTAACTTATGTCTAGTTTGTATTCATCGAAATAACTCTTAATCTAAGTTTGCATGCTTGGAAAGTAAGTCATTAAACGGAAAACACAATACCACACAATGAGCATATTGAACCATCAAAACAAAATAAACAAATAACTATTCAAACATAAACATAAAACTAAACAAAATATCATGCCTAAAAATGACGTAATCATGCTTTGGAAATAAATAATAAACTAGGCTAATGCATACTTTAAATAATAAATAAATAACCTACAAACTATATCATGCTCAAATACAAGTTTGGATGAGATGAAATACGTGTCTCTTAAGTGATACGTGGCGTTGTATCCCGAGTACAAACCGCACTACCGTCCATTCGGATTCGGTTACGGAATTTACGTCCGGGTTTCCATCCTATATACCACAAAAGGGAACACATATTCCACTCATCCAACATTCACATCATGCCTCAATAAACGACTCTCATGCGATAATATATTAAAATAAATAAAAGAAAGAAAAGATGATAAATAAATAAGGTGCCCTCAGGTCTAATCTCTTTTGTCGTCTCACGAAAGCGCGTTACACGGCCGTCGGAAGGGTTTATGCTCCATAACTTTTCCGGTTCACTAATCCAACATTTTTCCTCGCTGTTTCGCTGTTTGGGCTGCTGTTTTCACTCCGTTTCGCTGCTATTTTCGTTGTATTTTCTGCCACTGTTTTGGGTTATTTTTGGGACTGTTTTGCGGGTTATTTGGACTGGTTTTGGGGGTCAAAACAGTGCAGTTTTTTGAGGCAGAAAACTAGACTGTTTGCGGGGTTTTTGACTGGACAGTTTGCGGGGTTTTGTGCGGTAAAACTGGGCAGTTTGCGGGCAATTTTCACGGCAGTTTTGGGTGGGTTTTCTGGACAGTTTAAGGCTTATTCTGACAGTTTTAAGGCTTATTGGGTGGCAGTTTTGAAGGTTTGTTGGAGGGCAGTTTTTGGGGCAGTTTTAGTGGGCGTTGATATGCGGCTGTTTGGTGTTGATTTATGGCTTCACGTGAGGGGGTTTTGTGGCATTGATTTGGTTTATATTGTTATGGTCAGTGCGTGGTTGAGTGGCTTTATTTGCTTGGTTACGTGAGTGGAGAATGAGGGGCTGTTGAAGTTACTGGATGAGGGCTTTGGTTTCGTGAAGTGTGAGTAGAGGGGCTGTGAGGGCGTGAAGTTTTATGGGTGAGTGGATGGCTTGTGCATTAGGAGGGCTGATGATGTGAGTCAGGGGCCGTGAGTGATGAGCTGTTTGAGTGAATATGTGAGTGCTGAAGGGGCTGTGAGGCTAGTGGTGCGTGAGTGTGTTTGATTTGTGAGTGCTGAAGAGTGATGTGGCTAGGCGTGAAGGGTGAGGGGGCTGTGAGGCTAGTGGTGCGTGAGTGTGTTTGATTTGTGAGGCAGTGGTTGTGCGTGAGAGGGCAAAGGTCAGTGGGCGTAAGTGGCTTATGCGTAAGGTCAAAGAGGTTGGCAGGTGGCTTTGTCGAGTGGCTGTGTGGCTATGGGTCTGCTGCTCGCGTGAATTGGCTTTTGTGGAGGTGATATGTTGCGTGAAAGATCAGGGAGAGTGAAGGGTACGTGAAAGAAGAGGGTGAAACTCCGGATTATTTTTTTGTGTTTTAGTGAGAGTGAGTCAGGGTTTGAAAGGTCGGGTTAAGGGTTCTTTATATAGGCCAATGGATGGGTAATCCTTATTTGGGTAGGAAAGGGAGATTGTGTAATTAAGGGGAAGATTTAATTAGTTTATTATAAGGAAATGATTTCTTTAATTGGGAAGGTGATTTATTTTAATTATGAATGTTATTTATGGAATTTAATTTGAATCTTTTAATTTAGGAATTTAATTTAATTTAAGTTTAATTTTAATTGGTTTTTTTAGTTTAGGAATTTAATTTAATTTAAGTTTAATTTTAATTGGTTTTAATTTAATTTGTGACATGCATTTTAAATGTTTAATTATTTTGGATTGGGCTTGGTGTGTGGTTTTAGGGATATGTGGGCATGGTTTGTGTCTTACGGGGGTTTGGGCTAAGGGTGTGCTTTGAAAACGAGGTCCAAAAAGCGAGTCCGAAGCTAATCCAACGAGTTAAATCCAACCAAGTGTCAATTCTTGACATTTTCCCTTCCAACGTCTGTTTCCCGCGGCTTTCACAATCAAAGATGTAGTGTCTCCATATGAGACTCATCATCGGGACTTATATACAAAAATGCAGAGCCTACACATCTTTATCGCACATAATAGTATTCATTATGCCTAGGCTGGCAGAAAAGCCCGGGCCCGGTTCGGACCGACCCGGCCCGGCCCGAGGTAAAAAAAACTCGGGTCGGGCCTTTGATCAAAGCCCAGCTCGGGCTCGGGCTGGGCTTTGCAATTTTGGCCAGGGCCAAAACCAAAATTTTTTTTTTTATATATATATTATTTTTATATGTTTGTAGCATTTTTATTTGTTTGTAGCATTTAAATTGTGAATTGTCTTTGCATATAGTGTGAATATATTTTATAATTGTATGTTTTTAATTTTGATGATGTATTTGTATAATATAATTGTATTTGTTTTTTTTTCTTTTTTGGAAAAATTCGGGCCAGATTTGGCCAGGGCCCGAGCTTGGCCCGAGTCGGGCCGGCCCCAAACAGTTATACAACTGTCATACAGATAGTCTTACTGTGTCCTTTATTAGATTATATCTAATGCATGACTAATGAGAGTATCTCACAAGTCTCTTAGTTTTATATCATATATAAAACTTTATATCAAATATAACATAGATTACTCTCACTGATTACACGGATAAAAGAAGACTTAAGTAAACGTTTTACTTTACAAACATCTCATTATTACTTTAATAATGATAATGTCGTTAGGATATATAACCTTAGAAAGAAATTTGTACGCTCTCACTGACCCTACTATCATATATGCATTCTCTTGTTTTGATAAAATCAGACAATCTGATTGTATCGAAATTAGAGAACACGAATTTCCGAAAGCTTTACCTGAGTCTACAATAGGCTCTATAAGCTAATATATCAAACTATGATCTTAGCGGAATACAAACTCTAGGGTCATTCTAGAATGAACTCTTCAAACAAAGAAACCACAACAGATCTCTCATTCGAAGAAAACATTCAGGAACGACACTTTACATTTTTTTAGCCAAAATACATTGTTTAATATCAACATTAACCAACAGATCTTTAATTGTTCAATTAGTGCGACTAGAGACAAGTTTTCTCAAAATTTACAATAGATTACTGAGTATAACTTTTCTCACTGTCATACTATAAAAGGTCAAACCTTTAACGAGCTCACTTTGCTTTTGCTGCGCAAACAATTTGCACATTTTATGAAGAATTCATAACGAAAGCCTAATCAAGTTCAAAACTTGATCGTAGTAAGCTATGAACAATCTTAGATTTATGGTTCAATGGTAATTTCCGAAATCGATATCAAATATCATTCCCACTATAAGTTATAGGATAATTTTCTTCGATAAGAAAACAGAAGAACCAATAAGTATCAAATACTTCGCAATGATTCTGACATCCTATTGGACTTATATGGAAGTTGACTAAGGGTTTTTTCATCTTATTAATTACGTAGTTCCATTACAGTTCATCATTCTCACATTTGACTTCAATAAGTCAAGTCTTTTCTACAATCGTTAACATCCGATGTTACACACCAAGTAATAAAATAATTTTATTACTCGGGATCGTAGAAAAGATATTATATTAATAGAATACAATATTCTATTAAATAGAATAAATAATAAACTCTTACTTGTACCTCTGAGGCGCAAGTACTTTCAATTATATAACCATTATATAATAGAAAGTTTCAAATCTCAAACTTTTCAAGATTCGAATTTTCTACTATACATATCATATATGTAATTGTAGGAACGAATGGAACCTTAATTAAAGAGATGAATTAGTGTTATTGGAGCATAACCCCAAGGGTATTAAAACTAATTCGGTAACACTCAATATCAACGAATCAATCATATAATATTCAATTACTCCCACTGACCATTTCATCAGAATGGAATCGTGGAAGTTTAATATTGAGTAAGAATCACATTCATTAAATAACTTTAGAACTAATTGCCTTAAATTCATATGTTTGATCATATCAACATCCTTGAACAATTCAAATACTTACGATGAATTTTAAAATATAGTTTTCAACACTTCAAATATAATATCTTTGAACCATTCAAAATATTCTATCTGTGTTTCATCAGAAACATATTGAAAGTTCTCGAACCATTCAAGACGTTCAATATATATATTCTTAGAAACACGCAACTAAGTCATGACAATTCATTAACTAAGTTATGGAGTAAAGAAAACTATCTAAGGCAATTCTAATTCATTAAACTAAACAAACTAATGTATTAGTCTAATAAATCTTGTGGTCCAATGACGATCATTGGTTAAATGAGATTTAATCACATCCTGAATATACAATATTCATTAAATGGATAAGGATATGTGGTGTGATCTCGTATTAGACCATCATTTACCATAAGGAACAAACATCTAATGCTTATGTGATAAAAACTCATAAAGCACTGTTCTAAGTTATTTAGTTAACCGAACATTTTTTTAATGTTTATCTTTTCATTAATGACACTACTAGTCATATTAAATTATGTAACAACTGTTTATATAGAACAAGTAACTATCCAATAGTCACAAGTTCTGATATCAAATATCAAAACAGTTATTAAACATTATTTTAAATAACTAGACGGAAGATCTAGTATCCAATACCTATAGTTGTCGTATTGTGAGAATCAATATTCTCTACACAACTATACACATCTCTTTTATTAAGCTTTATAATTTGCGTTCAATTATTCACAACAATTGCAAATAATTGATTAGCAAACTGTGTCAGACACGTGACTTCAAGAAGTCATTAAAGCCAATAAACGTCATTATAAGATAAACAAATACTAATGAGGTTTTCCTAATGTCAGTCAAGAATCTCGAGACATGAACTAATTCAAGTCAATTCTTACTGTATAAGAAACTATTCTTACTAGATAACTATATCCAAAAAGAGATAACATTTTAGATTACCTAATCGTGACTCAGTAACTAAGTCACTAACCATTTGATTTTTTAAGAAAATCGGAACAACAGTTCGCGATGGTTTGAACTAATCTAACAATATCTAAGTCTACTGTCATTCTAGAACCTATTCTAGAAATACGCAACCATAAGTAAAGTCAGAAAACATATTCAAGTAATATGATATGCAGTGGATTAGAAGTATAAATCTATAAATAATATAGAATAAAGGAAAAACAAAAGCAGCAATTTCCATAAAATTACGCATTGCCTTAGTTATGGATTTTTAACCCAACAGTGTCTCCCACTACATTACGTAATACCGTAATCCCCAACGAAGAATGAGAATTCAATAATTAAATTGAATTCCATAGTAAGAGTAGGATCCCATGAATATATTTCGACTCACAGCTTTGGCACAGTCTCGCCTACGTATATTCATTAGGTAGACAACTCATTGTCAATCACTCACCACTGACTCCTGATTTTGGTCCTGACCGTTTCTCATTATGACAGCTTTGGAACGTTCACAAGGAGGCGTATCAAGGCTTCACTTGCCAATGACAAATTCAAGCTACCGATGTAGTCCTGACAGTTTTGGCACGTTCAGGATTTCCACTTTCACTTGAATTTGTCTAGTATCAATATACAACCAGCATGGATAAAATTCTATCAACTAAACCCTCACTGCTTTGGCACGATCTCGGATGCAGCCATAGAAAGTTACCCATAAACCGTATTGACAAGACGGACCAAGAAACATGCATCCAATACACATTACTTTACAACCTTATTTTAAGTGGGGATATTTCTCAAGGAAGCATTGCTCCACATCAAATGCAGAATTTTAATCTAAATCATTTTCTAAAAAATTCAATTCAACCTTAGAAAATATAACTCAATTTAACCATTAAATTTCTGTCACGTTTCCCGTTAGCGTAGAACCGAAAAGTCAAGAAACTTATAGATTGCATGCATGTGAGAATATTAAAATTGGATTCAAACCATATATCAAGCATGAATAATGTAATGGATGAAACATCAGGCTCTGATACCATTTTTGTTGGGGTTTTGGGCGAAGGGCTCAGCGGAAGCGCGGTTCGGGCGAAATCGTAATTTTAAAACTTTTTAAATTACCGAATAAATTATTCAATATCCAATATGAATAATTTATTCATATTTCACCTAAACATGTTTATTCAAGATCAAATAACGACATAAACAACTAAGAAACGGCGCGAAACTTTTACGAAATTATTTTTCCGCAAAACGATGTTTTTCGCTGTTTTCGCTTATTTCAACTACGAAATAATTTCCGGAAATTATTCCAACACCCAAAACACATCCAATAAATTTATATGACATCAAATTCATCAACAAAAACCCAGATTTTCCAGAATTGAATCAGAAACCAAAAATGGCCAATTTTCATGCTTTAAATCCAATTTTTCAAGATTAATTCAATTAATCAAAACACCAATCAAAATCACCACACATGAACCACCCAAGAAAAATTATATGCATTACAAGAGTGGTCATAACACTCTAGAATGGAACATATCATCAAATGATTAAATTGGACAATAATTACACACCGATTCCATCCAAATCAACTTCACACATTCTCAACACTTCCAAATCCATCCACCAAAACCAAAAGTCAAAATTTTATCAAACAAAGGAACCCTAGAACTATTCTAACAATTCAAGAAAACAAGAAACTAATTTCCAAGCTTAGAGTTGTAGAAGATTACCTTTAATCTCTTATTTTTCTAAGCTTTTCTTGAATTTTCCTTCATTTTTTAACTTGAATCATCAAGCAACTATGGAACCCTTTTTTCTCTTGAAGCTTTCGGCCATGGTGGATAAAATTAGGAAATGAAAAAAAAATTCAAATAAAAATAAGAGCTGACCGACTTTTGGGTGTAGAATGGTCATTTTGCAATAATTTAATCCAATTAAATATATTAAACTTTATGTTAACCAATCATAATTGCACACATAAAGTTTAATTAAATCATGCCATGTGTTTCAATAATAATTAAACACATTTCATAACATTTATGAAATATGGATATTATTTAACTATTCAAATATTTAACAATTAAATAACTAAATAATTAATTAATATAAATATTATTATATATATGTATTTTTATTTACATTAAATGACAAATACATATATTTATGGCATGTTTCAAAGTCTCATTTGACAATTAATTAATGTGTATCTAATCAAATTTTGTATCAAATACAAATACACAATAATTATTAAATGACCAAAATCCCCTAATGCATGTGTTATCGTTTAACCGTTTAAACGATTCGAATTAACTCACTTAATCTAATGAAGTATTATGAATAATCTATATTATTCATAACGCGTTGCCCAAGTGCTCAACGAGTACACTTCATATTGTGAGACTCTCTAAGTTTAGGTGTATCTATCACGAAATCAAATTTCGTGTCCATAATTCACCCACTCATGAATTATGACGACCACAGATAATCTCGTTAAACTATGCAAATCGAGGTCATTGCATACGTATAATCCATCTGTCACAGACTATCCATATTATACCTGGGATGTAGATAAGAACGTCAAATTATTTCGGTATAATATAGTCGACTTTCAATTTACGATCTCTAAATAACACTCGGAACTGATTTCTGAAGTTATACCATGGTCATGGATTTACTAGATCACAAACACGTACATGATGCATATGCCCTGTACACAAGACTGATGGATCCTCTCTTGATACGCACTGGATATCATGAGTATCAGTCCACACCCAACGAACAGGCGGATGTCTGATCATGAATAGATCGGTGACGTGACTGTCATCAAAGTGTGGAGGATAACTTATATATCCCACTGTGGTATCTCAGGTCGAAGGACCATTATGCTCGCTCAACTCGAGAAGATTCCTATTGACGTTGATGTACCATATATTAGGAAATCTTCAGTGAGTCGTTCAGTGTTTATCCAATAAACACCTACATATCTATACAAGTCTCCCGAGACTCATGGTTCATTGGGATAAACCATCGAACCAAGTCACGATACACGACATGTGCTGATCTCAGCGGATTTTACTAACCGACCCGTGTTAGTAAATCTTGACTAGAACTTTATTTAAGGATATACATCTTATAATGTGCTTCCCAATGTCAATTACAAACTACATTGTAACTGCGCACTATATTGTAAATCCTAGGGTCTTTGTCTAATATACACGTATCATTAAACCAGATTTAGTTTCAATCTAATCATAATTAGATATCTAATCGCAATTAGATCGAATATATGTATAAAAGACAAGAGGTGCTACCATTAAATAAGTAATATTATGGAAAATAAAATTGCTCGTATTCATGAATCGGACCTAAATACGATCCGGATTGGCACTCCGAGCACAAACCCTAACACAGACGACATGTCGTCTGTATTATATGACTTGCACAGTGCATGAATGACGCGTGAGAGCTTGTGGGGACTTATGGTGGCACTTTCTTGGTGTGTAGAAGTGTGTGGGATATATGTTGACTCTTGTTGACATGTGTCAGCTTATATGGGTATGTATTGACATCGTTATTTAGTGATTTCAATATATCTTGCCATGATTTAGTGCTCATTGTTGTTATAAATGTTGGAGATTCTAAGGGTCCCAAGGATCATAAATCAAGCATGAAACATAAGTGAATACATTCGAGGAAGTCGCGGAATACTTACATCGATCGGTTGAGCGACGCGGAGGCAACAAAAACTTTTCTTCTCATCTTCATTGCATTCGGCAGTGAGCAGTTCAAGCTCACTGGTTTCGGCCTTTTGGGTCAACTTCGTCAAGCTCCAACCTTCATCGAACGATTCCCGGCTCATGGGTGGACTTCCCTATCACCTTCGCATGATCCCGGAGTGTGCTAGCACTCTTGATTTTGCCACAAAATCGCACTTGCTTCCTTCTTGCTCACGGTTTTTCCATGAAAACCAGAAGAACAAAAACAGCCCTTGTTTGGGAGAGAGAGAGAGAGAAGAAGGAAAAGAGAGGAGAGATGATGAAATGTAAATTGTATTTGGTTTATTTGTTTTCAAAAACATATACCAAATTTTGGCTTTAGAAAAGTCAAACCAATTAAAGCCATTAATGCCAACCACACACATCACTCAATCATATCAATCACAAGTTGTCAAGTCATATCACTCAAAGTGACAAGTGATTTTACGCTTGATGTGACTAATGATTTGACGCTTGATTTGACTTGCGTGCCGCACTCGAATTCGAAATGCGAATGCGCTCGCAAATAATCCTGTGCTCGGATTCGCTAATTACAAATTAATGAATTTTCCGTTGCGACGTAATTAAATGATTACGCCTAGCGAAATCACTATTCATGTCGCTAACGAATTATTTCTAAATTAATTCGTTCGCCCGATTAAAAATATAATTTTAATTCCGCGTCGAAATCCAATTTCGATTAATATATCGAATATATTAATTTACCGATTAATTCCAAATTAATCGTTCTCTCTCTTTAAATGATATTTTATCCCAGATAAAATATCTCCGCAATTAATCCCAGATTAATTTTCTCTCTCATCTTATTAATCCCAGATTAATTAAAGTGTGAGTCATACGTCATCGGTGAATCTTTGGGAAGCGACCCATGAGATCCTCTGATATGTTGGTAGTAAATTCAGTCGTCGGACTATCCGAACACGTAAGTACCTCGTACTACGTTTATACCGATTTACAAGACAAGGTTGGCCTCTAGCAAAGCACCATGCCTACCCAATTCTCCGGAAATATCCTTACAGGAATAAAGGATCTATATCAGGCGTAGTATACGTAGTATTGCGTATTTCTGTCCAGTATCGGATGATCACATGCAAGGCCTGGGGCTGGTACAGTGTCTGCCCCGTACGAAGCATATATCGGATGACAAGCAACTAGTCTCTTTAATATCGGATAATCATGACCAATTCATATTATCCCGACGGTTGCAACCTTTTTAGAGAACCAGTTCTGTATCCCTGCGCGATCATCAACTCCATATGACTGGAGTGACACTTCTTTCTTCACATCACACCCAACACACTACGATTCTCAATATACCCAGCATTGGCGTACACAGAACCTGTTAAAGCCCTGGACGACTGCAACCAAAGTATATTGATTGTCGCAAGTATTAGCGGTGCAAGTCTCAAGTTAAGACCAAATACACCTACCCTGATTTCGGATTTCCATAGACACATAGTCATACTACTAATGGAATTCGAGGGGGTCTATCCAGAGCGAAGCTTTTCCCGTACCATCGGTAAAACACAACCTCCTATTACACTTGCATGAGTATCCTATACCCAAATATATGAGAACTATGTCGTTTTGCCCTCACAACGCGCACAAGTGTAATACTAGTCTTTTACGTATTCATCGATGTCCAATCTTGATAATACTCTGACTAGGGATATTTAATGATTTATCCTTCGTGGACTGATATTGTCTCATATCATTCTCAATCGAGGAACAAATCACAGGGACCTCCTATCATTTATATATCTAGGTGATCTAATCACAAATGATAAGAGTGCAATCTCCTTTGTCACATAGTTAATTTGTACAACAACACCATGATCTGTACAAATAGTGACACTATGGGTCATAATTGTCCAACAATAAAAGGGATTTTATAATTATAAATTTATTTTATCACACAAACTTTGTGTTTATAAATTGCATATTATCTCTGTGATATTAGTATATTGTTAGTAGAACTTTGTGTTCATTATACTGATAATCTTTTCTTGTATTTGTTACAGGAAAATATGACAATAATAAGAAGAACTCATCGTGTAATAAGAACAAGTAATGAAAGATTAAAGGTTGCTCAATTACTTCAAAATTTAGAGGAATATACGATGCATGAAAATGATGACATGATCTCACACATCATCTAAGTAAATGAAATGATACAAAATTTAATTTGGCAAGGTAAATGGACAAGACAAAAGAACATAGTTAAACTACTACGTAATACTGATATTTGAGAATCAATAAGGCTAGATGTATGAGATGTTAGTATTCAATACAATATCACATTGGAGAGATTTGTAGTTGAGTATATGGGACATGGAGCAAAAAGGACGGAAACTCCCATGATATCCCCAAGTTATCATCGAGGTCCTAGATTTTTTTTAGGATTTCCATGGCTGCCTAAGATCCAGTATGAGTTACCTTCGGAGTTTGAGGATTTCTTTCCCTAAGATTATGATCACTCGGGACATTAGAACTAGAAAAGCTCTTAGAATTAGATATTAGTTTTTCTTTAAAAATATTGTTGTTATTGCTATATGTTATTATTTATTTTACGGTATGTAAATATTACTTTCACGTCTTTATGAATTGATGTTTTATGTTAAATTTAATTATTGTAATTAAATTATGAAGTGTCATGTGTATTCATGTTTAAAGTAACTAAACATTTATGCAATTTTTTAGAAGATGATTTTACATGATTGATTATGTTGAAAATATTTTCACATTAGGTCATTGGATGATGATTAGACACATAGTAGCCTTTTGACTCTAACCCCGTTATAAAAATTTTATTAAACATAATTTATTTCATGATAAAATAAAGCAAAAGTATTAACAAATATGTATGAATTTTTGTAGAAAACTTTGTGTTTTTGAATGGCTTTCGCAATAAAGAATATTATCACTGAACTCAACAAGAATGAGAAACTGAATGGCGATAAATTTGAAATTTGGAGCATGAAAATCCAGTATATGCTAGAAGAACAATAGATTCTTGAAATCCTGACAATGAGCATGGATGAACCTGAATAGGGATCCACGGCCTAACACAGGCGAGACCGAGAGACTTATGAGGCTTGGAAGAAGAAGAACTTCACTGATCGCATTACGTTGCTAAGCAGCATGGATAATGACATCATGAAAGAGTTCAGAAAGTATGATCTGGATAAGGACATATGGTCCATACTAGCTGAGAAGTTTGTTAGTACATCAATAACTAAACTTAAGTCACTAACGATCAAGTTTCACATACAAGAAACGTCGTGAGTTCACTATGTTAAAGTACTTGAGGCAGATGTCAAGCATGATTATTGAACTAATAGATGTTAGTCATGTTCTTATAGAAAAACAGAAATTTCAAGCGGTCATTTATTCTCTTCCAAATAGCTGGGAGCATATGAAGATGCATTTGACCCACAATGAGAGCATCAAAACTTTTAATGATGCTAAATGCCACCTAGAATTAGAAAGTGATTGCCTCACGGTCGAAAGTCAAATACAATATGTATATGATAGAGACCATTAGGTTTTGGGGTTTCTGTTGGGTTTCTACTATAGTCCCAAGAACAATTTAAGCATTTAAATATGTGAATACATCAAAGTTAAGTTGCGGAATACTCACTTTGATCGATGCGAGGAACAAAAAATTTCTTGCTCCCTTGATGAAGCTCTCGGCTTTCTCCTCTTTTATGCTCCATTTGTGTTCTTCAAGCTCCAAGCTTTAAGATGAGATTCCATGCTCAAGGGTTTGTTTCCCTATCACCTTTGTAAGACTCCAAATGTGTGCTAGCACTAGGGAATTTTGCCACAAAATTTCCCCTTGGCATTCTTCTTGCTCACGGCATTGAAGAAATTTTGGGAGAGAAGATTGGCTCTTGGCCGAAAGTGAATGGAGAGGAGAGAAGTGTGATGAGTTGGTTTGTGTTTCTAAAACAATTACCAAAAATTGATTTCCAAAATTTGGTATATGCCTTTCAAAAAGTCAAACAAATTTTGGAGCCAAAATGGCAATTAATGCCCTCAACAACCTCACATCACTCAAAGTGACTAGACATCACATCACTCAAAGTGACAAGACATCCATCACTTGAATGACTAATGATGTGACGTTTGATGTGACTTGTGGGCCGCATGAATTCGAAATGCCAGTGGACCCGCAAACACTCCTGGGCTCGGGTGTTCGCTAATTCCTAATTAACGAATTTTCCGTTGCGATGTAATTAAATCAAATTTAATTAAATAATTATGCCTAGCAAAATTACTATTCACGTCGCTAACGAATTAATTCTAAATTAACTCGTTCGCCCGAATTAAAATCTAATTTTAATTCCGCGTCGAAATCTAATTTCCTTTAATATATCGAATATATTATTTTATCGATTAATTCCAAATTAATCGTTCTCTCTCTTTTTAAACAATATTTTATCCCAGATAAAATATCTTCGTAATTAATCCTAGATTAATTCTCTCTCTCTATTAATTAATCCCAGATTAATAATGTGCGAGTCATACGTCATCGGTGAATCTTCAAGAAGCGACCCATGAGATCCCGGATATGTTGGCAGTAAATCTGGTCGTCGAACTATCCGAACATGTACGTACCTAGTACTACGTTTTTACCGATTTACAAGATATGATTGTCTTCTAGCAAAGCATTGTGCCTACCCAATTCTCCAGAAATATTCTTAAAGGAATATGTAATCTATATCATGCGTAGTATACGTAGTATTGTGTATTGCGATCCAGTATCAAATGTCACGTGCTAGGCCTAGGGCTGGAATTATGTCTGCCCCGTATGAAGCACATATCGGATCTCTGGTAACTAGTCTCTATAATCGGATAAGCATGACCTAGTCATATTATCCCGATGACTGCAGTACATAAGAGTACTAGTTCCGTATCCTACGTGACCATCATCTCCACTATGACTGGAGTGATACTTACATCTCTACATCACACCCAATACACTACGATTCTCAATATTCCCAGAAGAGGCGTACACAGAATCGGTTAAAGCCCTGGACGACCAAAACCAAAGTACATTGATTGTCGCAACTATTAGCGGTGCAAGTCTCAGGTTAAGACCAAATACACCTACCCTGATTCGGACTTCCATAGACACATAGTCATACTGCCAATGGAATTCTGAGGGGTCTATCCAGAGCGAAGCTGTTTCCGTACCTATCGGTAAACACAACCTCCTATTACACTTGCATAATTATCCAATACTTAAATATATGAGAACTATGTCGTTATGCTCCCATAACACGCACAAGTGCAATACTAGTATATTCCGCATTATCGATGTCCAATCTCGATAATACTCCGACTATGGATGTTTTAATGATTAAACCTTTCATGGATTGATATTGTCTCATATCTTATCAATCCGGAACTAATCATATGGACTTTTATCATTTATATATCCCGGTAATCTAATTACAAATGATAAAAGAGCAATTTCCTATGTCACATAGTTAATTTGTACAACAGCACCATGTTCTGTACAAATAGTGATGCTATGGGTCATAATTGTCCAACAATCTCCCACTTGGCCTATAGCCAATCACTCAACTGTCCTACACTTGAACTATGTTCGGTTCGCTCAAACTTCTGCTGAGAAAAGGCTTTCGTCAGCGGATTTGCAAAGTTATCATCTGATGCGATTTATTCGATCATCACATCGCCACGATGTATGATCCGAACGAATCAGATGAATAGTTAAGTATATACTCGGATCGTTGATGAGACCATTAATTCTTTAGCCTGTGATGTAGCCTAGCTCAGCTGCTAACAGAACTATACCTAATCTGATTAGGATTATTAAGATCCAATGGCTTCTATTGCTGCCTCAGTTGCAGCAATATTCCGCTTTTGTTTATTCCGTAACAGTATCTTGATAGGAAGATTTCCAACTCACTGTTCCGTTATTCAAACTATATAGTATCCTTTATTACGACTTATAGTCATTTTTATCGGTTAGGAAACTTACAGCAGTGAACCCAGTCACTTCAAGTTCTCCTTCTCCATAGTATTAGAAAGTATCTTTGGATCATCTAAGATACTTAAGGATGTTCTTAACATCAATCCAGTGACTATCACTTGGATTGGCCTGATTGTGACTCCATATGCTCAAAGCATATGAGACACCAGGTCGCGTACATTTATTTCAATGTACGAGTACTCGGTGAGTGCCAACAACCTTTAGATCTATCCCAGTAGATCTTTATTCCTAGAATAAAGTTTGTCTCTCCCAAGTATTCTAAGAGAATTTTTCATGAAAGCCAAGCTTACACCGATCGTATTATAGGAATATATTTCCAAGAAATGATATATCATCATTTTTAGACATTCACTGTCAGTGCTATTCCACTAACCTCCTTATATACACAAGAATCATTTCGTTTTGAATTAAATCATATACCATTATGATTACATCAAAACTATAGTTCCAAGAACTCAATGCCTGCTTCAATCCATCAATGGATCGAATTAACTTGCAAACCTTATTTGCTCGTTTTGGTATGACAAAACCGTCAGGATGTTGTAAACATCCTCCAAAAGGTTTCCGTTTAAGGAAAGCGATTTTGACGTTCAGCTGCCACATTTCATAAATGAAACATACAGCATTAGCAAACATTATCCAAATAGATTTAAGCATGGTAACAAGTAAAAGGTTTCATCGTAATCGACACAATGTTGATAACGATACCTTTTTGCTTCAAGCCTAGCTTTGTACGTTGGTTTGTTGCCATCCATGTATGTCTTCCTTGAAGACATATATAGTACCAATAGGCACAATGCCTTCCGGTACATCAACCAGTGTCCAAACTTGGTTGGTATACATGGAATCCATTTCGGACATCATGGCACTTTACCATAATTGGGAGTCGATACCTTGTATCATTTCATCATACGTAGTCGGTTGTCTTCCTCAATAAGATTGACATCTTTATGAGGTGAGATCAGAAACCCATACCTCCCAGGTTTTTTCTGACTCTCTCCGACTAACGCGGTTCTTGTGTATCGAAGATTGTGTGTACAGTTTCATCCTTGATGAACTGTTTGTGTTCCATTAAGGAATCGGTGCCTTGAATAGTATTACTACTCCGATTTTCATCGAGTTTTACTTTCTCCCACTTACCACTGCATATAGGTATTCCTCTTAGGAAAACCGCATGGCGAGCAACAAATACATTGTTCTCTAGTGAGTTGTATAGGTACTATACTTTGGTTTCCCTAGGATAACCTACAATTAGGCACTTATCCGATTTGGGTTCTAGTTTGGTATCATCCAAACATATGCCTAGCATACCCAAAATCTCATGGATGAGAAAACCCGGTTTCTTTCCTGTTCATATCTAATATGAAATATGTCAAACAGATTTTATGGAACCTTATTCAAAATAAGTTTTGTACTGTTAAATGCGTATCCTAGAAGGAAAATGGTAGCTCAGAGCGACTCATGATTAACTTACTATGTCCAACAAGGTTCGGTTTCTCTGTTCGGACACACCGCTCAATTGAGGTGTTCCGGGAGGAGTCCTTTGTGAAGAAATACTATACTCTTTCAGGTGTTCGAGAAACTTATTGCTTAAGTATTTTCCATCATGGTCATGATGTTAATACTTTAGCTGATCTTTATGTCAACTTCGTGTCGAAACTCTTTGAATCTATCCAAAGTTTCAGATTCGTGTTTCAAAAGAAACACATAACCATAATGCGATGCCACATCCGTAAAGGTTACGAAGTGTTCATATCCACCTCTAGCTTAGCTAGATATGGGCCCACTTACGTCACTATGAACGAGGGCTAACAGATCGATGGCACTTGTACTTTTACCAAGTAAGTAAAAAAGTGTTTTAGGCACTTTGCCTAATAAACTAGATTCGTAGACATTCATTTGATAGAATCAAATCTGTCCTAGTATCCACTCTTCAAAAGTGTGGATATACGAGTTGTTTAATGTGTCCCAGACAACAATGCCACAAATAAGTCTCATCTGATTAATTCAGTTTGAGCTATTAGTTTGTCATGTCATACGTTTGAGATTTATATTCAAAATATAAATACTGTTATTAACATCTAACGTCTTATTCAATATCATCTTTATAAAAAAAACACTTTAGTGTTCTAGAATATAAAGGTATATCCGCAACGGATTATACTCTGATATAGAGATAATGTTTCTAGTCAAACTAGTTACATTATAACAGTTTCCTAATTTAAGTACACACCCGAAGGGTAGTTCCTAAAGTTAGGATTATTACTGTTTAAACAGCGACTCTCGTCCTGTTTCTGATTCGCAGATTAATCTCTACTGAAGTCAGTCTCCTGCTAATCAGCAGATTCCGCACATCAGTACATATATATGTACAATACTTAGTATCAAAATCCAATTTTGAAACTAATAGCGAACATATTTATGACAAACATACTTGAAGTTGGAGCCTTGCCCCGCCTTCTCTTCCTTCACGTCTCCCTTGTCCATACGCAGTCACGCTTCAGTGACCCCGTTTGCCACAGTTTAGGCAGATATTTGGGATATGTCATTTGTCTTCCTAGAAGACATGCGATGATTTTGCTTTTGCCCCTTTTAGAAGCTCCGGCTCTGCCTCCTAGAGCATAGCCATCAACTCTCCAAGAGTTTACTCTTGGTTCATAATGAACCTGCCCCAGATTTCGGGTACAGACTATAAGATCAAATCTTTGGTAGTCTCGGCCACGTAGGTAATGCCCAGCTAACCTAGTTGATCGATGTCAGTAATCATCTACGACACCTAGTGCTCGACAGATGTACCATCTGACATACACGAGCTAAAGAGCTTCTTTTGCAATTTATACTTTTAAGATCTAACAATAAATCTATGAAGATCTTTAATTTCATCATCAAGGTACAATGGTCTAATCCTTATTTTTGATGACGGAATTAAAGTGTCATTGCGGTAAGCATAATGGATTGAGCACTAAAGTTATCATCACATTAATCTTCCAAAGATCATGTTCTACTATTTTCTCAACTCTGGGCTTAGGCCCAAGAGGTTGCTCTATCAAATAGAATAACTTCTTAGTTTTCAGGACTATCCTGAGGTTTTATTCCCAATCTGAAAATTAAAGCCGTTTAAAGACATTTTTACCCAGGTTTATGTTTTAAACGCTAATCTTTCAGTTATCTTGATTGCTATAGTCCAACTATCCAATCAACGATTTCAGGTACTATTTATATAATGATTACTATAGTCTAACTATATAATCAACTATAATTTAATTATTTAAATTCAAATATATTGATTACTATAATCCAATTATATAATCAACTATAATTGAAGAAGTAGTTTGAATACAGTCCAACTATTAAATTAAAACAACGATATTAGTCCAACTAATATTAATTCGATAATGACGAAAAATTGAAATGAGCGCGTATTGGTAAGTATCCAAACGAAATTGTAAATTTAATACTTGCCTCCCACTATTTTTCGGCGAGCCTATAACCCTCTGTTGAGTACTCGGGAAACCTTGTTTCCTAGTGGGCTAGGATCCCGTTAAATAACACACAACCTTGACTTTGGCCAACAAATTGTATGATATTTAATTAGGTAGATCTCTAAGATCAACTGGATCTCATCCAATTCCTAGATCCAGTAGGTGGACATTCAAGTTCGAAACATATATCTTATATATGCCAATATATCCAATATATTCCCTAACCCTTTTTCCTCTGAATCAATTAAGACTTGGCTTTGGCACAACAAACTTGATGATTCCAGTTAAGCGGGACCCATTGACTTTGGAAAGCTTCGTAATCGATGTCGATGGACAAGAAGTGATCTTGACTTTGGCCAACAAATCACAACTTGGACAAGACATATGATATTGAACAAAGCCTTCATGATTCAAACACATCCGCGATGGACAAAGGTCTTGACTTTGACTAACAAACCAGTGCCAATCTTGGATCTTGAGTAAGAATCACTCAATGGAAGGAAAACACTTAATATATGTTGAGGGTTTTTCGCGTAATTGGCAACCAATTAATTATCTTTGTTAAGGTCTCATCATACACCCTTAAACATGCATTCTAAAAACATAATAAGGCGCGTAAATAAATTTAATAATGATATGCGGATGGATATTTAATAATTGTTCCTATAACAAATCTCTCCATTTCCTCTCTCCCGCTAGCACAATATTTACTTCTACCCGATTACATAACACTTCTAAGAAACCTCATTTACATTGAAGGGAATAGGTGAGAAGAGAAATACAAAGAGTCAAGAGGTAATAGGCTGGACACGTAGGTCCAATTTAATAAATTTTAAATTTATTACAACAATTTCCAAAATTGCCCTCACCCATCTAATATCCATCTGATATACATTATTCACACATCACATCCATGTATTCACACAAAGCATGTTATCAATCAATCTAATCCAATTAATTAATCTGAAATTAATGACTATCCAATGTTCAAACAACGATTTGATTTGCGCGAGTCCAACTCGTTTTAAGAATAAATACTCAAAGTACGAATTCTCGAATTATATTAAACTACAATATTAAATCCAATTTAATTTGTATTTAATACTAATTCTTTATTTAATTCTAAATTAAATAATTACACTTTATTTAATGTGCCTTTACGACTTAGATTCTAAATCTAATCTTAACGGGTCTCAAAGCCCAATTAACATCCAATGTCAATTTAATTTAAGTCCAATGGGCTTTCAATTAATTTATAAGGCATGGACTTTGGCAACCAAAGCCCAATAAGGAATCACCCTTTTGTCAAAAATCAATTTAGGCCCAATTAAAATTTTAAAGGTCCATTTTATTATATTTAGACTTTATGGATATGGTTTTGGGCCCAATTGGATCCAACCAATTAACCTAAACCAAACTTGGCCCAACCAAGCCCATTAAGCCCAAATACAACTTTATAAGCCCAATTCCAAATTTAGCCCAATTAATTAAATTACAAAATTCCAAATTTCACAATTAAATTCTAAAGTGGCATAGCCATGATTAATTAACCAAATTAACATTTCCAAAATACCAATTTATATAATTAATCATGCTCATTATCATCAACGCATGTCCAATACAATTGAATCAAAAATCTATTCATTTTCCATGCTTTTGGTCACAGCAATTAGGGTTTTCATGTTCAATTCCGATTTCAATCCAATTGAATCCTAAATCAACATTTCCCAAGTGATTTCAACTAATCCAATGATCAAAAATCAAAATTACCATGACTTTTAGGGCATCCTACACATTCGGCCAAGCCAAATATTTTGGGGAAAATTCATCCAATTCAATTTTCATCAAATTGACCATGCATAACACTATGTTATCATCATTCAAGCATATTCAAACAATAAATTTCATCCAAACATGCTCAAATCAATTTTAACCCAATTTTACCCTAAATCCAATGTCATGCTTAAATAAGGCTCTGATACCATTGTTGGGTTTCTACTATAGTCCCAAGATCAATTTAAGCATTTAAATATGTGGATACATCAAAGTTAAGTTGCGGAATACTCACTTTGATCGATGCGAGGAACAACAAAAATTTCTTGCTCCCTTGATGAAGCTCTCGGCTTTCTCCTCTTTTGTGCTCCATTTGTGTTCTTCAAGCTCCAAGCTTTAAGATGAGATTCCATGCTCAAGGGTTTGTTTCCCTATCACCTTTGTAAGACTCCAAATGTGTGCTAGCACTAGGAAATTTTGCCACAAAATTTCCCCTTGGCCTTCTTCTTGCTCACGGCGTTGAAGAAATTTTGGGAGAGAAGATTGGCCTTTGGCCGAAAGTGAAGGGAGAGGAGAGAAGTGTGATGAGTTGGTTTGTGTTTCTAAAACAATTACCAAAAAATTGATTTCCAAAATTTGGTTTATGCCTTTCAAAAAGTCAAAAAAATTTTGGAGCCAAAATGGCAATTAATGCCCTCAACAACTCACATCTTAAAAGTGACTAGACATCACATCACTCAAAGTGACAAGACATCCATCACTTGAATGACTAATGATGTGACGCTTGATGTGACTTGTGGGCCGCACTTGAATTCGAAATGCCAGTGGACCCGCAAACACTCCTGGGCTCGGGTTCGCTAATTCCTAATTAACGAATTTTCCGTTGCGACGTAATTAAATCAAATTTAATTAAATAATTATGCCTAGCAAAATTACTATTCACGTCGCTAACGAATTAATTCTAAATTAACTCGTTCGCCCGAATTAAAATCTAATTTTAATTCCGCGTCGAAATCTAATTTCCTTTAATATATCGAATATATTATTTTATCGATGAATTCCAAATTAATCGTTCTCTCTCTTTTTAAACAATATTTTATCCCAGATAAAATATCTCTATAATTAATCCCAGATTAATTCTCTCTCTCTATTAATTAATCCCAGATTAATAATGTGCGAGTCATACGTCATCGGTGAATCTTCAGGAAGCGACCCATGAGATCCCCGGATATGTTGGCAGTAAATCCGGTCGTCGGACTATCCGAACACGTACGTACCTAGTACTACATTTTTACCAATTTACAAGACATGGTTGGCTTCTAGCAAAGCATCGTGCCTACCCGATTCTCCAGAAATATTCTTAAAGGAATATGTAATCTATATCAGGCGTAGTGTACGTAGTATTGCGTATTGCAATCCAGTATCGAATGTCACGTGCTAGGCCTGGGGCTGGAATTATGTCTGCCCCGTATGAAGCACATATCGGATCTCTGGTAACTAGTCTCTATAATCGGATAAGCATGACCTAGTCATATTATCCCGATGACTGTAGTACATAAGAGTACTAGTTCCGTATCCTACATGACCATCATCTCCACTATGACTGGAGTGATACTTCCATCTCGACATCACACCCAATACACTACGATTCTCAATATACCCAGAAGAGGCGTACACAGAACCGGTTAAAGCCCTGGACGACCAAAACCAAAGTACATTGATTGTCGCAAGTATTAGCGGTGCAAGTCTCAGGTTAAGACCAAATACACCTACCATGATTCGGACTTCCATAGACACATAGGCATACTACCAATAGAATTCTGAGGGGTCTATCCAGAGCAAAGTTGTTTCCGTACCATTGGTAAACACAACCTCCTATTACACTTGCATAAGTATCTAATACTTAAATATATGAGAACTATGTCGTTATGCTCCCATAACACGCACAAGTGCAATACTAGTCTATTCCGCATTATCGATGTCCAATCTCGATAATACTCCGACTAGGGATGTTTTAATGATTAAACCTTCATGGATTGATACTGTCTCATATCTTATCAATTCAGAACTAATCATATGGACTTTTATCATTTATATATCCCGGTAATCTAATTACAAATGATAAAAGAGCAATTTCCTATGTCACATAGTTAATTTGCACAACAGCACCATGTTCTGTACAAATAGTGATGCTATGGGTCATAATTGTCCAACAGTTTCATGAAGAAAATAAAATTTCATGGTGGTGGGTTCCAGTTCGAAAAAGAATAATATTCTTCCAGGTCAGGAAAGAAACATAAAATTAACCAACATGTGAAAAGAAAACATCTTTCTAAAAAGAATAACATGGCAAAATTTAAATGTTTTAACTGTGGTAAGAATGGTCATTTTGCTCGTAACTGCATCGAACCTAAAAAAATGAATACCTTTAATATATATTTAAATAAAATATATGTTTCAAGTTCGATCTTTCTAATTGAATCTAATCTTTTATGGACTGTAGACTCAAGTGCCACAGACCATATAGCGAAGGATAGAGATGTCTTTGTGGAATTTCAAAAAATTTCACATGGGGTGAAGTGGATATACGTCGGCAACAACTCGCATGTTGAAGTCAAATGAGTGGGTACATGCAAGTTAGTCATGCATTGCGGAAAAACTTTACTCCCACATGATGTATTATTTGCTCTACAAATTCACCAAAATTTAGTTTCTGTGTTGGTTTTCGTTAATTTGGGTTTTAAGTTCAAATTTCATAAATTTGATGTTGATTTGTACTTGGTACAATACATTATGGTTCTGGTTATTTTCTGGATGGTTTTATTGTATTAAATGTTGAATGTTTTAATAGCAATTCTAGTTTTTTCCTTTATTACGTCGTCTGTTAGTAATGATAGTGATGTGAATGTGTGACATGCTAGACTTGACCATATTGGCCAGCAAAGAATAAATAGATTAGCAAAAGAAGACTTTCTGGGAAACATAGAGAAGGTAGATTTATCTACCAGTGAATATTGTTTGGCTGGAAAAACTGCGAGAAAACCATTTGGAAAATGAACTAGAGTAGAATATCTATTACAATTAGTCCATTCAGATATATGTGGTCCAATATAATTAATCCATCCATATATCCGAATAATGTATTGTACATTGTGTTTTATTATTTATAATAAAATAATTATATTTTCATTTCAGTTTATTAATGGTAACTATTGTGTCATTATCTCTTAATACATATTAGTTTACTGGACACTAGGTAGTCCGTCATTGAGATAATATTACTATTATAAACTATCCTTAAAATATATATATTCCTAGTGGTTGGTTTTAGAATACAATCAAATTCCTATAATATATAAGACTAGAACTTATCATTTATTGGAATTAGAGTTTTAATGGTCTAACCCAATGGACCATGAGTAAGGGAACTCGTATAGACATGTGGGTATTCGTTGGAGTGAATACTGAATGACTCACATATGATTCCTAATAATTGGAAGTACACACCACTGTTAGTAGGAATCTCCTCGAGTCAATTGCATATGTGATCCTTTGATTATAGGATAATATTGATTTTGTGTGTGATCATCCACACTTTGATGTCATGTATGTCAGAGACCTTTCATGGTATGACCGCTAGATATTCATTGGGTGTGGACCGATGCACTCGTTAATCAAGTGTATACCAAGTTAGGATCATTCGGCCCGTATGTATACCATAAAAGGTTAAGGTATTCATGTTAGTAGTCACGATTCTTAAGACTTTGGCCAAAGCCCATCACCTAGGGTTGATCATATATATCAGAAATAGCATTCTGCTTAGTTGTAAGAATTGTCTACTTGTCGACAATATGAGATGTGCATATTGGAAACTTGACGGAGTAATTTATGTTTCCTAAGCACAACTTAGATAGCTTACAACAGAGAGATTGCTAAACATCTTTGATGATCTCGACTTGTATAGTTCATAAAGGTCGTTCGTGTTCTTCACAATTTTAGAGATGACCAAATTGCGTACATATGAGATAGACTTAAATAGTCTCACAATATGAAGTGTACTTATTGAGCACTCGAGTAGCCGATTATGTTTGATAATAAATAATATTTGATATTATAATTATCAATTAAAGTAATTAAGTATTATCAGATAACATTAATTATTTACTAGACCAATTGGGATTAATTGGATTAATCCAAATTTATAATCACATAAGGGCTTTATTATAATTTCATAAATATATCTACAATTGTAGGATATTTTGATAATTATAAAGTATGTAATAATAAATATATTTGACTTGATTTAATTGGATTAATCAATTAGTTAAAATTTTAACTTGATTTAATTAGATTAATCAAGTGGTTAGAAAAGGTTTATTAGATTACACCTTATATGCATAATTAGACAAATTAAATTAAGCCCACCTAAAAGTTGATTAAAACTTTTAATAATTAAGAATTCAAAACTTGATTATTAAAACTAAGCTTGTGCAATTCTATTCATTAAGTTTCAACCAAGAGAAAACAAGTGTGAGAGAAGCTTTGGAAGTTCTCTATAATTTAAACTTAGAAGAATTAATCTTTCATCCAAGCTTGCTAGGTAAGTTTTGATGTTCTCTAATAAACTATATTTTTATTGATGATTTGAGATCATTAATAAACATATTGTGTTGTATTATGTATTTGATGTATAATAACATAGCTTAAAAGGTTGAAACATGATTATAGATTTGTGTTTAGATATTTTGGAAGCATAAACATGATATGTTTGTGATTAGGTCAATTTTGTGTGTGTTGGACATAAACATAAAATTAGAGTTTAGAACTATAGATGAAATGTTGGAACTATAGCTAGCATTCTAGAATCATTTGATCACATTTGAGTGACCTAGAATTGTTCATAGGTTGCTTCTTTGTGGGATTCTTGTTTGGTTTATATTTTAGATTAAAAAATTATGCATATATGTATTTTAAATGCATCTATGTTTTATTTTGATAAACGTGATTTAGTTATATAATATGTGTTGATAATGATTTTGATGTTAAATTTGGATTTTGGGTGTATGGAAGTGTTTGGAGAAAGTTTGAAGTGATCTGGATTGGATTCAAGTTGATTGTGCTCTCTATCAACTTTTTAAGTATGGGAACGTCGCGACGTGCAAGCCTTAGCATTGCGAAACTCAACTCTCGAAACTGCAGTCGTCACAGTGCGACGCCGACCTCTTACACTTGGGCCTTGAGATGCCCAAGCATGCGCAACACGACACGCCGAGAGCTGATGCTCTCGCACTTGCCCGTCGCAACGCGGGCCCAACGTGCATCGTAACTCCTGCACACGCTGAAACTTGCTTTTTTCTCCGTTTTGGAGTTTTTAGACTCTGATTTATCCATATTTTTTCATATAGATTCGTAATGAAATATAATATTTCATTAAATTATTTAAAAAAATACACTCATGCTATATATCCAATGGTTAGACCCAATTCCGCTGCGTTGGGCACCGATCCGACCCTAGGGGTTCCAAATTCGCCCTAACACTCACGATTCTTTACAACTAATCTGAACACTATTTCTGATATATATATATATATATATATATATATATATATATATATATATATATATATATATATATATATATATATATTATCAACCCTGGGTGATCGGCTTTGGCCGAAGTCTTAATAATTGTGACTACTAACATGGATACATTAACTCTTTATGGTACACATACGAGTCGACACATCCTAACTTGATACACACTTAATTAATGAGTGCATTGGTCCACACCCAACGAATATCTAGCGGTCAGACCATGAAAGGTCTTTGACATACATGACATCAAAGTGTGGAGGATCACACACAAAATCAATATTATCTTGTAGTCAAATGATCACATATGCTACTTGACTCGAGGAGACTCCTATTGACGGTGGTGTGTACTTCTAACTATTAGGAATCATTCATGAGTCATTTAGTATTCGCTTCAACGAATACTCATATGTCTATACGAGCTTCCCTTACTCATGGTCCATTGGGTTAAACCATTGGAACTCCAATTCCAATATACGATAAGTTCTAGTTTTATATGTTATAAGAATTCTGCCGTATTCTAAAACCAACGACTATGAATATATATACTTTAAGAATAGTTTATAATAGTAATACTATCCTAATGACGGACCACCGAGTGTCCAGTATTACTACGTGACTATTCTAAGATCGAAGTCATTCTCAACATATAAATATTTATGTACATATTAAACTAATATGCACTAAGAGATAATGACACAATAGTTACCATTAATAAACTGAAATGAAAAATGTAATTATTTTATTATAAATAATAAAATACAATGTACAATACATTATTCGACCTGTCACTTTCTAAGATTTAAAAAAGTGACAGATCGTAAACCAGATCTTCACTTTCTTAAATCTTAGGGTTGTACAGTCTACGTTCATCTGTATTCTGACGAACATGGAAAATTAGGCCTGTGAGGAAATGAAATATCTTCATAAGATATTATGAACAATCAAAATAGTATGTTTGCATAGGTGAACATGAAAGTAGAAGAGTGACAAAATTTAAATCACGAGATATCTTATTTTTAGAAAATGATATTCCTGACCAGGGAGAGATAGGTCAAGATTTATCTCTGTATGAAACTCAGGATCACATGAATCCTATGATTGGTGAACACTCATATTTACCTAATTCAAGTGTAAGTGATGTAGATAGGTGAAATTTGAGAAAATATGATAAATCAGTTTCAAATGAGTCTCAAAATGATGAATTAGTTTCACATGAGTCTCCTTTACGTGATCCAAATGGGAGTAATGTGCATGATCTAAATGAAAATAATATGGAAAGTGAGGAATTAATTCCACCACTAGAATCCCAATTACGACGTAGTAATCATGTAGGCATTCCTTGACGTCATTTTGATATCAAATGAGAGGCCATTATGATTCTACCTCAAGATGATGAAGAACCAAGAAACATAAAAGATGCTCTTCAATGTCCTACTAAGGGAAAATGGATGAAATCAATAGAAAAAGAAATTGAGTCAATGAGGTCCAACTAACTTTGGGAACTGGTTGATCTACCCAAAAGACCCAAAGACATCAAGAATAAATGAGTTCTTAAAATAAAATGTAATGTTGATGGCAATGTCGAAATATATAAAGCACGACTTATAGAGAAATTGTATACACAATAGGAAGGAATTGACTACGAATATACTTTTTTACTTGTTGGAAGGTTTATCTTAATTCGCTTGATTTTGGCTATAGTAGCCAGCTTGAATCTAGAATTACATCAAATTGATGTAAAAATTATTTTTTTCAATAGAGAACTTGATGAAGAAATTTATATGGAACAACCTGTAGGATTCATAAAAGAAACTGAAAATGATAGAGTATGTAGACTTTTGAAGTCTATATATGGTCTCAAACAGTCGTCTAGACAATGATATATACAATTTCACAATACAATCATTTTGAATGATTTCACAATGATCGATGATGATCATTGTGTGTACACCAAAAGCGATAAAGATAAGTTTATTATTTTATTTTTTTATCATTGTACGTGGATGATACACTTATAGCTAGAGTTGATAAGGAGTTTGTAAAACACATCAAATGACGGTTATCATCTAACTTCGAGATGAAGGATATGAGTGAAGTTGGATATATTCTTGGGGTTAAGATCTGGAGAAATCGTTCAAAGAAATTATTATCTCTTTCATAAGATTCATACATTAAGAAAATTCTTGAACACTTACAAATGCATGCTTGCAAACTCATTGATAATCCTATCACGAAAATTGATGCTTTAAGTCATAGATCGTGTCCTGAGACTCCATAAGAAAAAAACAAATGAGAAAAGTTCCTTACGCAAGTGCAGCTAGAAGTTTAATGTACGTAATGTTGTGTACGAAACCAAATATCTATTTCATTGTTGGAATGGAAAGTAGATACCAATCCAATCCAGAACTAGCATATTGGAGAGCAGTTAAAAGAATATATAGGTATCTGAAAGGGACAGCCGATTACTTATTTTGCTATCAAGGGAATGATATGCGATTACGAGGCCTATACTAATGTTGATTGGGGAGGAGATTTAGATGAAAGAAAATATATCTCCGATTTTATTTTCTTACTAAACAATAGTGCCATATCATGGAGTAGTAAGAGAAAAATCTTGTATAGCCTTATCCACAATAGAGGCTGAATTTGTGGCATTTTCATCTGCAATTAAGAAGCTGTGTGGTTGAAAAGGATTTTGGAATATTTGAGTATGCCAAATGATGATTTTTGTCCAGTATTAATTAACTGTGATAGTGAAGCAGTAATAGCCTACACAAAAGACCCAAAATTTCATTGTAAAACGAAACATATAGATACCAAATATAACTTTGTAAAAGACATAGTTGCTTAAAAAGAGGCGAACATGAAGTACATTTGTATGCAAGAGATGGTAGCAGATCCACTGACCAAGCCTGTTCCTAAAAATATCTTTTTTAGACATATAAAATCTCAGGAATTGCATAGATGTTAATGTACTTACATCTTATGATATGATATTTTTCCCAATAATGTTTACTAATGTTAATACTCATTGATATTTGTGTTCAATGCTTACATGTTACTATGTTGATACATGTTTAAACGTATATACTTTTAATTAGTATGAGAGACAAGTGAATGATTGACCCTCTCACATGGGCAATCGCCTCTATTACTTTGTGTTAATGGAAGATGAGATAATTTTTAAGCTAATTATATGAGTGATAATTCATAGAGTTCAAGCTTGAAAATTAAGTAATGTCGTTATGAGATCATTTTCTTTGTGATATGACTTAAATTGAATAAGTTCATTTCACCTTACTTGTCTTAATGTCATATGTGAGTTAAACATTGTGTTTGTCTGAACTATCATTTGTACGGTATTTATGAGACATACGCTCCATGGGAAATGAGAGAATATCATAGCATATGTTTTTCATACCATGTCTACAATTGTGACTATTAAGGGTAATACAAGTAAAGATCTTGGTCTTGATATTGTGTGAGACCTTTGAGATTATTTCAATCTCACATTGTACCTCTTAAACTCTAATCTGCTTCTCAAAATTTAGAATTGATAATCGCTATCTTAGAGTGTTACTGAAGGATCATGAGAGATTCAATCCAAAAGAACATCTTTGAAAAAGTAAATTGAATCAAAGTTGAGAAATTCAAGAAAAGAGAAATATCATTATATAAGTAATATCACATTAACTTGTATTCACTGGTCGATCAATTATATTGTTTTATGTGATCAAACATGATTGTGAATACAAAATAAATATTACATTCGAAAAGAGATCAAAAGGGATGTAATGTGATAAATGATCGAGGATACTGCATGCTTAATCCACTATGGTTCTATCCATTATTCGAATAGAAGGAAAAGCCTTCAGAGAGCGGGGGTAGGTCGGAAGAAAGAAGTCGGGAAGGGACATTACGTTGAAGGATCTCAAAGGTGGTTGAAGACACATTCCTTATTCTCTCTTTCTATATATTCACAATAAATGTATAGCAAGTGAGCTCTCGAATTATGTTGGTCGTATGACACAATTACTAAGTGTGAGTTATTCTTGTAAAGATAATAAAAACTATTAATCACATCATGTGTAAGTGAGAGATGCTAGAAAATGACATTGTTAGAACTTGTTCATTTAGAAAATGTTCATGGGGAACATATGGTACACTCATGATGGTAAAATTTTTGGAAGGGTTTGAGGAAGTCATTAAGCTTCCAAATGAAATATATGTGATCGATCAATACTTCCAAATACATGTGATTATATAGGAAGTCATGTTTGTGATTGAATAGGAAGCCATGTATGTGATGATATAAGAACATAACTTCTTCTCCTATAAATATGAGCATTTGCTCATTGAGATAAGCAATTAATTAAGTTTGATTAAGGACATTTTTATAGGAAGTAAGGTATGCAATTGTGTTGTAAAGTACCTACATATATGGTTAGATCCTAAGTGAATCATTGTGAGATTTGTTCTATACAAATATTAGGGATGATGTTCCCGACACTAATCATTTTCCTTTACTTTTCTTTATGATTTCCTCTTTCACCTAAATATTTTTCCAACTCAGACATAACATTCTACCATTTGGTGGGATTGAATCGTTTAATATCATTATGCTTTATCATAAATCATTGTTTCATTAAATTTAATTGTCGGTAACTGAGACTTACAGTAAGTTTATAATGGTCATCTAGTGATTTTATCGGAATTATTATTGTCAGAAAGTTCTGCAGATAAAATGGAGATTTTTATGCTTCGAAGTAAAAGGAAGATCATTTGGCAGGCAAAATTATGATTTATTTTCATTTTAGCCTTATTACTACAACTGTCTTCTCTTTTTCATGATCGTAATAAAATTGTGACCAAAGATACATCTCATTCCCATCTCATGTATGACGATCATGAAAGACACTCTATAAAGTCTTTATTTGGTCATTAAAAATAAATAAATTAAAAGAAATATCTATTTATGCATTAGGAGAGAATGAACCGTGGTTTAACTATAAAGTTATTCTAATAACCTAAAGTCAAAGATTTGAGTCGGAGAAAGAATCTCTTTACAAAAATAAAAATAAAGATAAAATTGTATATATATTGAATTCTTCTTCTAAAAAATCATCGTGTGAGAAATCTCATACGCTATATCATATTTTATCTAAATATGGGTTATGAGTTATGACAGTGAGCTGACCATGGTGCTTTTCAAAGACCCAATAAACAGCTACCACCAATTGAAACTAAACTTTCGATTTTTAGCTCGCTACCAGCCCCAAAAAAAAAGAAAAAAGGCAAAAAGAATGAAAGAAAGAAAGAAACCATCACAAAATCTAACAACTTTCCTACATTCTTACTAATGTTTCTCTCCACCCACAATGTTTAATAAGACTAAGTAGAAAGCACATAATAAGACTAATGGGTTTTCATGAAATTAAAACTTCTTTACATGACAATGATTGTTCTGTTACTGTTAGTCGAAGGACCGATTCTAGGATAATTAACCGGTGTAATCACACGTGTATAACGTAAGCGCACTTATCGTTCAAGTAGTATAAATGTATTGATCCCACGAGGACTTAATGCCTAAGCTATTAATTTATGAAGTCAAATTTTTACAAGCATCTAATGAATTGGTTGTTTGATTGGATGTTAACTTTAAACTTAAAACAAGTAAATTAAACAGCGCGAAAGTAAATTAAAGGAAAATTCAATATTATTAAACTATCCAGGGTTGTGAATCCTTCCAATATCTTTTAAAGATGAAGTGGTTATTTCATATTTGTGTAATATATTGGTTTACTAACCTGGAATACGAAATTATGCAAAAGCCTATGTCGATGGTCAGATGTAAATACCCAGTGTAACCCAAATAATCATATGTCTATGTCAACCAAGTTACCTAAATTTATTAAGATTAAGTTCCAATTGTGGCTACCTCCGCCCGACAGGTATATGTCTATCCTGTAAGGAAATCTATTAAAGGGTTATCTATCCTCAAGGAAGATCGTGGGCTATTAAGTCTAAGGCTGAAACCTAAAATTCCCTTGTCAAGTTTATTTTAAGTTTACCAAATCAATCTTATTATTGGTCAATTAACAAGAAGCATTAAGCTTAAAACTTAATAAATAAACCTTTTATATTACCCAAACTATAAAATAATCTCTTATAAACCGGTGATATTGGAAATCATCACAACCTCAGATAACGGGTTTAGTTACCACACATATCTAAGGCTAGTAAAAGCTTAAATAAAGTAAATGACATAAAGTAAATGTTGGAAAGTAAATGCTGGAAATTAAAAAGGGAAAAATACAATAAAAGAAAATGTTGGGGTTGGAGGATCTACTTTTTTTACTTCTATTTTAGATATCTTCTTTATTATAATATATTAACTTTGTGTGATATTACCAACCGACCATATAGGCGGTATCTGATTAAGTTAAATTTATAATTAATTACAACCGACCATACAGGCGGTATCCATATTTAGTCAGGTTAAAACCAATTTTAAGAGTAAGTCCAACCGACCATAAATGCGGTATCATCATTAAGTCAGGTTTTAAATAGTTCATATATTATAATTAAGGGATATTAATCTAAATATTAGTAATAAAAGCTTACCTTTCACCCCCAGCAGAAGAGAGTTACCTACTCATGCTGAATAGTAAAAAAGTGAAAAGTAAAAAAAAAAAAAGAAAGTTCTATTGCGAAAAGTAAATAAAATTAATTACAGAAAGCTGTAAATAAACAAACAAGATACAATCTTCTTATATTCTTAAGGAATTCCTTAGAAGAAAATATGATTTGAATTCTGAAATTCGGCCTCAATTTATAGGTAAAATTTGGCCTCACGCGTCGTTGATCATGGACACGTGTCTGTCAGCAACATTATTGTGTCGGCGTTGTGATGCGTAAAGTTGGTGCGCGTCACGACGCTCACATCGGTAAATATGTGGATTGTTGGCAGCATGTGATGGTGACATGTGGCACGGTGCACATTAGCAGATTTACTGTGATGTTGACACGTGGCAGACGCATGTTAGCAATGGCGCATGATAGGAAAACTTCTCTGATTGGTCCACGTGTCAGGCGCATGTTAGTAGTCTCTAGCGCACGTTAGCAGACGACACATTTTAGCACGGCGTATTTTAGCAAACAACGCATTTTAGCAGAAAATTTACATTTTTGCCCCTTTTGTTCGTTTTCCGCTGTTTTGGCACCGAATTACCTCCAGAGAGCGTGTTATTTTATTTATCTATAAAATACCACAAAACACATCAAAATATTCACAAAACTCAAGAAACTAACAAAATATTAAGTCAAGGGAGTGGGAAATAGTGATCGATTTACCACTCATCAATAATTCACATAAGTAAATGTCTTTAATGAATAAATTAATAAGTGAGCTTCAAAATATTAGACATGATTAGCGATTTGATTAAGTCATTAGAAGAGAAGAAAAGATAAATGAATCTCACATTTAAAAATTATAAAATGAAATAAGTGTTTAAAAACACTTGGTGTATCAATTTGATTCAAAGTGATTGGTGGGAATTTTGGAGGAAAACACAAATTTGGCTATGAATTAAATAATACATAGGGGCTATGAAAATTATAGGTTAAGATGCAGATTTATCTGATGCTTCTTACCACAATCATTATTAGACCAGTTAATCTTGGAAATGATAGGGTCAATTTGTGGTTCAAAGGCTAAAATTTGGTCAATTAAATCTTGGGCAGTTCTAGCAGTAAAGATGAGTTCTTTTACAGGTTTTGATACGAATCCATTTCTCCAGGCATCATCAAGAAACACTCAAAGAAAATCATAAAATCTATCAGTGTTGAATAGTCCAATTGGTTTCTGGTGTATGTTCAAGTTCGCCCAAGATAATACTATAAAAATTTCCTCCATCGTGCCCAAGCCACCTGGCAAAGCAAAAAAAGCATCAGCATAGTTAATCTTTTCCACCAATCATTCAGACATATCTGGAACGATTAGTTCCTCCCCGTTTGATGGTCCTATAAGATTCGCCTCCGCCAAAGGTTTTGGGATGATTCCCAAGACTTGACTGTCTCCTTCCTGTACAGCCCTTGAAACGATCCCTATTAGTCCAAGATTGCCACCGCCATATACTAAGTGCATATTCATTTCTGGCTTTGCACCAACACTTGTACCGCAAAACACACAGATATTTACAATTCGTTTTCTTGAAGTGGCTTCCATTTTTATTCCTCAACTCTGGATGCCTTCAAGAGTGCAATGATGAGTTGAATTTATAACACCTGAAAAAGGGTGAGTAATAATAGCACTAACACCTGCCAGATGACAATTATTAGTTAAACAGTAAAATAAATCGTGAAAGTCAAAAAGTATGGATCCTGTCGGAGAAAATAAAAGAAAATAACAAAACAAATCACAATCATTAGTTAAAGACAAAAAGAAAATAATATTTACAGGAAGTAACAGCTTGAATGACGTCTATGCGTCAGGGACAAGCTTCCCATCTAATTTTCTTATAAATTGGAAAACATGGTCTTTTATAGTCAGATTCCCGAGACTTAATTGTTGTTATTCTTTTCGAAATTATGTATATAACATGTGAATTGCATGATGTACATATCCACTGGAATGCATCTCAAGAATCAATGATATGTCATCCAAATACTCTTAACTCAAGTCATCCCTAATGAATTTAATTTTATCTTCACGATTATCAAACATCATTCCTAAAGAACGACAACGAGTATTACATGTCATACGAGCACATTTATAGCAAACACCCCTTCTTTTAGCTCTTCCATTTTTAGCATAGGTGCTTTTTCCTAAACCAGACAGATATGAGATAAAAGATTCAGATGACTCACCTGCCAATCTGACCCGTGCTTCAATAATCCAATGAATATCATTAGGAATACCTTTGATCATCAGTAGTCTCATTCACTCCAAGCGAGCTTTGTAGACTTTCATCAGAGAATTTTGAGGGAGAGAAGGTAATTTCTTGTGAAGATTTGCGAGAACGTCTTCCATCCTGAAATGTGACTTTACCTACATAAATTAAAAACACAAAAATATAACACACCAAATCTGAATATATATACACAAATTGCATGGGTTGCCTCCCTTTTAACGCTAAGTTTAACGTCATCAGCTAGACATGACTGCTCGAATGTTATGCTGGATCTGAAAGTGTGACATTTTCTTTTTGTCGCTCAAATGATTCTCCTTAGTAGTGCTTGACATGCTGACTGTTAACTTTGAATGTTTTGTTGGTGTTGGGATCAAGTAACTCAACAGCTTCATATGGTAAAACCTGAGTAATCACAAATGGACCTGACCACATTGATTTCAACTTTCCAGGGAAAAGTTTCAACCTTGAATTGTATAACAACACCCGCTGCCTTGGTTTCAGTTGTCTGCGCACTATTTTTCGATCATGTCATTTCTTGGTCTTTTCTTTATATAATCTGGCATTCTCATAAGCCTGTAGGCGAAATTCCTCCAATTCGTTGAGTTGGTGGAGTCGATTTTCTCATGCTGCTTATGGATCAAGATTTAACTTCTTCAGTGTCCAGTACGCTTTGTGTTCAAGGTCTACTAGTAGATGGAACGATTTCCCAAACACCATTCGATATGAAGATATACCGATGGGTGTCTTGTAAGCTGTCTGGTAGGCCCATAATGCGTCATCAGTTTTGTAGACCAGTCCCTCCTTGTTGATCCAACGGTTCTTTCCAAGATTCTTTTGATCTCCCTGTTTGAAACTTCAACATGTCCATTTGATTGTGGATGGTAGGCAGTGGCAACTTTATGAGTAACTCCATATTTGGATAGGAGTGCATCAAAGTATTTGTTGCAGAAATGTGTGTCATCATCACTGATAATTGCACGAGGTGTTCCGAAGCGAGTGAAAATATTTTTTTTAAGGAATTTTATCACCACTTTTGAATCGTTTGATGGTAGTGCAATTGCTTCAACCCATTTGGAGACGTAGTCTACTGCAACCAGTATGTACAGGTTTCCGAATGATGGAACAAAGGGTCCCATAAAATCAATTCATCATACATCAAATATCTTCACTTCCAGAATAAATTGCAGAGGTCTTTCATTTCTCCTCGATATATTTCCCGTTATCTGACACCTGTCACATTGAAGAGTAATCATTTTTAAAAAGAGTGGGCCAGAACAAACCTGACTGTAAGACTTTGGCTGCAGTTTTATTTCCGCTGAAGTGCCCGCCGTATGGTGATGAATGACAATGTTGTAGGACACTATTGACCTCCTCATGTGGAACACAACATCTCAGTAATTGATCAGCATAGCGTTTGAACATGTACGGCTCATCCCAGACATAATGCTTGACTTCTTTGAAGAACTTCTTTCTTTGCTGATGTGTCCATTCCAACGGCCATTTTCCCAATATTATATAGTTTACATAGTCAGCATACCAAGGGACATCCTGTTGTTTTATGGAAAATAACTATTCATCTGGAAACGTTTCTTTGATTGTCATTTCATTACCAGCTGTTTCTCCATTCTCGAGCCTCGATAAGTGATTTGCCACTTGGTTTTCTGTCCATTTTCTGTCTCAGATCTCCACGTCAAATTCTTATAGTAGAAGCACCCAACAGATCAATCTAGGTTTGGCATCTTTCTTCGCGATCAAATATTTGATTGCTGAATGATCTGTGTAGACCACCACTTTGGGACCTAGCAGATAAGAGCATAATTTATCAAAAGCGAACACAACTGCAATCAACTCTTTTTCAGTGGTTATGTAGTTGAGTTGAGCTTCATTCAGAGTTCTGCTGGAGTAGTAAATAGTATGAAAAAAATTTACTTTGTGTTGTCCCAAAACTGCACCTACAGTAAAATCACTAACATCGCACATCACCTCAAATGGAAGAGTCCAGTCCGGTGCTACAATGATGGGAGCAGAGATCAACTTCTGTTTCAAGATCTCAAAAGCTTCGTGGCATTCTTTAGTGAAGTTGAAAGGCACATCTTTCTCCAAATGATTGCACATAGGTTTAGCAATCTTAGAGAAGTCTTTGATAAATCTCCTGTAAAAGCCTGCATGTCCGAGAAAACTCTGAATCCCTTTGATAGATGTTGGCGGAAGTAATTTTTCAATTATTTTGATCTTTGCTTTGTCTACCTCGATTCCCTTTTGTGAGATCTGATATCCCAGGATAATACCTTCATGCACCATGAAGTGACATTTCTCTCAGTTGAGTATCAGGTTGGTATCTTCACATCTTTGTAATACTTTTTCCAGATTTTGCAAGCAGTGGTCAAATGAGTCTCCAAACACAGAAAAATCATCCATGAAAACCTTCATACTTTGTTCCAACATGTCTGAGAAGATGACCATCATGGAATATTGAAATGTAGCAGGAGCATTACATAGTCCAAATGGCATTCTGTGGAAAGAAAAAGTACCATACATACATGTAAAAGTGGTTTTCTCCTGATCTTATTGGGTGATGGCAATCTGATTGTACCCCGAATATCCGTCCAGAAAATAATAGAACTCATGTCCCGCTAGTCTGTCTAGCATCTGGTCAATGAATGGTAGCGGAAAATGATCTTTCATTGTTGCTTTATTCAGCTTCATGTAGTCCATGTATACTCTCCATCTAGTCACCGTTCTTGTTGGAATCAGCTCGTTTTTTTCATTTGTGACTACAGTAATTCCTCATTTCTTTGGCACACATTGCATAGGACTCACCCACATGCTGTTAGAGATGGGGTAGATGATGCCAGCATCCAACCATTTGATATTTTCTTTCTTCACGACCTCCTTCATGATTGGATTTAGTCTCCGTTGATGCTCCACTGTGGGTTTGTACTCGTCATTCATCAAAATTTTGTTCATGCAAAATGATGGACTAATGACTTGAATGTCTGCTATAGTTCAACCAATGGCTTTCTTGTGTTCTCGTAACACTCTCAGCAACTTTTCTTCATATTCCAATATTAGCGACGAAGAAATAATCACAGGTAATTTAGAAAAGTTCCTAAGAATACGTACATGAGATGACTCGAAAGTAGCTTTAGCTCCAACTGCGGTGGTTCTTCAATTAAGGGCTTGATTCACTCCTTTTTCAGTAATTCCAAAATTTCCACATGTGGTGTCGATTTGAAGCGAAATGATACATTCCAGTTTATCAGTGGGAGGTGATAGTTGATACATTCCAGAATTTCAGCATCTAGCTCGCTGTCAGTCATGTTGGTGATGCAAGCTTCAAGTTTATCAGTGGGAGGTGGCATTGCATCAGTATCCTGGATGATACTATCTACAACATCAATTCTGAAACATTCATCTTCCTTTTCATCACTCGGGAATTTCATGGCTTTGAAAACATTGAATGTAACTTCTTGGTCATGCACTTTCATGGTTATTTCTCATTTTTGTACATCAATAACAGTTCGACCTGTAGCCAAAAATGGTCTCCCGAGGATGATAGGTACATCTTTGTCTTCCTCCATGTCAAGGATAATGAAATCTGCTGGGCGAATGAGTTTGTCGACTTTGACCAGCACATCTTCCTTCAACTACACCTATTAGAAATGCGAGCGTTCTATCAGCAAGTTGCAGAGAGACTGAGGTGGGCATTGCTTCTCCAATTTGCAGTTTCCTGTAAATGGAAAAAGGCATCAAGTTAACACTTGCACCTAAATCACACAAAGCTTTACCGATGCAATGTTCTCCAATGGTGCATGGAACAGTAAAACTGTCAAGATCTTTCAGCTTTGGGGGAAGTTTCCTCTGAATAATGGCGATGCATTCTTCTGTCAATGCTACTATCTCGTAATCTCTCAATCTCCGCTTTCGTGACAAAATGTATTTCATGAATTTGACATAGCTGGGCATTTCTTCCAACACTTCTACAAATGGAATGTTGATATGCATCTTTTTAAAGACCTCCAAGAATCGAGCAAACTGCTTGTCCAGTTTGTTTTTCTGGAGACGCTGTGGAAAAAGTGGAGGTGGAGTTAATCTTTCTTTATCTTTTTCCTTTGCTTCTTTTTCCTCCATTTGTGGAACTGCTTCTTTTAAAACTTCTTCAATGGATGCCTTGATTCCAACATCTTTGTTGATTTTAGTACCACTTTTCAAAGTAATGGCTTAACATTGCTTCTTCCTTCGGTTCATTGGATTTGGTTCTGTATTGCTAGGAAGGTTACCTGGCGGTCTGTAACTCTGAGCATTGGCCAGTTATCAAATTTGATTTTCCAGTGCCTTTATAGAAGCAGATTGACTTTGAAACATAACATCATATTTTTTTAACTGAGCTAGCACTTCCGCTATTCCTGGTTCTTTTTCATGCTTCTGGCCTTTGTTCTGCTGTTGAAATCCGGGTGGTGGATTGTTCCTTTACCCTGAATTGTTGCTCCATGTGAAATTGGGATGATTCCCCCACCCTGGGTTGTAGGTTGGAATATGGATTGTTCCCCTGTCTGTTGAAATTGTTGACATAATTCACTATTTCTTCATGTTGGTTTACCTCTGATTATAGTGCTCCTCCATATGGTGAACTTGTGGATCCAGCATTAACCTTCATGTTAAGAGTTTCAAGATTTTTGCAAATTAGAATCAGCTTGGCATTCACTACTATATTGGCTCCAACTTCATAAATTCATGTGATTCATTGGATCATGCTCCTTTCTGTTGGCCACAATGAATTGCTGTTGGCCATTTCTTCAATTAAATCTCAGGCCTGATCTTCTCCTTTTGCCATTAAAGCTCCTCCAGCCGCAGCATCAATTGTCGTTCTCATTATTCCAGAAAGTCCATTGTAGAAGGTTTGGACTTGTAGCCACTTTGCAATCTTATGGTGAGGACATTTTCTGAGCAAATCCTTGTACCTTTCCCAAGATTCACAGAGGGATTCTGAGTCATGTTGCACAAAGGATGTGATGTCATTCCTCAGCTTTGTAGTTCTGGCTGGTGGAAAATACTTTGCAAGGAATTTGGGGGCTAGAGTGTTCTAAGTTGTGATGGAACCTGCTGGTAGTGAATGTAGCCAAGTCTTAGCTCTGTCTTTCAAGGAATATGGAAAAACACGCAGTCTCATTACTTCTTTAGCTGCTCGTTTGTAATTGAAAGTGCCGCAAACTTCCAGGAAGTTGCTGATGTGGGCATTATGATCTTCAGTTGTATTCCCCCCAAACTGAACTGAATGTTGTATCATCTGGATGCATGTTTTGATGTCACATGTATTTACTGGTAAGAGAGGAAGTACAATACATGAAATGAAGCAGTCAACCACCAGATTAGTTCTGTCTCGAATGGGAATTAATGGTGCAACCTCCAAAGGTTCAGGTTCTATGTTGATCAGTGCTTCTTGGCCTTCTCGCCTTTCCCTTCTCAATTGTCTGATGGTTCTTTCAATTTCTAGGTCAAGCGGTCAGATTTCAAAGCTTCTGATTCGTCTCATGTAGTGACTGAGAACCTGAAACACAAGAAAACAGAAATAATAAGTAAAAGAAAATTAGACACAAGTAACGTATTTAACCCTAAAACTAATAGTGAAAGATAAATAAATGTCCAGCAACGGCGCCAAAAACTTGACCAGCGTAATCACACGCGTATAATACAAGCGCACGTATCATTCAAGTAGTATAAATGTATTGATCCCACATGGACTTAATACCTAAGCTATTAATTTATGAAGTCAATTTTTTGCGCAAGTATCTAATGAATTGGTTGTTTGATTGGATGCTGATTTTAAACTTAAAACAAGTAAATTAAACAGCGCAAAAGTAAATTAAAGAAAAATTCAATATTATTAAACTATCCAGGGTTGTGAATCCTTCCAATATCTTTTAAAGATGAAATGGTTATTTCATGTTTGTGTAATTTATTGGTTTACTAACCTGAAACACGAAATTATGCAAAAGCCTCTGTCGATGGTCAGATGTAAATACCCAGTGTAACCCAATTAATCATATATCTATGTCAACCAAGTTACCTGAATTCATTAAGATTAAGTTCCAATTATGGCTACCACCGCCCGACAGGTTTATGTCTATCATGTAAGGAAATCTATTAAATGGTTATCTATCCTCAAGGAAGATCGTGGGCTATTAAGTCTAAGGCTGAAACCTAAAATTCCCTTGTAAAGTTTATTTTAAGTTTACCAAATCAATCTTATTAATGGTCAGTTAACAAGAAGTATTGAGCTTAAGACTTAATAAATAAACCATTATATTACCCAAACTATAAAATAACCCCTTATAAACCGGTGATATTGGAAATCATCACAACATCATATAACGGGTTTAGTTACCACACATATCTAAGGCTAGTAAAAGCTTAAATAAAGTAAATGACATAAAGTAAATGCTGGAAAGTAAATGCTGGAAATTAAAAAGGGAAAAATACAATAAAAGAAAATGTTGGGGTTAGAGGATCCACTATTATTACTTCTATTTTAGATATCTCCCTTATTATAATATATTAACTTTGCGTGATATTACCAACCGACCATATAGGCGGTATCCTGATTAAGTTAAATTTATAATTAATTCCAACCGACCATACAGGCGGTATCAATGTTTAGTCAGGTTAAAACCAATTTTAAGATTAAGTCCAACCGACCATAAAGGCGGTATCTTCATTAAGTCAGGTTTTAAATATTTCATATATTATAATTAAGGGAGATTAATCTAAATATTAGTAATAAAAGCTTACATTTCACCCCAGCAGAAGAGAGTTACCTACTCATGCTGAAAAGTAAAGAAAAGAAAGTGTTATTGCGAAAAGTAAATAAAATTAATTACAGAAAGCTGTAAATAAACAAACAAGATATAATCTTCTTATATTCTTAAGAATTCCTTAGAAGAAAGTATGATTTGAATTCTGAAATTCGGCATCAATTTATAGGTAAAATTTGGTCTCACGCATCGCGACGCGTGCAACATTGCGCGTCGCGACGCGTAGTTTATGATGGACACGTGGCGCGCAACTTCCGGAGATGAGGACACGTGTCTGTCGGCAATATTATTGTTTCGACGTCGCGACGCGTAAAATTGGTGCGCGTCGCGACGCTCACGTCAGTCAAAATGTGGATTGTCGGCAACATGTGATGGTGACACGTGGCACGACGCACGTTAGCATATTTACTGTGATGTTGACACGTGGCAGGCGCATGTTAGCAATGGTGCATGATAGCAAAACTTCTCTGATTAGTCCACGTGTCTGGCGCATGTTAGCATTCTCCGGCGCACATTTGCAGACGGCGCATTTTAGTAAACGGCGCATTTTAGTAGGAAATTTACATTTTTGCCCCTTTTGTCCGTTTTTCGCTGTTTTGGCCCCGAATTGCCTCCAGAGAGTCCTGTTATTTTATTTATCTTCAAAATATCACAAAACACATCAAAATATTCACAAAACTCAAGAAACTACAAAATATTAAGTCAATGGAGTGAGAAATAGTGATCGATTTACCATTCATCAATAATCCACATAAGTAATTGTCTTTAATGAATAAACTAATAAGTGATCTTCAAAATATTAGACATGATTAGCGATTTGATTAAGTCATTAGAAGAGAAGAAAAGATAAATGAATCTCACATTAAAAATTATAAAAATAAGTGTTTAAAAACACTTGGTGTATCAATTTGATTCAAAGTGATTGGTGAGAATTTTGGAGGAAAACATAAATTTGGCTATGAATTAAATAATACATAGGGGCACTTGCGTTTAAAATTAATTGACAATTAATTATTTCAATTAATGATTTTCGAAATCAATTGTTTTTGAATTTCAGTTAACAGTTATGTTAATATAACAGTTTGGTTAAAAAAGAAATGTATTTTTATCAAATGTTGCATACATTAATGTAATAGTGTGAGCCAAATGTTGCTTAAGATATATAAATACCTGTAAAACTTCATAATTCGAATCATCAAAAAAATCGATCTCTCTTTCTCTAAAAAGCTTCTTACATATTTTTGGGAGAAATTCCAGATTTGTTTTCTTGAATTTCTAGTAGGGGTGGCAATTTGGGTCAGGATTCGTTTATTTGTTCGATTCGATTCGCTTTAAAGCAAATACGGGTTTGAAAAAATAGATTCGTTTAATAAATGAGTCAATTCGATTCGATTCGTTTATTAAACGAATCGAATACGAATTTAAGTTCATTGATTCGTTTATTCATTTATGGTTTATTTTTTTTATGATTTTTTTTTTTAGTTTTTTTTTTTTTTCAATTAAGATTCGAAAAATTATGGCTATTTACCATAGTAAAAAATAATATTTTCGATATTTGGTGAGGTATTTTTAATAAATATTTTAATTATAAAGTAAATTTTTTTCTATCATATTTTTTCTCTAACACAAAAGTCATCAACGATTCAAATTTTATAACATCTTTTTGTCCGATCTCAATGACTTCATGTTTTTTCAAATGTATGTGATGCAGTGGCGTATCCAGAAAATGTAGTTAGTGGGGGCAAAATTTTTCTATAACCAAAATAATATATAATTAATTCATACATATTTTTTGAAATTACAAGATGATCCTTATACTTTTGAAAATTATGAAATAGTCCTTAGTTTCTAAACTTATAAATTAACCCAAAATTTTCAGAACTATATTTTTATCCATAATTTCTAAAAAATATCAATTTACCCTAAAAATTTAAGTAAGAATTATTTTTAAAATTATGTATTTTAAGTTAATGTAGTATATTATATACTAAATTTCCGCTAATTTATTATAAATTTAATCACTTTTTTTTAAATTATTAAAAGTCTAGTACTAAAACGCAACATTTTTGCTTTGAACAACTAAAATAAAAAATAAATATACAAAATAATTATATTTATATTAATATGTGAATATTTTATACATAACAACTATACACGACGTGATTTAGTAAAAGAATCACTACAAATATATTAATAAATTAGAAGATCAATAATCAAACCTAAGTATAAACAGTTATTTTTATTTTTATTTTTATTTTTATTTTTATTTAAATGTAATGAAATCCCTATTCTTTTGCAAATGGAAAAACACATAAATGATTGGATTTAAAATGAAGAATAATTAAATATCTAGACATATATAAATTAAATATAATTTTTTAGATATGTTTAAGAAATAAGATTGTACAAAAGTGTATTGAAATTTTTTAATTATTTTGGGCTTGGGCCTATATATTATATTAAAAAATACAACTCAAAAAATTAAAAAAATAATGTATTTATGAATGTTGTTTAATTATTTATATTTTATAATATTAATATATATTCAATATAAATTAAAAAAAAAAAAAAAACTTGGGGTCCAGTGGGGGCAGTTGCCCCCACTAGACCCTAAGTGGCTCCGCCACTGATGTGATGGGCTTGATTTTTCCATGACAAAATCTACTCATAACAAGACAAATTTATGAAATTTAAATAATTTTTAAGAAAAAAAAAAAAAAAAAAAAACTGATTTAAAAAACCGAAAAAGGCAATAGAAATAAATTTACTACTAGAAGTGAGATATGACTTAACGTGAACAAAGTGGGTTGGCTGGAAAGATTGAGCTGTGAAGTGGTCTTGCCACTATCATGAGCTCTAGCTTTTTCACTTTTCCTTTTAGGAATTTGGATTTAGTGTAAAATTTAATTGTGTATAATTTTTATAATCTTTTATAACGGGTGTATTTATAATAATAGATAATGAAGATTTAGTTATATATATTAAAAAAAAAATATCCATTAATTATGAATTATAATTTAAAAAAAAATTAAAAAAAACTCAAATCAACATCAAATCCAAACCCATCTTTTATATATTTATATAATCACTTTTGAGGCCAAACTTTAAAAGGTCAATGCCCATGTATATGCATATATATATTTTTACTTTTTTCTTCTTTCATTTGTTTATTGAGCCATTTGCTGATGAGGCTACGCATTAATGGAATATTATATCGTGCTTCTGAATTTTGCAAAGTTTTCGATATAAATTCCATTGCCTTTGTATTGCTTGTACTTATAGAAATGTGCTTGTGCTTATATCGAGCTTCTGAATATTATAGAAATGTTGTATCGTAAAGATTTGTTAATATTAACTATTTTTTGATTTATTAATCTATTAATTTGTGGTATACATTTCTGTAAAATTTTCATTGTTATAAATGAACAAAATATACTTTTGTTGTGCAAAACATACTTAATACACAACACATATTATAATTTTAGGGTTTGAGAGATGTTGAAGTTTAGGGTTTTTACTATTCAAGGGTAATTCGGTCTAAAAATCATGTGCTTTGTTATTAAAAAAATTGAAGTACGGTTATTCTTATAACTGAATACTTAATATTTGACATGTTATCAAAAATATATAAATCATGAAATTTTATTCACCATTCTACCTAAAGATTAAAAAGTGTATCAAATGTGTAGAAAATATCTACCTATTTTTTCATACATGTAATCCAATATTTGACACACGTTTCAATTGTATATCCGAATTTGATACAAATTCGATATACTTTATAATTTTTGAGTGGATTGGTGAATATAGTTTCATAATTTATGTATTTTTATTAATGTGTCAATTTTTAAGTGTATGATTGATTATTTTCCTTTTTATAATTCACAAAACTTAATGGGTAAATTTTTTTTTGTAAATTTCCTTTCTTCCGCACGTGTAAAGATTAGAGAGAAAGTAAAAAAGTATCATTGTCTTTAAGACTATTATAATAAAAATAATATTTGCACAACCAATTACACAATTATGTGTATTTAGAAAATAATTTATTCCTTTTTTACCATATATGTTTTTCTAAATCATATAATTATGTGATTGGTTTAGTGCAGAGGATAAATAGATAGGGAGATAAATGATATTTTTGTAGTAAATTTCAATCAAACATTTCCTCAATTCCAATGAAACATTTCCTCAAATAGAGTCGGACTCGCTACATGTTACCTAATTGATTCTTAATCAATAAGGTACATATAAGTTTTCAAAAATTTGTCATATTTCAAAGAAACTTAATAGAGCAGCAAATGCTTTAACTAAATTTGCACTTCGTGTTGCTGAGAAATATATGTGGGTGGAAGTTTTCTCACATTATTTATCGTGTTTCATTGGAGTTGCCTTCTTGATTTAATGAAATGTCATATTTTCAAAAATAAAATTAAAATTAAAATATCCTTTCATTTTTATTTAAAACTATGTGATGTCTCTTTGAGGGTTTTGTTGAAGGGTGATTTTTGTCCCAGGGGCGGATTCGAGATAACCCTCCCGAGATAATCCTCCTTCAACCGTGAATTTGTTTAGTTATGGGGGACTAAAAGCAAACTTAGCAGAAAGAAAAATAAACACACAGATCGACAAGAGGGTTTTAACGTGGTTTGGTGGAGCGAGTTCTGCCTACGTCCACGGGCACAAAGTGGTGGAGGTTATTTATTACCAAAACTAATTCGGCCGACCTGTTTGGAGAGAGGTCTTAATCGAAACCGAGCTGTTTGCGTTTCAAGTTTTTACAAGTGGTGCTCATTCTCTCTTTGCTACCAGTTTTGCTATAAAAATGATCATCCTCATCTACAAACAAATCTAACTTCTCTTTATATACTCAGAGAATACAACATTGTTCTCATGCTCTCGTGACATTTCCCGTATGGTCTCCGACTAATTGACAGGCTCTCTGCCCCAAGACTGTCGCGCTGAAAGCAAGCCTGCCGTCTGACGGCCTGTCACATCAACCTGTTTTCTCCACTGTCATACGCAACAATTATGATGCCAGCCTGGATAGATCCTTCAAATTGACACGTGTTGGAGGGAAAAGTCCAACTACTTTGATCCCACGTCGGTCTTCAAGAGGTCGACCAAATGAGCTGCCGATCTGCCCAAACTGTTCCCGTCCTGACCCGAAATACCCGAGCTTATCCGTTTGTTCCAGGAGGTAAGAAAATCCAAAATGAGTCGCCGGCCTACTGTGGTCGGCCTCGGCTATGATGTTGTCGATTTCTGAAATTTGTGCCATATTGTGTCCTCTAGTCGGCTGGTCCGAGAAGGAAGTGTTCGGACTCTCTGACTGTCCAAGAACTGACTAATATACCTGGTCCCCCAAGAAATGAGAAGTTCCCTCTCTGCCTTTGCCGAACTGTTTAAATACCTTAGTTTTAGAAATCCCCATCAATATATGTCCCCTAGTTCTCAGTTCCAACGAGTGTATGAGTTGGTGCCGGGAACTACAAAAATATGAAGTGTTACATTAACCAGTTGGTGGTCGGTCATAGGAACAAAGTGGAAAATAAATTTGGTTTCAATGTTATCGGCCAAAAAAGATTCTGATGTCCTTTCAAACGGCTCCCCAACTTATCACCTATAGGTTTGGTCTGAGCTTGGCACTTGTCGAACGTCCGTGCTCTTCAAATAATGACACATATTGGAGGGAAAAGTCCAATTACTCTGATCCCACATCGGTCTTCAAGAGGTCGACCAAATGATTTGCCGATCTGCCCAAACTTTTCCCGTCCTGACCCGAAATACCCGAGCTTATCCGCTTGTTCCAAGAGGTAAGATAAACCCAAAACGAGCCGCCGACCTACTGTGATCGGCCTCGGCTATGATGTTGTCGGTTTCTGAAATATGTGTCATAATGTGTCCTCTGGTCGGCTGGTCCGAGAAGGAAGTGTTCGGACTCTCCGACTGTCCAAGAACTGACTAATATACCTGGTCCCCCAAGAAATGAGAAGTTCTCTTTCTGCCTTTGCCGAACTGTTCAAATACCTTAGTTTTAGAAATCCTCATCAACATATGTCCCCTAGTTCTCGGTTCCAACGAGTGTATGAGTTGGTGCCGGGAACTACAAAAATCTGAAGTGTTACATTAACCAGTTGGTGGTTGGTCATAGGAACAAAGTGGAAAACAAATTCGGTTTCAATGTTATCGGCCAAAAAAGATTCCGATGTCCTTTCTAACGGCTCCCCATCAAATCACCTATAGGGTTTGGTCTGAGCTTGACACTTGTCGAACGTTCGTGCTCTTCCCGCCAAAAAACCAAGTCCATCGACCATTCATGAGGCAGCCAAAGGTTTTTCAATCTCAACCTTTCATCCCAATCTAATTAGATGGATTCTGAGGGTAACACGCGGTGCAAATCCAAAGATTCTTCCGATCCGACGATCAAAAATGCACTGTGCTGAATAATAAAAAGCAAAGCCACATTTATTTCTCTCTTTTACGAAAATCACAACTCTCAAACTGCAAAAGCTCCATCGTTCGTGAGACCAGCAACCATCAAGTCGACCAGACCAACCGCCAAATCTTCTTCCCAAATCAAGTAAGTCTCTGTTCGATCTCTCTATTTCAGTGTCTCCAAGCTATCACAGTTGTTTGTTGCCTGCAGATGCTTGTTTACTTGCTGTTGCTTATTCTTCGTTTCTTCTGGCATGTTAATCTCTTTGTTATGTGCTGCAAATATGGGTTTCGGGTTGAAAGTGGAGTGTATGATGTATGTTTTTTTTTCTGATGGGAGGATGGGTAGTAGGGTAAGATGCATGTGTTTTGGGTTTTCTGTGTTTTGTGTTTGGTTTGATGCTTCTAAGAAGAGACTTGATGTGTGCTGCCAATGCTAGGACATTTAGAGACTGTAGGTTTGAGTCCCCGGAAGTTAGAATAGCCCTCGAATCTGTGGTGTCTTATACTGACCACTGACTGACCTTCTTCTTCTTGGCGACTATCAGGAATATTTAACGTTGAATCCTCTTCGGCCAAGCCTGTTAAAACCTCATCCTCCTCGCGCCGAAGAATCCTCCTCCGGCTCGGGCTCCCCCAGCCTTGAGGAGCTAGATACTACTCCAACTCCTTCTCAATAGGAGAATGACACTTACCACCATAGAATCCCTTGGAGAGATCCTGAGCTGGGAGAACTGGACTACTCAGCTTTGGACCTGAACCGGCCCTCAACCATCACGGGAGACGCCTTATGCGCACTCCGTCAACAATATGAGATCCCAATAGACATAACTCTTGAGGTCCCTGGTTCGTTAGACTGCGCGAGTCAACCTGACGATGGCTCGGTTGCCCTTCCTTCGTCATTCTTTGAGTGCGGCCTTCGGCTACCCATTCAACCATACTTTGCGGGAATGCTGGCCAGGATGGAGATCGCTCCCTGTCAACTGAACTTGAATAGCTGGAGAATATTGGCCGGCTTGTATTGTTGGACAATTATGACTCATAGCATCACTGTTTGTAAAAGACATGGTGTTCTTTGTACAAATTAACTATGTGACAAAGGAAATTGCTCTTTTATCATTTTGTAATTGGATTAATTGGATATATAAATGATAAAAGTCCATATAATTAGTACCGGATTAATAAGATATGAGACAGTATTAATCCATGAAAGGTTTAATCATTAAATCTTCCTAGTCGTAGTATTATCGAGACTGGACATCGATAATGCGGAATAGGCTAGTATTACACTTGTGCGCGTTATGGAAGCTTAACGACATAGTTCTCATATATTTAAGTATTGGATACTTATGCAAGTGTGACATGAGGTTCTGTTAGCCGTTGGACCGGGAACAGCTTCGCTCTAGATAGACCCATCAGAATCTCATTGGTAGTATGACTATATGTTTATGGGAATCCGAATCAGGGTAGGTGTATTTGGTCTTAACCTGAGACTTGCATCGTTAATACTTGCGACAATCAGAACGCTTTGGTTTTGGTCGTCCGGGGCTTTAACAGGTTATGTGTACGCCTCTTCTGGGTTTACTGAGAATCATAGTGTATGGGTGTGAAATCAAGATGGAAGTATCACTTCAGTCATATGGAGATGATGATCACGTAGGGATACAGAACTAGTACTCTCAAATGCTATCGGGATAGTATGACTAGGTCATGATTATCCGATTAAAAAGACTAGTTGCTAGTGATCCGATATATGCTTCGTACGGGGCAAACACAATTCCAGCCCCAGGACTAGCATGTGACATCTGATACTGGATCGTAATATGCAATACATTGTATACTACGCCTGATACAGATTATATATATTCCATGTTGAATATATTTCTGGAGAATTGGGTAGGCACGGTGATTTGCTAGATGCCAACCATGTCTTGTAAATTGGTAAGAACGTGGTACCGGGTACGCACGTGTTCGACTAGAAGAGAGAACGTGTTTAATTTGGAATTAATCGGTAAAATAAATTTAATTTATAAATTTAATTGTTAAATTAAATTTTACTATTTAATTTATTTATTTGGGCTAAAATAATATATTGGATATATTAATTGAAATTGGATTTCAATACATAATTAAAATTGGATTTTAATTCAAGCGAACGAATTAATTTGGAATTAATTCGTAAGCGACTATCGTAATAATTTTGCAAGGCATTATTATTTAATTAAATCAAATTTAATTATTTAACGACGGAAAATTCGTTTAATCGGATTAAACGAACCGGGCCCAAAGTGTGTTGTGAAAGCCAACTAAATTTGGAATTTAAAGTGGTGAGACCCACTTTACTTACATCACTTGTCACAAAGTTGATGGAAGTGGTTGGGCTTATAAGTGTGGCATTTATCTCACACAACTACTAACTTTGGAAGTCAACTTTTGTATTAAGTTTTTGGAAAACAAAATACAACATTCCTCTATCTTCTTCCTTGCAAAAAACGTGACCTTCTTTCCCTTTTGGAAATTTTTGTTGCAAAAAAATTTCAAGCAAGCTAGCACTTGGGAGTTGAACTAAGGTGATAGGGAAACTCACCCTTGAGTTTGGAATTCAATTTGAAGGCTTGGAGCTTCCCTTACATCCATGGAAGTTTTGAACTTCTCTACCAATCATTGTGAGTATTTCCGCAACTCTTTTTGTTTATTCACACTAGAATCATGTTTATGATCCTTGGCATGTCTTAGAGACACTAACAATGGTATCATGAGCTACTTAAACTTGATTTCAATTTCTAGGGTTCTAAACTTTAATTTGGGATTTTTTGCTTGGAGCATGATTTTTCAAATTGGTTGTTTGGTTGAGTTTGGATGATGATGAATGGATTTGTGCATCTTTGGATTTGAGAAAATTTGATTGGATAAAAAATCCCCAAATCCATCCCCTTGGCCTAATGTTACCCTAGGAATTTCTCATGGTAATTTTTTGAATTTTGACAATTGGATATGTTAAAAGCATGAAATAAATATTGATTGTTGATTTAATTGGATTGAAATCAAAATTGAATGTTATTTTATGCAATTGCCGTGAGATTGAAGCATGTTGTTGGATGGATTGATTTTACCTCAATTTTGTGTTGGACATGAATGTGAGAATTAGCATGATTGTTTGAATTAATTAATGTTTTAGAAATATTAGATTAATTAATTAATTGTGTTAATTGCACTTTAATTAGATTAATATGATATTTAGAATAACATGTTAATTTAATTTGTTGTATTTGGGCAAATGGGCTTGGTTGGGCCAAGTTTGGTTTTGGACAATTGGGTTGGATCCAATTGTAGGAAACGTTTTCCTCGCGCAGCGGAAGCGATTAGGCACACAGATCGACCTTGAAAAACTTTTCTGCTTTCCCTTCCTTAAAATCGAATGGAACCAGCACATATACTGAAGTTTTGCTTCTGTTTCGGACAAGATCTCAGCCCCGGAATGCCCCCAAAACAGTCCCCGAACAGTCCCCAAACTGCAGTGAAATAATGGACTGTTTTGGACCCGTTACACAACCGAACTGCACACAAATCACCCACTGAATTGCGTGAACTGCAAGGGTGATATAGGTCTGATTTTTCCACTCATAAACAATCCTAACTCAGCCCCAAAAAGTCCCCAAGGTGTTTCCCAAAAACCCGAATTAAAACAAAACAAATCGAGCCCCGATTGTAACAAGTGAAGTGCGGCAAATAGGTATTATTGTTCCTCAATGATGTGACTTATATGAGTGAAGGAGAATATGATTTGTTCGTCACCACAAAGTCTTCCGAGCTATATCTCGTTACCAACGGAAAGTAGTGTGTGCTACACACACAAAACAAATCCCTAAACATTTTAGAGATTTAATCACACATCAAGAATATTTTCTTATTCTTGTTCTTCAATACCGTTTCTCAACTTTTGAGAGAATAGAGAAAAAGAAGAAGATGCCTAGGGTTGCTAGAATGAGAGATTCCTATCCAAGAAAAATTATATTTTTCTTTATATACTTAGGGTAATTTGTTTCCTAAAACAAATCAACCAATCCCCTCCCTAATAAGCAAGAATCGGCCAAGTTAGGGTTTATTTCAATTTTTGTAACATCAAATATTCAATTACCATTATTGAAAGGATGTTACAAAATTAAATAAGCAATTAACAAATTTGAAAATCATAATTCCGAATTAATGCCAAGGATTTTATTTGTTTCCAAAATAAATAAATCCATTCCCTTTATGCTTGAGGAATTCGGCCACTACTAGGAATAATTGATTAATTTTGTAGCATTAAGTATTCAATTCCATAATTGAAATATATGTTACAAAATTAAAGAGTTACCAACTTTCATAAAGGTGTAACTTCCAAATTTAATTCAAAAGTTTCCAAAACCCAAATTTGGAATTCCAATATTAGCCTTCATTAAATTATATCATATATAATTTAATTACTAACAATAAATAATTATCATATACTCATTTATTATATAAATCATATATTAACTTTTAATATATAGTTATAAGTGTGACAAATAATATTATTAATCATATTAATAATATTTATACCTTTGTGAGTATATAATTGGACTATCTAATTATACTAAATCCGTTATAGTAAATCGAGCTAGCACGGGGACCAAATGGACCTACGGTTCCGAGCTCCAATAATCTCGAAATATTAATTAAGCTCTTAATTAAATATTAATTAAGCTCTTAATTAAATATTCCGAATTATTAACTCCGGGTTATTCTACTAAAAACCCGAAGTTGAACTCGCGTTGCCGCAGATGATATATTAAGCTGAACCAAGACGGTGTCCATCGATATAGTCATTACATACGAATTGACCCTTCACGAGTATCTCGTAATTAGAGCCGGGTCATAATGTCCGTTATACCCCTCTAATTATTTTTACCTTAAGTATCATTGATTCTCTAATGAACGATTTATTCATAACTATTATGAATTTTAATCTTTCTATTCGTAATAGAGAGACTTGAGCGCTCAAATCGTTCAAGTACCGAATCAACCTTAAGAAAGATACTCATCTACTTCTCGCAAGAAGGAGTGAACTCCATGTCTATGTAAAACGTTCCCAGCTACAAAACAAACCGTGTCCCCAAAGTACGTAGCTATTGGTCGGGACTGCTACACCAACCTTGCCTTTGTAAATCAAAGGACACAGCTTGCCATGCAGGAGTTGTAGTACACTCAGGATTAAGATCAATCCATATATGACCATCAAGTAGATTGAAATGACTTTTTGCTTAACGGATATTATAAGAGTGTCATTTCTATCTGGGTCCAGTCCTATATGATCGCATCATACAAGGTGCCTCCATTCTCATGTCTCTACATGGACGATCCGGATCAAGATCGCCATACAAATATAGAATGGACCGCAACTATAGATAAATCACAAACAAAGTACCCGATTTATTTGCTCTCTATGGACTATTTAAGATTACTAACTTCAGACTTAAATCCTCTTGTGTATGACACTCATACACTAAGTCTTAAGGTACATAAGTAATCTAGGGTATTTAAGATGATATATAATATGCGAAAATTAAACAAACAGTTTGATAAATGAATAATGCATCGTTTTATTTCAAAACACATAAAACCGTTTACATCATATGTAGCTCTAGGGCATACATTCCAACACCAATTGGGCCTAAAACCATTTCCATAAAGTCCAAATATGACAATTGGGCCTTTAAAAATTTAATTGGGCCTAACGAGCCTAAATTGATTTTTGGCATATGGTGATTCCTATTTGGGCCTTGGTATCTTGGGTTTGATCCATAATGGCCAAAGCTCATGCCTAAAGAATTAATTGAAAACCCATTGGACTTTAATTGAATAGTATTGGATGCTAATTGGGCCTTTGAGACCCATATAGATTGGATTTGGAATCCAAATCTAAAAGGCACTATTAAAAGTGTAATTGTTTAATTTGGAATTAAACATGAATCAGTATTGGATACAATTTAAAATGGATTTAAAATTATAGTTCGATATAATTCAAGAATACGTACTTTGAGTATTTATTCTTAAGCGAGTTGGACTCGCGCAAATCAAATCGTTGTATGAACATTGAATGATCGTTAATTCAAAGATTGATTAATTGGATTATATTGATTGAATAACATACTTTGTGTGAATACTTGGATGTATTTGTATGAATAATGTATATCGGATGGATATTAGAAGGGTGAGGGTAATTTTGGAAATTGTTGTAATAAATTTGGAATTTATTTAAATTGAACCTGCGTGTCCATCCAATTATCTCTTTTCTCTTTGTATTTCTCTTTTCACCAATTCCCCTCAATGCAAATGAGGTTTCTTTAATGTATTATATAATTGGGTAGAAGTATGAATAATGCTAGCGGTAGAGAGGAAATGGAGAGATTCGTTCTAGGAACAAAGTTTGTTACATATCCATCCGCATATCATTATTAATTTGTTCGCGCCTTATTATGCTTTTAGAATGCATGTTTAAGGGTGTATGATGAGACCTAATCAAAGATAATAAATTGGTTTCCAATTTACGCGAAACACCCTCACTCAAATATTAAGCGTTTTTCCTTCCATTGAGTGGTTCTCTCTCAAGATCCGAGATTGACATTAGTTTGTTGGCCAAAGTCAATACCATTGTCCATCGCGGATGTGTTTGAACCACAAAATCTTTGTTCTATATCGCATGTGTTGGGCGGTTGTGACTTGTTGGCCAAAGTCAATGTCACTTCTAGTTCATCGACGTGGATTACGAAGCTTTCCCACTATCAATGGGTCAAGCTTAACTGGAATCATTAAGCTTGTTGAGCCAAATCCAAGGCTTAGTTGATTCATAGGAAAAGGTTAGGATGATATATTGGATATATGTTTTGGACTTGGAGGTCCACCTACCAGATCTAGGAATTGGATGGGATTCAATTGATCTTAGAGATCTACCTAGTTAAGTTTCATACAGCTTGTTGGCCAAAGTCAAGGTTGTGTGTTATTTAACGAGATCCTAGCCCACTAGGAAACTAGGTTTCCCGAGTACTCAACAGAGGGTTAGAGGCTCGCTGAAAAATAGTGGGAGGCTAGTATTAAATTTGCAATTTCGTTTAAATACTTGCCAATACGCGCTCCTTTATTTTATTTATCGTTGTTATAAATATATTAGTTGGACTAATATCTTTTATTACTTTCTTTGAACAGTTAGACTGTACAAGACACTACTTCATTTGTAGTTGATTATATAGTTGGACTATAGTAATCATTATATTTGATTGTACCCAATATCGTTGATTGAATAGTTGGACTATTGCAATCGATATGGCTGGAAAGATTAGCGTCAGAGACATCATCATGGGCGATAATGTCTTTAACAGCTCCAATTTTTCAGATTGGGAGATGAATCTCAGGATAGTTCTGGGAGCCGAGAAGTTACTCTATGTCATAGAGAAACCTCTCGGGCCTGAGCCCGAAGTTGAGCAAATAGTAGAGAATGAGCTTTGGAAGACTCATCGTGATGATAACTTTAGTGCTCAATCCATCATGCTTGCCGCAATGATTCCTCAATTTCATCGTCAAAACAAAGGATTGGATCCTTATAGTATGATGTTGAAATTGAAGGATCTTCACAGATCTAATCTTAGATCTAATAAGCATGAATTGCATAAGAAGCTCTTTTGCTCGCGTATGTCAGATGGTATGTCTGTCGAGCACTATGTGTCATAGATGATTGCTGACATCGAACAGCTAGGTCAGCTGGGTATAACCTTCGAGGCCGAGACTTCTATAGATTTGATCTTACAGTCTTTGCCCGACTACTGGGACGATTTCATCATAAACTATAATATGATGAACCAAGAGAAAACTCTTGGAGAGTTATTGGAGAGGCTTAAAGAAGCAGAGCCAGAGCTTCTAAAGGGCAGGAATCGCAAGGCACACCTTACTTCGACATCCCAGATGGCCAAGGCTTGGCCGAAGGCTTCTGGGGGTGTGAAGAAAAAGGAAGAAAAAAGGGCAAGGTTAAATTATCACAATCTTCTAGGAAGACTAAGGACATATCCCAAGACGTCTGCCTACATTGTGGCAAACGGGGTCACTGGAAGCGTGACTTCCGTGAGTACAAGGCGGAGTTGGAGGAAGTGAAGACGGGCAAGGCTCCGACTTCATGTATGTTTGTTATAAACATGTCCACTACTAGTTTTAAAAACTAGATTTTTGATTCCGAATGTGGTACTCACATATGTACTGATGTGCAGAATCTGCTGACTAGCAGGATACTGGCTTCAGATGTGATCGACCTACGAGTCAGAAACGGGACGAGAGTCGCTGTTTTAGCCGTTGGGACCTATGTTTTGTATCTGCCATTGGGGCATGTAATTACATTAGGTGACTGTTATTTTGTACCTAGTTTGACTCAGGAACATCATCTCTGCATTTTGTTTAACCCGTTGCGGGTATACCTTTGTATTCAGGAACACTAGGTGTTTTGTATATAAAGATAACATTTTGATATTTACAGCAGATGTTAATGATGGTCTTTATATTTTGAATATAAATAAATTTCAAACATATAATATGACAAACAAAAGGCTCAAACTAAGTAACACAGATGAGACTTATCTGTGGCATTGATGTCTGGGACACTTTGACAAGACTCGTATATCCACTCTTAGGAAGAGTATATACTTGGATGGATTTGATCCTAATTCATATGATGTCTGTAAATCTTGTTTATTAGGCAAAATGCCTTAAACGCCTTTTAGCGGTAAAGGTGTACGAGTCACCCAGCTGTTAGCCCTCGTTCATGGTGACGTATGTGGGCCCATGTCTAGCCAGACTAGAGGTGGATATAAATACTTTATAACCTATACGGATGTTGCACCGCGTTATGGTTATGTGTATCTTATGAAACACAAGTCGAAAACTTTTGAGAAATTCAAAGAGTTTCGACACGAAGTAGAAAAACATACTAGCAAAAGTATTAAAACATCACGGTTGGACCGTGGTGGAAAATACTTGAGCAATAAGCTTCTCGATTACTTAAAAGAATATGGTATTCTTTCACATTGGACTCCTTTTGGGACACCTCAATTGAACGGTGTGTCCGAACGGAGAAACCAAACTTTGTTGGACATGGTAAGGTAAATAATGGGTCGCACTGAGCTACGAAATTCCTTCTAGGGGATACGCATTGAACAATGCAATATTTATTTTGAATAAGGTTCCGTCAAATTCTGTTGGACAGACCCCATATGAAATATGGACAGAAAAGAAACCAAGTTTCTCATTCCTGAAGATTTGGGGATGCTAGGCATATGTTAAACGTTTGAATGGTACCAAACTAGAACCCAAATCGGATAATGCCTATCTGTAATTGGTTATCCTAGGGAAACCAAAGGATATTATTTCTACAACCCATAAGAGAATAAGGTATTTAATACTCTCCAAGTCTCCATGCGGTTTTCCTTATAGGAATTCCGAAATGCAGTGGTAAGTGGGAGGAAAGTAGAACTCGATGAAAATTGAAGTGATACTGTTCCTGGCACCGATCCTCGTATGGAAAACAAACAGTTTATCAGAGATGAGACTGTTCCATAATCTTCTAATACACAAGAACCGCGTAGGTCAGAGAGAGTCAGAAAACAACCTAAGAGGTATAGGTTTCAGATCTCACCTCATGTAGATATTAATCTTATTGAGGAAAACGAACCGGCCACGTATGAGGTAGCGATACAAGGTATCGACTCCACTTTATGGCAAGGTATCATGATAGTCTAAAATGGATTCCATGTATACAACCAAGTTTGGACATTGGTTGATGTATCAGAATGCATTGTGCCTATTGATTGAAAATGGGTCTTCATGGTGAAGACAGATTTGGATGACAACATATAAACGTATAAAGCTAGGCTTGTAGTGAAAGAGTATCGTCATCAACATGGTGTTGATTATGACGAAACCTTTTACCCGTTGCCATGATAAAATATATTCGGATAATGCTTGCTATTACTACATATTTCGATTATGAAATATGGCAGATGGACGTCAAAATCGCTTTCCTTAACGGAAACCTTTTGAAGGATGTTTACTAGCAACTCTCTGACGGTGTTTTCGTGCCAAAACATGCAAACAAGGTTTGCAAGTTAAATTGATCCATATATAGATTGAAGCAAGCATTGCGTTCTTGGAACCAACATTTTGATGAGATCATAATGGTATATGGTTTCATTCAAAATGAAGATGATTCTTGTGTATATAAGAAGGTTTGTGGGAGCGCACTGACATTGATTGCCCTATACATTGATGATGTATTATTTCTTGGAAATGACATTCCCATACTAAAATCGGTGAAAGCTTGACTTTAATTAAAATTCTCTATATAAAAACTTGGGAGAGACAACCTTTATTCTTGGAATAAGGATCTACTGGGATAGATCTAAAAATTGTTGGCACTCTCCAAGAGCTCGTACTGTGACAAAAATGTACGTGACCTGGTGTCTCATGTGCTTTGAGCATGTTGAGTCACTATCAGGCCGATCCAGGTGATGGTCACTGGATTGATGTTAAGAACATCCTTTAGTATCTTGGACGAACTAAGGATGCTTTCTTAATTCATGAAGATGGAGAACTTGAGGTGACCGGGATCACCATTGCAAGTTTCTAAACCGATAAAGATGACTGTAAGTCGTAATCAGGGTAAATATTTTTTTTGAACAATGTAACAGTGAGCTAGAAATCTTCCAAGCAAGATATTGTTACTGATTCAAAAATAAAAGCGGAATACATTGATGCGGCTGAGGCAGCAAAAGAAGCATTTTGGATCTATAAAATTCTTAATTGGATTAGGAGTAGTTCTGTTAGCAGCTGAGCTGGGCTACATCACAGGCTAAATATGTATTTCGACAGTTTCATATGATCTGTGAGATCATACATCGTGGCGATGTCAAGATCACAAGATCGTTACATATGATAACCTTGTATATCCGCTGACGAAAGTGATATCTCAGTATAAGCATGAGCGACCCGTACATAGTTCAAGTGTTGGACACTTGAGTGATTGGCTATAGGCCAAGTGGGAGATTGTTTGACAATTATGACCCATAGCATCACTGTTTGTAAAAGACACGGTGTTCTTTGTACAAATTAACTATGTGACAAAGGAAATTGCTCTTTTATCATTTTGTAATTGGATTACATGGATATATAAATGATAAAAGTCCATCTGATTAGTACCGGATTAATAAGATATGAGACAGTATTAATCCATGAAAGATTTAATCATTAAATATCCTTAGTCGTAGTATTATCGAGACTAGACATCGATAATGCGGAATAGGCTAGTATTACACTTGTGCACGTTATGGAAGCTCAACGGCATAGTTCTCTAATATTTAAGTATTGGATACTTATGCAAGTGTTATAAGAGGTTCTGTTAGTCGTTGGACTGGGAACAGCTTTGCTTTGCATAGACCCCTCGGAATCTCATTGGTAGTATGACTATGTGTCTATGGGAATCCGAATCAGGGTAGGTGTATTTGGTCTTAACCTGAGACTTGCATCACTAATAATTGCGACAATTAGTACGCTTTGATTTTGGTCGTTCGGGGCTTTAACAGGTTATGTGTATGCATCTTCTGGGTTTACTGAGAATCGTAGTGTATTGGGTGTGATGTCAAGATGGAAGTATCATTTCATTCATATGGAGATGATGATCATGCAGGGATACAAAACTAGTACTCTCAAATGTTATCGGGATAGTATGACTATGTCATGATTATCCGATTAAAGAGACTAGTTACTAGTGATCTGATATATGCTTCGTACAGGGCAGACATAATTCCATCCCCAGGCCTAGCATGTGACATCTGATACTAGATCGTAATACGCAATATTTTGTATACTACGCCTGATACAAATTATATATATTCCATGTTGAATATATTTCTGGAGAATTGGGTAGGCACGGTGCTTTGCTAGAAGCCAACCATGTCTTGTAAATTGGTAAGAATGTGGTACCGGGTACGCACGTGTTCGGATATTCCGATGACCATATTTACTGCCAACATATCCAGAGATCTCTTGGGTCGCTTCCCAAAGATTCACCGATGACATTTGACTCAAACAGAATTAATCTGAGATTAATTATGAGAGAGAAAATTAATTTGAGATTAATTACGGCAAGAATTAATCTGGGATTAATTATCAAAGAGAAAATTAATTGGGATTAATTGCGACAAGAATTAATCTGGGATTAATTCGACTAGAAGAGAGAACGTGATTAATTTGGAATTAATCGGTAAATTAAATTTAATAGTTAAATTGAATTTTACTATTTAATTTATTTATTTGGGCTAAAATAATATATTGGATATATTAATTGAAATTGGATTTCAATACAGAATTAAAATTGGATTTTAATTCAAGCGAACCAATTAATTTGGAATTAATTCGTAAGCGACTATCGTAATAATTTTGCGAGGCATTATTATTTAATGAAATCAGATTTAATTATTTAGCGACGGAAAATTCGTTTAATCAGATTAAACGAACCCCGGCCCAAAGTGTGTTGTGAAAGCCAACTAAATTTGGAATTTAAAGTGGTGGGACCCACTTTACTTACGTCACTTGTCCCAAAGTTGATGGAAGTGGTTGGGTTTATAAATGTGGCATTTATCTCACACAACTACTAACTTTGGAAGTCAACTTTTGTATTAAGTTTTTGGAAAACAAAATACATTATTCCTCTCTCTTTTTCCTTGATAAAAACGTGACCTTCTCTCCTTTTGGAAATATTTGTTGCAAAAAAGTTCAAGCAAGCTAGCACTTGGGAGTTGAACTAAGGTGATAGGGAAACTCACTATTGAGTTTGGAATTCAATTTGAAGGCTTGGAGCTTCCATTACATCCATGAAAGTTTTGAACTTCTCTACCAATCATTGTGAGTATTTCCGCGACTTCTTTTGTTTATTCACACTAGAATCATGTTTAGGATCCTTGGCATGGCTTAGAGACACTAACAATGGTATCATGAGCTACTTAATCTTGATTTCAATTTCTAGGGTTCTAAACTTTAATTTGGGATTTTTTGCTTGGAGCATGATTTTTCAAATTGGTTGTTTGGTTGAGTTTGGATGATGATGAATTGGATTTGAGAAAATTTGATTGGATAAAAAATCCCAAAATCCACCCCATTGGCAGAATGTTACCCTAGGAATTGCTCATGTATGTGATATGGCACAGGGCAGGCCTTGGGGAACCGAACCTAGAGGAACTGAATAGTTTTTACAAACTAAATGCCAACCCTCGATCCCATCACGGTTGGTACTACCTCTCCTCATATGCCGATGCCTCTTCCCTCATCAAAGACCTTCCCCAAACCAACAAAAACTTCAAAGATCCCTGGTTCTGGGCTACAGGCGACCGGGGATGAACCTGGCCAACGTGCTCGGAGATGACAGAGGTCCCAAACATCTTCAGATCGGGAGGTTAGAAATCGAACCCCTAACTTCTTTTCCTTAATTTTCATGATAAAATGCCAACTCTTTAATCATTCTCAGCCTGTTGGAAGGATCCTCCCAAGGTTACCCATGAGGTCAAAACCAGGATCAAGCTGGCTCGAAACCTCGCCAGTCATTGGAAGAAAGTAGTCAATGACGTGGCATTTGTGGAGTCGGGCCTCATTCGGAGCGCGCCCCCACAGACCCCGAGGCGACTAGGTAGATACTCACTGACTTTCTAATTGATCCCATTGTTTGCTTGACTCACAAATGACTTGAAATCATCTGAATTCTGAACTGACCATGCTTTTTGCCTTGTGTTTTGCAGGAATGTCGAGGCAACCCAAATACCTTGACCGGCTCCAAGGTGCAACAAAGAAGCCCGGGTCGGGTGAAGCCGGGTCCTCTCGGCAACGGCCAACTGCTGTCGAGGCCAAGGGAAAACCAGAGAGGCGGCCCATCCGCCTGCTCAACTCACAATCTCCCTGGCGAGGGTGGCACCGGGGCCCACCATCCGACCTCCTTCTACCACATTCCGGCCCACAAAAAAATGACGCCGTCTGCTCGGAGAGGAAGCGGCCGGGCTCCATGAGGAGGAGGAGGAACAAACCTTGATCAAGAGGTCCGCTGCCCAAAAAGGGAAAAGATCTTCCGAAGTCCCTCAAAAGACTGGAAATGGAGGGGTAGTGTTGGGGGTCGATGACCTGAATGAGAAGGTCCGGGATGTGACTTCACATCTTGTGCCTGCAATCAATCTGATGGCTGAGATAGTGCCCCCCCGAGCGGATCCCAAAATTTGAGGACTTCTCTCCCGAGGAAGTGATCTCTAAATTTTTTGCCCGGGTCATCGAGGTAAATATTATTTTCTGTTTCGTTCTATGTCCTTGTCGAATTTTAATTCCCCTCTTTTTTTGTAGATGGGCTATGTGATGGCCCGGAACAAAGATCTACTGATGAGCCTTCTTTCTGAGGGTGGCCAGGTGCAGAGACTCCAGAGCCAAATCACCGAGCGGGAGGCCGAGCTGGCCAAAAAGAATGATACGATAAAAAGCTTGGAGCAGACTGCGGCCAAGGCCCCTTCTCTTAATGATTCCCTCCGTAATGCCTCGGCCCTGGTCAGGAAAAACGCAGAGGCCGCTCAGGAAGAAAACAAACGCCTGAGGTGAGAGGTGATGAGTGGTAAATGTATCACTATTTCTCACTCATTTGACATAATATTTTGAATAGATTCTTGATTTTTGTGAATATTTTGATGTGTTTTGTGTTATTTTGTAGATAAATAAAGTTTTAGGACTCTCGGGAGGTGATTTGGGGCCAAAACAGTGAAAATGAACAAAAGGGTAATTTGATAATTTTGTGCGTCGCGACTCCTAAAATGCACTATGAGCTGCTAACGTGTGCCAGAGGACACGTGTCAGAATCTGAAAAGTTTGACTTGCTAACGTGCGTCGTGCCACGTGTCAACATCACAGTCGATCTGCTAATGTGCGATGTGCCACATGTCATCATCTTATGGTGCCGACAATCGCCATCGCCACATGTCGCTCAACATGTCAGCCACGTCATCATCCACATCAGTAGTAGACCGAGTCAACACGCCACGTCAGCGCCACATCATCATCAGCCAATCACAGCGTGCCACGTGTCGTAATCCTACGGTGCCACCTCAGCATAATTATTGAATCAATTATCCAAATCACCACATCATCGGATAAGAATCTGAAGCAGCCAACCAGAGCACGACACGTGATGCGTCGCGGCGCGCACACCTTACCGAGGCCTATAAATTCAGCTCGAGGTTTCAGTTTCAGATGTACTGATGAGTGGTAAATCTATCACTATTTCACACTCATTTAACCTAATATTTTGTATAGTTTCATGAGTTTTATGAATATTTTGATGTGTTTTGTGATATTTTGTAGATAAATAAAGTTTCAGGACATTCTGGAGGTGATTTGGAGCAAAACAGCGAAAATTGGTAAAAAGGTATTTCGGTAATTTGGCCGCGTCGAAACGCCCAAAAACTTGGCGTTGCGACGCCTAACATGCGCCTGGTCCACGTGTCAGAATTTGAAAAGTTGACTTTGCTAACGTGCACCGTGCCACGTGTCACCATCACAGAAGATCTGCTAACGTGCGCCTGCCACGTGTCATCATCCTAAGATTCCGACAATCATCATCTACGCTAAAATGCACCTGCCACGTGTCAAAATCACAGCGGATCACAATAAAATATGCCAGGACACGTGTCGCCATCACATGTTGCCGATATCAAAAAGTCAACTGCCGACATAACAGTGCCACGTGTCACGATCTCAAGAAGCAAGGCAACACGTGTCGCAGAACAACGCGCGTCGCGACGCTGGCACCAAGTTTTGCCTATAAATTCGGCTCTTCGTCGCTTCATTTGGTGTGCTTTCCTTGGGAGTTTTTCCCTGTTTTTAAAGGATTGCATCTAGTTTTTGTAAAAATAAATAATATTTAATTTATGTATTTTAATTTTCAGTAATAATTATAGTTCTTCTTCTTCTTCTCTTTTCTTTTATGTTTTACAGTTAAATTTCTGCAGGGGTAAAGATGAAGCTTTTTACTTTTATAATTTAGATTAATCTCCCTTAGTTATAATATATATAAATTATTTAAAACCTGACTTAATAAGGATACCGCTATATTGGTCGGTTGGTAATTATTTGTAAACTGGTTTTAACCTGACTTAATGAGGATACCGTCTGGTTGGTCGGTTGATATTTAATTATTAATTTGATTTAATTAGGATACCGTGTATATGGCTGGTTGGTAAATATCACACATATTTATATATTATAATAAGGGAGATTTCTAAATTATAAATAGTAAAGGTAGATTAATCTCACTTTAATTATAATATGGAAATAGTAATATGGATTAAATGTTGATTCCGCATTAATGGCTGGTTTTAATTATGTAACATAATGTGATACTACCTATATGGCTGATCTTTAGGTGACAGATAATTACCGCCTATATGGCTAGTTTATGGATAAATAATAACACCGCTTTTATGACTGGTTCAACTTAATTAGATAATACTGGCAATTTCCATATTATAATCATTTGATATTTCTAAAAGTAGATTATCTATCCCCAGCAGTTTATTTTATTTTAGGGAAGTGATGAAACACAATATCCACACACTTTATAATTGATTTTCTTTATTATGGGTAAATCTTTAGTTTGTTTATTGAGTCTTAAGCTTAATACTTCTTGTTGGCTGTCCGCCAATAAGATTGATGTGGTAAACTTAAAATGAACTAGACATAGAGATTTTAGGTTTCAGCCTTAGATTCAATAGTTCACGATCTTCCTTGAGGATAGATAACCCTTTAATAGATTTCCTTACAGGATAGACATATAACTGTCGGACAGGGGTAGCTATAATTGGAACTTAATCTTAATGAATCCAAGAAATTTGGTTGGCATAGGAATATGGTTCAATTGGGTTATATTGGGTATTTGCGTCTGTCCATCGACAGAGGCTTTTGCATATTTTCGTGTTCCAGGTTAGCAAATTGATTTATTACACATAGATAAGAGAATCAATTCATCTTTATAATAATATTGTGTGGAGTCACGACCCTAGATCCTTGAGTCTGTTCTTTTATTTTCCTTAGTAATTTCTTTTGAGTCTGTTTTTATTTTATTTTGCAAAACCACATTTAACCAATCAAAAGCAATCGATTATCTTCTTCCTATAAGTAGATACTTGTAAATAAATAGTATCAACAATTAATAATAACAGTAGGAATTATGTCCTTGTGGGATCGATATTTTTATACTACTTGAACGATACGTGCGCTTGCGTTATACGTGTGTGTTTACGCCGGTCAAGTTTTTGGCGCCGTTGCCGGAGACTTATATTTCTTGAGTTATTAATTTTGAAGATATCTAATTTATATAATTTTCTTTATTTTTATCTGTAATTTTTATTTCTTTCTTTTTATTTCAGGTGGTTGAAAAATGGAACATTATTGGGAGATTGAGAGATTACGTACCTTACAAGAAGATACACCCCACACCTGGGAGCAACAGTCTGGTTTTCTGAGGCATGTTGTCCAGCCCAACAATTATCACTGGATGCCAGAACCAAGCAATACTACATTTGCTAATCAGAATGAAATGGGGAGATGTGTAATTTGTGATGGTAACCACCCGAGCGATCAATGTATATATATTTCAGAGTGGCAGAATTATTGGAATCATTCAAGGTACGAAGAACCATCATATTTTCCATCTTATCCACCATCTACCTACGATCTTCATCAACAATAAAAACCATCAGAAGAAGATCAGATGATTGACACGCTCAAAGATTGGTTCAAGAAACGAGACGAAGAGTTGGATACGATGCTTGAAACATACCAGAATCAACTCGAAAGTATTCAGACACAATCATCATCTATTCAGAATATGACAGATCAAATGAGACAATTAACAGAAAACCAGAGCTACATACCTCAATAACCATTTTCAAATGACACTGATAAAGCCTTCTAGTACCAATCACTTCACAATGACACTTCAACAAAAGAGAAGGTTGAGCAGAATCAAGAATCAGAGGTATCAGTTCAGGAGCCCGAACCGGCAAAGTCTCGATTTGATTTTTATTATTCTGACTCTGATGATGATGAAGCTGAGTTGTTTGTACCAACTGCATCATCACTTGAGGATGGAATTTTGTATCCTCAAAATGAAGATCTTGGAGATGCCATTGCACAAATGTTTGAAGAAGATCTACCTGAGCTAATCATTTCACCCATATCAGAGGATGAAGACCTAAAATCTGACATTTCTTTACATCCTCAGGTTGATAATTTTGCAGCATGCATTTCACAAATGACAGATGAAGAGCTGAAGGCAGAAATTTTCAAATACATCTGTGAAGAAAAGGTGGAGCAAGAAGCAGAGCAAATGGATGAGCAATTGTCAGACCAAATTGAAGATCCAATGAATTCAGGAGAAACATCACTGTTTTGGGGAGTACAATTTAGAGAAATCACCCAAAAGCTTGACAGAATGGAAATTCCATTCCAAGTCAAGCACCATACAAGACCTCCTGATTTTCTTTCTTTCTTTTCAGGAACCACTGGAGCAACAAAGGTTAAAAAGGTGGCACGAGCACTGAATGAGACAAAACTCTTTTTATCACCTTACCGTTGGAAGAGACCCTTCAAAAGCAACGCTCATGGGATTGTCTTTAATCGGACATCCAAAACGACGTTAAAACCTCATTGACAGATAGATTTCAGTCACGTCTGGCTGAAGATGAAAAACTTAGCGCTAGCAGGTAGGCAACCCATGCAATTTGTTGTAATTTTTGTTTTCATATTTTGTGTATACATGTTGTAGAGTTTTTAATTTTGTGTGTTATTTTTGTAGGGAAAAGCACAAACGGAGCATTTTTAGAACAGAAGGAATGGTGTTTGGCAATCACAAAGATGAAAACCAATTCATTAGCGATGGCTGAGTAAAGAATGAAATCTTGAGACGCATCCTAATGGATTTATATACCAAGCGAATGGCGTATTGCGTACACAATTTCGTTACCTTAATTATTGTTTTGATTCGCTTTTCTGTTGTAATTATCTTTATTTTCGTAGACAGGATTTAGACTTTTTGACATTTCACGATTTCTTTTGTTTTGTTTAGCTAACGAGCTTCCTTTGGAAGATACTAGTGCTATTATTACTCACCCGTTTCAGGTACTATAAATTCAACTCATCATTGCACTTTTGAAGACATCCAGAGTAAAACATGGAAGCCACTTAAAGAAGACGAGTTGAAAACATCTGTGTGTTTTGCGGTAGTAGTGTTGGTACTAAGCCTCAATACGTAGAAGCAGCAAAGGAATTGGGTCGAGTCTTAGCTGCAAGGAATATGCACTTAATATACGGCAGAGGCAATCTTGGACAAATGGGGATCGTTTGAAAGGCTGTACAAGAATGAGGCAGTCACGTTTTGGGAATCATCCCAAAACCCTTGGCAGAGGAAAATCTTATTGAACCATCAAACGGAGAGGAACTGATCGTGCCAGGTATGTCCGAGCGATTGGTATAAATGATTAACCGTGCTGATGCTTTTATCGCTTTGCCAGGTGGCTTGGGCACATTGGAGGAAATTTTTATAGTGCTATCTTGGGCGAACCAAAACATACACCAGAAACCGCTTGGACTGTACAACATTGATGGATTTTATGATTTTCTTTGTGTGTTTCTTGATGATGCCCGGAGAAATGGATTCGTGTCAAAACCTATGAAAGAACTCCTCTATACTGCCAGAACTGCTCCGGATCTAATAGACCAACTCTTAGCCTATGAACTACAAGTTGACCCAATCCTTTCAAAGATAAATTGGTCCGAGGACGATCGTGGTAAGAGGCGTCGGATTAATCTGGATCTTAACCTTTAATTTCGTGTAAAATTTCAGCTAACCAGGTATTATCTTTTAAACTCTTCTTCTACTATTTAAGACATTGGGGACAATGTCTCATTTAGGTTTGGGGGAGGGAATTAGTTGATTAGTATCTTGTTTTTAATTGTGTGTTGTTTTTATTTTTAGTCCAAAATTTTTCGAAAAATACAAAAAATAAAATTTTTTTTCAAAAATTACAAAAATATTTTGCGTTTTTGTTTTTATTTTGACTAAAAAGGTGAAATTGGTAAGAGATAGTTGAGTAAGGAGTTTTCACTCCTGAGACGTCTCTTAAACCATTTTTTCGGAACAAGTTAATTTTGCTTATATCATTCTAAATTATTTAATTTGTGAATTCTCCATAAAATTGACTAAAATGGATCTTCATATGCTCAGTTGACAAGTATTATCAACATACATAGAAACATACAGACATGAGTTAAAATTGAAAAGTTTGTAATATGCAGTGCTTTAGTTTAATTGGAGGAAATATCTCAAAAAGCAATGGAGTAAAAAAAAATCTGAGATCCGAGTTATTAAGTCTGTAAGGGTGTTTTAACACCTAGTGCCCTAAAAAAACTGGTTTGGGAGTCACTGGCCCAAATCTCGCTACATGGATCAAAGATGCTGCAAATATATATATATATATATATATATATATATATATATTATATATATATCTGAAGTCGGAGTAATTAAGTCTGTAGGGGTGTCTTAAGACCTGGTGCCCTAAAGCCAACTGGTTTGGGAGCCACCGACCCAAAGCTCGCTACATAGATGGAAGATATTGTATATAAATAAAAAATAGAGAAAAAAATCAAAGAAAAAATCCGAAGAATCCGAAAAATTATTCCATTGCTGCAAAAAGGTGTGAATTCTGATAAAACTTTAGGACAAAAATATTACTCTCTTATCAACTGCACTTATGACTGTTGTGGGCAAAAATGAGTTGTTTAATATTATGTTGGCTGTGTATATGAAGAATGGCAAATATAATCGGAGAATTTACTTATTCAGTAATTTAGAAAGAAACAAAACAACTAGTAACTTGAAGTAGAAGTTTCACCTGATTAGTCACTAACATCTTTATTCTCCTTTCGCTTGTTTTTTTTTTTTTGCTTTTGTGTGCATAAGTTTCACTACCTTTTTACTTTTGTAAAATGTTTGTGGGTATCATTGTTGTAAACCCTCACGAGACTACAACTCGTCCACTATGGACACTTAGGGGTTTAAAGGCTTGTTGCATACGCTAAATGCAACTGTGATCCCTACGAAAGTGGCTTAGTTAAATTTTATTATGTTATTTTATTTTGTGTTTTGCTCGAGGACTAGCAAAATGTTAGGTTTGGGGGTGTGATGAGTGGTAAATCTATCACTATTTCACACTCATTTAACATAATATTTTGTATATTTTCTTGAGTTTTATGAATATTTTGATGTGTTTTGGGATATTTTGTAGATAAATAAAGTTTCAGGACATTCTGGAGGTGATTTGGAGCAAAACAGCAAAAATTGGCAAAAAGGGTATTTCGGTAATTTGGCTGAGTCGCGACGCCTAACGTGCGCCTGGTCCACGTGTCAGAATCTGAAAAGTTGACTTTACTAACGTGCGATGTGCCACGTGTCACCATCACAGAAGATCTGCTAACGTGCACCTGCCACGTGTCATCATCCTAAGACTCCGACAATCATCTTCTACGCTAAAATCCACCTGCCACGTGTCAAAATCTTAGCAGATCACACTAAAATACGCCTGGACACGTGTCGCCATCACATGTTGCCGACATTAAATAGTCAACTGCCGACATAACAGTGCTACGTGTCACGATCTCACGAAGCCAAACAACACGTGTCGCAGATCAATGCGCGTCGCGACGCTGGATTGGCGTCTCGACGCTGGCACCAAGTTTTGCCTATAAATTAGGCCCTTCGTCACTTCATTTGGTGTGTTTTCCTTGGGAGTTTTTCCTTGTTTTTAAAGGATTGCATCTAGTTTTTGTAAAAATAAATCATATTTAATTTATGTATTTTAATTTTCAGTAATAATTATAGTTCTTCTTCTTCTTCTCTTTTCTTTTATGTTTTACAGTTAAATTTATGTTGGGGTAAAGGTGAAGTCTTTTACTTTTATAATTTAGATTAATCTCCCTTAGTTATAATATATATAAATTATTTAAAACCTGACTTAATAAGAATACCGCTATATTAGTCGATTGGTAATTATTTTTAAACTGGTTTTAACCTGACTTAATGAGGATACCGCCTGGTTGGTTGGTTGATATTTAATTATTAATTTATTTAATCAGGATACCGCCTATATGGCTGGTTGGTAAATATCACACATATTTATATATTATAATAAGGGAGATTTCTAAATTATAAACAGTAAAGGTAGATTAATCTCAATTTAATTATAATATGGAAATAATAATATGGATTAAAAGTTGATTCTGCATTAATGGCTGGTTTTAATTATGTAACTTAATGTGACACCGCCTATATGGCTGGTCTTTTGGTGACAGATAATTACCGCATATATGGATGGTTTATGGATAAATAATAACACCGTCTTTATGGCTGGTTCAACTTAATTAGATAATACTAGCAATTTCCATATTATAATAATTTGAGATTTCTAAAAGTAGATCCTCTATCCCCAGCAGTTTATTTTATTTTAGGGAAGTGATGAAACACAATATACACACACTTTATAATTGATTTTCTTTATTATGGGTAATTCTTTAGTTTGTTTATTGAGTCTTAAGCTTAATGCTTCTTGTTGTCTGATCACCAATAAGATTGATGTGGTAAACTTAAAATGAACTAGACATAGGGATTTTAGGTTTCAGCCTTAGATTGAATAGCCCACGATCTTCCTTGAAGATAGATAACCCTTTAATAGATTTCCTAAAAGGATAGACATATACCTGTCGGGCGGGGGTAGCCACAATTGAAATTTAATCTTAATGAATCCAGGTAATTTGGTTGACATATGAATATTGTTCAATTGGGTTATACTGGATATATGCGTCTGACCATCGGAAGAGGCTTTTGCATATCATCTTGTTCCAGGTTAACAAAGTAATTTATTACACATAAATAAGAGAATCAATTTATCTTTATAAAATATTGTGTGGAGTCACGACCCTAGATCCTTGAGTCTTTTCTTTTATTTTCCTTAGTATTTTCTTTTGAGTCTGTTTTTGTTTTATTTTGTAAAAACCACATTCAACCAACCAAAAACAATCAATTCTCTTCTTCATATAATTAGATACCTGTAAATAAATAGTATCAATAATTAGTAACAACAGTAGGAATTAAGTCCTCGTGGGATCGATATTTTTATACTACTTGAACGATACGTACGCTTGCGTTATACGTGTGTGTTTACGCCGGTCAAGTTTTTGTGTGATGAGTGGTAAATCTATCACTATTTACCACTCATTTAACTTAATATTTTTTATAGTTTCTTGAGTTTTGTGAATATTTTGATGTGTTTTGTGATATTTTGTAGATAAATAAAGTTTCAGGACATTCTGGAGGTGATTTGGAGCAAAACAGCAAAAATTGGCAAAAAGGCTATTTCGGTAATTTGGCCGCCTCGCGACGCCTAACGTGTGCCGAGTCCTTGATAACGTGCGCCTGGTCCAAGTGTCAGAATCTGAAAAGTTGACTTTACTAACGTGCGCCGTGCCACGTGTCACCATCATAGAAGATCTGCTAACGTGCGACTGCCACATGTCATCATCCTAAGATGCCGACAATCATCATCTACGCTAAAATGCACCTGCCACGTGTCAAAATCATAGCGGATCACAATAAAATACGCCAGGACACGTGTCGCCATCACATGTTGCCGATATCAAAAAGTCAATTGCCGACATAACAGTGCCACGTGTCACGATCTCAAGAAGCAAAGCAACATGTGTCGCAGATCAACGCGCGTCGCGACGCTGGCACCAAGTTTTGCCTATAAATTCGGCTCTTCGTCACTTCATTTGGTGTGCTTTCCTTGGGAGTTTTTCCCTGTTTTTAAAGGATTGCATCTAGTTTTTGTAAAAATAAATAATATTTAATTTATGTATTTTAATTTTCAGTAATAATTATAGTTCTTCTTCTTCTTCTCTTTTCTTTTATGTTTTACAGTTAAATTTCTGCTGGGGTAAAAGTGAAGCTTTTTACTTTTATAATTTAGATTAATCTCCCTTAGTTATAATATATATAAATTATTTAAAACCTGACTTAATAAGATACCGCTATATTGGTCGGTTGGTAATTATTTGTAAACTGGTTTTAACCTGACTTAATGAGGATACCGTCTGGTTGGTCGGTTGATATTTAATTATTAATTTGATTTAATTAGGATACCGCCTATATGGCTGGTTGGTAAATATTACACATATTTATATATTATTGAGTCTTAAACTTAATGCTTCTTGTTGTCTGATCACCAATAAGATTGATATGGTAAACTTATTATGAACTAGACATAGGGATTTTAGGTTTCAGCCTTAGATTCAATAGCCCACGATCTTCCTTGAGGATAGATAACCCTTTAATAGATTTCCTTACAGGATAGACATATACCTGTCGGGCGGGGGTAGCCATAATTGGAACTTAATCTTAATGAATCCATGTAATTTGGTTGACTTAGACATATGGTTCAATTGGGTTATATTGGCTATTTGCGTCTGACCATATACAGAGGTTTTTGCATATTTTCGTGTTCCAGGTTAGCAAATTGATTTATTACACATAGATAAGAGAATCAATTCATCTTTATAATAATATTGTGTGGAGTCACGACCCTAGATCCTTGAGTATTTTCTTTTATTTCCCTTAGTAATTTCTTGGGCGAACCTAAACATACACCAGAAACCGCTTGGACTGTAATAATTATTAATTTTCAGTAATAATTATAGTTCTTCTTCTCTTTTCTTTTATGTTTTACAGTTAAATTTCTGCTGGGGTAAAGGTGAAGTTTTTTACTTTTATAATTTAGATTAATCTCCCTTAGTTATAATATATATAAATTATTTAAAACCTGACTTAATAAGGATACCGCTATATTGGTCGGTTGGTAATTATTTTTAAACTGGTTTTAACCTGACTTAATGAGGATACCGCCTGGTTGGTCGGTTGATATTTAATTATTAATTTGATTTAATTAGGATACCATCTATATGGCTGGTTGGTAAATATCACACATATTTATATATTATAATAAAGGAGATTTCTAAATTATAAATAGTAAAGGTAGATTAATCTCACTTTAATTATAATATGGAAATAGTAATATGGATTAAAAGTTGATTCCGCCTTAATGGCTGGTTTTAATTATGTAACATAATGTGACACCGCCTATATGGCTGGTCTTTAGGTGACAGATAATTACCGCCTATATGGCTGGTTTATGGATAAATAATAACACCGCCTTTATGGCTGGTTAAACTTAATTAGATAATACTGGCAATTTCCATATTATAATAATTTGAGATTTCTAAAAGTAGATCTTCTATCCCCATCTGTTTATTTTATTTTAGGGAAGTGATGAAACACAATATACACACACTTTATAATTGATTTTCTTTATTATGGGTAATTCTTTAGTTTGTTTATTAAGTCTTAAGCTTAATGCTTCTTGTTGTCTGATCACCAATAAGATTGATGTGGTAAACTTAAAATGAACTAGACATAGGGATTTTAGGTTTCAGTCTTAGAGTGAATAGCCCACGATCTTCCTTGAGGATAGATAACTCTTTAATAGATTTCCTTACAGGATAGACATATACCTGTCGGGCGTGGGTAGCCACAATTGGAATTTAATCTTAATGAATCCAGGTAATTTGGTTGACATAGGAATGTGATTCAATTGGGTTATACTGGATATATGCGTCTGACTATTGGAAGAGGCTTATGCATATCATCGTGTTCCAGGTGAACAAATTAATTTATTACACCTAAATAAGAGAATCAATTCATCTTTATAATAATATTGTGTGAAGTCACGACCCTATATCCTTGAGTCTTTTCTTTTATTTTCCTTAATATTTTCTTTTGAGTCTGTTTTTATTTTATTTTGCAAAAACCACATTCAACCAACCAAAAGCAATCAATTCTCTTCTTTATATAATTAGATACCTGTAAATAAATAGTATCAATAATTAGTAACAACAATAGGAATAATTCCTCGTGGGATCGATATTTTTATACTACTTGAACGATACATACGCTTGTGTGATACGTGTGTGTTTATTCTGAACCAATCTTTGAGTGTGTCAATCATCCTATCTTCTTCTGATGGTTCTGATTGTTGATGAAGATTGTAGATAGATAGTGGATAAGATGGAAAATATGATGGTTCTTCGTACCTTGAATGATTCCAATAATTATGTCACTCTAAAATATATATACATTGTAATATATAAATATGTGTGATATTTATCAACCAGCAATATAAGCGGTATCCTGATTAAATCAAATTAATAATTAAATCTCAACCGACCAACCAGGCGGTATCCTCATTAAGCCACGTTAAAACCAGTTTAAAAATAATTACCAACCGACCAATATAGTGGTATCCTTATTAAGTCAGGTTTTAAATTATTTATATATATTATAACTAATGGAGATTAATCTAAATTATGAAAGTAAAAAGCTTCACCTTTACCCCAGCAGAAATTTAACTGTAAAACATAAAAGAAAAGAGAAAAAGAAGAAGAACTATAATTATTACTGAAAATTAAAATACATAAATTAAATATTATTTATTTTTACAAAAACTAGATGCAATCCTTTTACAAACAGGTAAAAACTCCCAAGGAAAGCACACCAAATGAAGTGACGAAGGGCCGAATTATAGGCAAAACTTGGTTCCAGCGTCGCGACGCGGGTTGATCTGCGACACGTGTTGCTTAGCTTCGTGAGATCGTGACACGTGGCACTGTTATGTCGGCAGTTGACTTTTTGATGTCGGCAACATGTGATGGCGACACGTGTCCAGGCGTATTTTAGTGTGATCCGTTGAGATTTTGACACGTGGCAGGTGCATTTTAGCGTAGATGATGATTATCGGCATCTTAGGATGATGACACGTGGCAGGCGCACGTTAGCAGATCTTCTATGATGGTGACACGTGATACGGCGCACGTTAGTAAAGTCAACTTTTCAGATTCTGACACGTGGACCAGGCGCACGTTAGCAAGGACTCGGCGCACGTTAGGCGTCGCGACGCCAAGTGTTTGGGCATCGCGACGATGCCAAATTATCGAAATACCCTTTTGCCAATTTTCGCTGTTTTGCTCCAAATCACCTCCTGAATGTCCTGAAACTTTATTTATCTACAAAATATCACAAAACACATCAAAATATTCACAAAACTCAAGAAACTATACAAAATATTAGGTTAAATGAGTGGGAAATAGTGATAGATTTACCACTTATCACACCCCCAAACCTAACATTTTGCTAGTCCTCGAGCAAAACACAAAATAAAATAACATAATAAAATTTAACTAAGCCACTTTCGTAGGGATCACGGTTACATTTAGCGTATGCAACAAGCCTTTAAACCCCTAGGTGTCCCTAGTGGACGAGTTGTAGTCTCGTGAGGGTTTACAGCAATGATACCCACAAACATTTTACAAAAGTAAAAAGGTAGTGAAACTAATGCACAAAAAAAAAAAAAAAACAAGCGAAAAGAGAATAAAGATGTTAGTAACTAATCAGGTGAAACTTCTACTCCAAGTTACTAGTATTTTTGTTTCTTTCTAAATTACTGAATAAGTAAATTCTTCGATTATATTTTCCATTCTTCATATACACAGCCAACATAATATTAAACAACTCATTTTTGCCCACAATAGTCATAAGTGCAGTTGATAAGAGAGTAATATTTTTGTCTTATAGTTTTATCAGAATTCACACCTTTTTGCAGAAATTGAATAATTTTTCGGATTTTTCTAATTTTTTCTTTGATTTTTTTCTCTATTTTTTATTTATATACAATATCTTCCATCTATGTAGCGAGCTTTGGGTCGGTGGCTCCCAAACCAGTTGGCTTTAGGGCACCAAAAGTTAAGACACCCTACGGACTTAATTACTCAGACTTCAGATATATATATTTTTGCAGCATCTTTGATCCATGTAGCGAGCTTTGGGCCAGTGACTCCCAAACCAGTTGGTTTTAGGGCACTAGGTGTTAAAACACCCTTACAGACTTAATAACTCGGATCTCAGATTTTTTTTTTACTCCATTACTTTTTGAGATGCTTCCTCATGTCTGTTTTAATTTATAACTGCACTTATAACTGTTGTGGGAAAAAATGAGTTGTTTAATATTATGTTGGCTGTGTATATGAAGAATGGCAAATATAATCGGCGAATTTACTTATTCAGTAATTTAGAAAGAAATAAAACAACTAGTAACTTGGAGTAGAAGTTCCACATGATTAGTCACTAACATCTTTATTCACGTTTCGCTTGTTTTTTTTTTTTTTTTTTTTTGCTTTTGTGTGCATTAGTTTCACTACCTTTTTACTTTTGTAAAATGTTTGTGGGTATCATTGCTGTAAACCCTCACGAGAGTACAACTTATCCACTAGGGACACCTATGGGTTTAAAGGCTTGTTGCATATGCTAAATGCAACCGTGATCCCTACGAAAGTGGCTTAGTTAAATTTTATTATGTTATTTTATTTTGTGTTTTGCTCGAGGACTAGCAAAATGTTAGGTTTGGGGGTGTGATGAGTGGTAAATCTATCACTATTTCCCACTCATTTAACCTAATATTTTGTATAGTTTCTTGAGTTTTGTGAATATTTTGATGTGTTTTGTGATATTTTGTAGATAAATAAAGTTTCAAGACATTCTGGAGGTGATTTGGAGCAAAACAGCGAAAATTGGCAAAAAGGGTATTTCGGTAATTTGGCCGCGTCGCGACGCGCAAACACTTGGCATTGCGACGCCTAACGTGCACCGAGTCCTTGCTAACGTGCGCCTGATCCACGTGTCAGAATCAGAAAAGTTGACTTTGCTAACGTGCGTCGTGCCACGTGTTACCATCACAGAAGATCTGCTAACGTGCGTCTGCCACGTGTCATCATCCTAAGATGCCGACAATCATCATCTACGCTAAAATGCACCTGCCACGTGTCAAAATCACAGCGGATCACACTAAAATATGCCTGGACACGTGTCACCATCACATGTTACCAACATCAAAAAGTCAACTGCCGACATAACAGTGCCACGTGTCACGATCTCACGAAGCCAAGCAACACGTGTCACGACGCTGGCTTGGCGTCGCGACGCTGGCACCAAGTTTTGCCTATAAATTCGGCTCTTCGTCACTTCATTTGGTGTGCTTTCCCTGGGAGTTTTTCCCTGTTTTTAAAGGATTGCATCTAATTTTTTAAAAATAAATAATATTAATTTATGTATTTTAATTTTCAGTAATAATTATAGTTCTTTTTCTTCTCTTCTCTTTTATGTTTTATAGTTAAATTTCTTCTGGGGTAAAGGTGAAGCTTTTTACTTTTATAATTTAGATTAATCTCCATTAGTTATAATATATATAAATTATTTAAAACCTGACTTAATAAGTATACCGCTATATTGGTCGGTTGATAATTATTATTAAACTGGTTTTAACTTGACTTAGTGAGGATACCGTCTGGTTGGTCGGTTGATATTTAATTATTAATTTGATTTAATCAGGATACCGCCTATATGGCTGGTTGGTAAATATCACACATATTTATATATTATAATAAGGGATATTTCTAAATTATAAATAGTAAACATAGATTAATCTCACTTTAATTATAATATGGAAATAATAATATGGATTAAAGTTGATTCCGCCTTAATGGCTGGTTTTAATTATGTAACATAATGTGACACCGCCGCCTATGGCTGGTCTTTAGGTGACAGATAATTACCGCCTATATGGCTGGTTTATGGATAAATAATAACACCACCTTTATGGCTGGTTCAACTTAATTAGATAATATTGGCAATTTCCATATTATAATAATTGAGATTTCTAAAAGTAGATCATCTATCCCCATCAGTTTATTTTATTTTAGGGAAGTGATGAAACGCAATATCCACACACTTTATAATTGATTTTCTTTATTATGGGTAATTATTTAGTTTGTTTATTGAGTCTTAAGCTTAATGCTTCTTATTGTCTGATCACCAATAAGATTCATTTGGTAAACTTAAAATGAACTAGACATAGGGATTTTAGGTTTCAGCCTTAGATTCAATAGTTCACGATCTTCATTGAGGATAGATAACCCTTTAATAGATTTCCTTACAGGATAGGAATATACCTGTCGGGGGTAGCCATAATTAGAACTTAATATTAATGAATCCATGTAATTTGGTTGACATAGGAATATGGTTCAATTGGGTTATACTTAGTATTTGCGTCTGACCATCGGAAGAGACTTTTGCATATCATTGTGTTCCAGGTTAACAAATGAAATTATTACACATAAATAAGATAATCAATTCATCTTTATAATAATATTGTGTGGAGTCACGACCCTAGATCTTTGAATATTTTCTATTATTTTCCTTAGTATTTTCTTTTGAGTCTGTTTTCATTTTATTCTGCAAAACCACATTCAACCAACCAAAAGCAATCAATTCCCTTCTCCTTTTAATTAGATATTTGTAAATAAATAGATTCAACATTTAATAACAACAATAGGAATTATGTCCTCGTGAGATCGATATTTTTATACTACTTGAACGATACGTACGCTTGCGTTATACGTGTGTGTTTACGCCGATCATGTACCTTCCTCTCTGAATTCTCTGATATAAATAGGGAGTTTTATATCTAGTTTTCTTTAAATTTCAATTTTGTAATTAATTTTAATTACGTTCTGTAATAATAATTTACTTTCTTTACTTTTTCAGTTTTTACTATTCAACCTAATGAGGTAACTTCCCACTGCTAGGGTGAAAGGTAAAACTTTTATTACTGCTATTTAGATTAATCTCCCTAATTATAATATATTCACTATTTAAAATTTGACTTAATGAGGATACCGCTATATTGGCCGGTTGGTAATCATTTATAAACTGGTTTTAATATGACTAAGCATGGATACCGCCTGGTTGGTTGGTTGGTAATTTCCGCCTATATGGCTGGTTTATGAACTTAATTTGACTTAATCAGGTTACCGCCTATATGGCTGGTTGGTAATATCACACAAGTTAATATATTATATTAAGGGAGATATCTAAAATAGTAGTAGTAAAAGTAGATCCTTTAACCCTAGCATTTTATTTTTGTAATTTTACTTTTCAGTATTTACTTTACCGCATTTACTTTTCAACATTAATTTTATGTTTTTTTTTTTTTTTTTTTACTTTTAAGTGTTTACTAGCCATAGTTATGCGTCGTAACTAAGTTAGTTATCTAGGGTTGTGATGAATTCTAATATCACTGGTTTATAATGGGTTATTTTATAGTTTGGGTAATTTAAAGGTTTACTTATTAAGTCTTAAGCTTAATGCGTCTTGTTAACTGGCCTTAATAAGATTGATCTGGTAAATCTAAAATAAACTTGACAAAGGAATTTTAGGTTTCAGCCTTAGACTTAAAAGCTCACGATCTTTCTTGAGGATAGATAACCATTTAATATATTTCCTTATAGGATAGACATATACCTGTCAAGCGGGGGTAGCCATAATTGGAACTTAAACTTAATGAATACAGGTAATTTGGTTGACATAGACATATGGTTCAATTGGGTTATACTGGGTATTTGCGTCTGGCCATCAACAAAGGCTTTCGCATAATTTCGTGTTCCAGGTTAGTAAACTGATTTATTACACTAACATGAAATAACCACTTCATCTTTTAAAAGACATTAGAAAGATTCACAACCCTAGATAGTTTCTTAATATTGAATTTTCTTAAACCTACTTTCGTGCAATTTTATTTACTTGTTTTTAAATTCAAAATCTTCACCATTTCAAATCAATCAATTAACCTGTTAGATACTAGTAATCATTTGACCTCATAAAATTAATAGATTAAGTATTAAGTCCTCGTGGGATCGATACTTTTTATACTACTTGAACGATACATGCGCTTGCGTTATACGCGTGTGATTACACCGGTCAGGAGGTGGCGAGCGCTGAATCCAAGCTGAGGAAAACGACCGAAGAGAGAGATAAGGCTTTGGAGGCGTTGAGGAAAAAAGAAACTCAACTGGAGGATGAGAGAGAGCAAATCAGGCTCGAGGGGGTCGGCAACTGTGCCCAGATTATACTGATGGTAATGCCCGACATCGACATGGGCCCCATCCACGCGGTCATTCTGTTCTACAAAGGGGAGCTTTCAGAAGAGGAGTTCCGGAAATTACTCACCCTCTCATCCGAGGAGATCCAAGACCCTGAGCCCTTTTTTTTACCGTGCCGATGTCTCCAGCCCCTGAAGAGATCCAGCCTGAAGCTCCTTTCACTGAAGAGCCTGTGGCCAAAACAGAAGAAGCCTCACCTGCCTCCCAAGCTGAAACTGATGTGCTTCCTACCGAGCCCACCCATGACATCCAGCCATCCAGACCTAACCAGGAAGAAACAGCTGCCCATGCACAGATTGATCAGTAAAGGGTGACCCGAACGAGGCCCTATATACTTTGAAAACAATGTACTTTCTCTTTTGTAATGACTATTGCAACTCTTTTCTTTACTTCCTGCCTTCGACACTTGCTTCGAATTTTCTAACTTGTTTTCCTAAATCTGGGTGTGATCTCGTACCCGACCAATTCGATTCCGGCCACAAGGGGATAGTCTGTCCCCGAGCCAAAATCAAATGCACTCGGTAGGATATAACCTGACCCCGAACTGAGAAGAACACTTGGCTCTGAGGGAATGTTACGTCCTCATACTAATGAGATGGCCTCGGTGGGATGTAACCCGACCCCGAGCTGAGAAGAACACTTGGCTCTGGGGGAATATTACGTCCCCAGACTAATGAGATGGACTCGGTGGGATGTAACCCGAACCCGAGCTGAGAAGAACACTTGGCTCTGGGGGAATGTTACGTCCCCAGACTAATAAGATGGATCTGATGTGATGTAACCCGACCTCGAGCTGATGGAACGATAAGGCCTCGGCGGAACGAATCCAGCCCCGAGCTGGTGGAACATAATAGACTCGGCGGAATGAATCCAACTCCGAGCTGGGGGAACAATGTATCGGTAGAATGAATCCAGTCTCGAACAGGTGGAAAAATGCATCGACGGAACGAATCCAGCCCCGAGCAAGTGGAACAATGCATCGGCGGAACGAATCCAGCCCCGAACAGGTGGAACAATGCATCGACGGAACAAATCCAGCCCCAAGCATGTGGAACATAACAGACTCGGCGGAATGAATCCAGCCCCGAGCTGGTGGAACATAACAGACTTGGCGGAACGAATGCAGCCCCAAGTTGGTGGAACATTTGAGACTTACACGATGGGAGATTTTCAACCTCTGAGGCTCTGTGGATCCCGGCGTGAGCGTCCTCTTTCCAGGCATCGGCGAAAAACAAAAATGGAATAAGATAAAGTTAACAAAATGGAGGTGACTTAGCACATACTCCACACAAAACTTGAAAAGAATAACAACTCGGGTGCCCCGAGACAGCGTCCTGTCTGATGACTCCCAAAACACAATTCTGAATCTTACAACTCAGCGTCCTGGCTAGCCGGGCTATGGATCGGTGAGCGGCCAAGACCCTGAGGGCAAAAACCTTCTCATGCTGGGCGGCTCTGGAGCTTGCAAGCGCTATGAGGGCAGAAACCTCCCCATGCCATGCTTCTCCTGATCCGAGGCGGTTTGGCAGATACCCCACGGGGGAAGATGACACCCCATGTACGACATCCCTTAGGTAGTTCTCAACGGGACTCACCAGCCGACTCGTATGGGAATAAACCTCTCTGGGTCCGATTTACTCGGGACCATAATGGTCATGGAGGCCACTTGGCCGTCTCCATGCCACGAGGTTCGATGGTTTTCAGCGGGATTCCCAAGGCAACTCGCAGGGGAAGAAACCTTCATGGGTCTGGTTTACCCGAGATGCTCCTCAAAGATGCGAGTCATGGGGTAGTAATGCTCCGGGCTCGGGGGTTTGATAATGACACCCGGGGTTGGCGTGCCTCAAGGGGTTCACGTTTTTCCCACATGCACATCATCCCTTGATGCGTTCTGGATCCTCAAAGGTGAAAGGAGCCAGGTCGGAACACTTCCACCCGGAGGTTTGATAATGACATCCGGGATTGGCGTGCCACAGGCTTGGTGCCCTTCTCGACTACTGATCACCCCTTCGCATCGAGCACATCCCAAGAATATTGAAAATAAATTTCGCATTTGATTAACAAACAAGTAAAATAGACAAGTTTCTTAAGAAAAAAGTTTTATTCATATTCAAGAGACATGTTGCCCTTCTTACAACTCTTTGCGGGACATTTTATGAGAGGCTTTTACAATTGTTTGTTCTGGTTCTTTTCTTGCAGTCCGAGCTTCGTCAAATCCTTCTGTACTTGCTTCCAGACCGTGCTGACAAGGTCCCCTCGTGTCGAGCGCTCCATAAGCATTTCTGAACAATTTCGAAGCTCGGTGGAGAACCCCTTCCCATGGTCTTTGGTGGCCCTCGTGAAATTTTTCTCATTTCCTCTCATTGGGAGAGACCACCATACCAATTGAGGGGGGGCTTGATGGACGTCGTCCTCTGCCCTTGGCTGACTAGTTCCCTGGTCGATCCTTCAGCACTGCCAACCTGTGAAACTGAGAACTCTGGCAGGCCAAGCAAGTACGGCGCCTACTCCTGGAGGGACTTGTTCAGCTACTGCCAACGAACATCACCCATATGCAATGTTACATTCCATTCTACAACTCAGTCCTAATGGGTGATCGTTGGCTATCCCTCTTACATTCCATTCTACAACTCAAAAAATGAAAGCTTCTGTTGCCAACCTTCTTTTTTCTTGCGAATCCTTTCCTCTTCCCGTTCTGACCAGCTTCTTCCCTCATTTTCCCAAACCATTATGCTACTGAACTCCCCAATGACCCATGGTTTCCACTTCTACCATCGTCTTACTACGCAAGCTGCTTTTTGTTCTTTCCCCACAGACGGCACCAACTGTTGACGGGTGATTTTCGTCCTAGGGGCGGTTTCGAGATAACCCTCCCGAGATAATCCTCCTTCAACCGTGAATTTGTTTGGTTATGGGGGACCAAAAGCAAACTTAGCAGAAGGCAAAATAAACACACATATCGACAAGGGGGTTTTAACGTGGTTCAGCGGAGTGAGTCCTGCCTACGTCCACGTGCACAAAGTGGTGGGGTTTGTTTTATTACCAAAACTAACTCGGCCGACCTGTTTCGAGAGAGGTCTTAATCGAAACCGAGTTGTTTGCCTTTCAGGTTTTTACAAGTGGAGCTCATTCTCTCTTTGCTATCAATTTTGCTATAAAAATGATCATCCTCATCTACAAACAAATCTAACTTCTCTTTATATACTCAGAGAATACAACACTGTTCTCATGCTCTCGTGACGTTTCCCGCGTGGTCTCTGACTGATTGACATGCTCTCTGCCCCAAGACTGTCGTCGCCGAAAGTAAGCCTGTCGTCTGACGGCCTGTCACATCAACCTGTTTTCTCCACTGCCACACGCAACAATTATGATGCCAGCCTGAAAAGATCCTCCAAATAATGACACATGTTGGAGGGAAAAATCCTATTACTATGATCCCACGTCGGTCTTCAAGAGGTCGACCAAATGATCTTCCGATCTGCCCAAATTGTTCCCGTCCTGACCCGAAATACCCGAGCTTATCCACTTGTTCCAGGAGGTAAGATAAACCCAAAATGAGCCGCCGGCCTACTGTGGTCGGCCTCGGCTCTGATGTTGTCGGTTTCTGAAATCTGTGTCATACTGTGTCCTCTGGTCGGCTGGTCCGAGAAGGAAGTGTTTGGACTCTCTGACTGTACGAGAACTGACTAATATACCTGGTCCCCCAAGAAATGGGAAGTTCCCTCTCTGCCCTTGCCGAATTGTTCAAATACCTTAGTTGCAGAAATCCCAGGTTTAATTTGTTGTTAAAAAAAAAAAGGGATAGAGTGTAACAATGTTTAAATTGATTTTTTTAACCTTCCATCTAGAGGGGAAAAGAGTGATTAAGCCAAAAATTCAACTAAGGAGGGGCTAAATTTTTGACAATAATATAATTTATTTATATTTTTAAAAATTAAATAGAGAATTTAATTTTGCTTTTGGTCTCTGTGTTGAAGGTCGATTTAGTTTCAGTGGTGGTTAAGAAAAATAACAAAAATTAAAAGGGGAAACCAAAATTTATTTAGGCAATAAAATTTGAACTTTTTAAGGTTTTAGAATTTTAGGATGAGATTTTTTTAAAAGATAATATTAATGGACTTAATATTTTAATTTTAATTTTTTAAAAAATATAGAAAATTGTGGAATTGAATTGGGCCGGGCTTGGCATGAACAATCCATTTCTGGAGAAATTTTTCTGTGCAACTAAGGTATCATGTTATAAGTTGATGAGGTACCATTAACTAATCTAAACATGACATGTAGTATTACTGATTAAAACTCTAAATTTAATTATTATTATTATTTTCAGTTTTACAAAACCTCTAATTTACGCGTCTTCTTTTAACACATCAGTTTATGACATAGTACCTCAATTATAAAATAAAATAGTCGAAAAATAAAAAGTTGCTTGAAAATCACTCAACTCAACCAACATGCTTTTGGGACTTGTTCACAAATATTCTGTGTCAATAATTCAATATTAATTATGAATTTGATGTTGAATTTTATTGATTTTTTATTTTTTATTTTTATTTTTAAAAAGACTAACGTTTTAGATAGATATCTATGGAAACTTGGCCTAGAGCCTGTAATTATTTAGAGTAAATATTAGAGACACTTGTGGGTTAAAATATGGGTAAGTTAATGATTCGGTTAGAATCAAACTGAATCAAATTAATTTCTTGTAAAAATAATTACCATTTAAAATCATATAAATATCAATTTCTTGTAAAAATAATTACCATTTACCACAAATCATTATATATATATATATTAATTTACAAATATCATACATACTTATTTTATTTTATTAATTAATTAATTTTTTTATTTATTTATTTTAAATTTATATTTTTTTGCTCTTTATATATCTATTCTTTTTTATTTCTTTAATAAATATTACAAATTTCTTATTTATTTTTATTTATTTATTTTGTGTTCTTTTATTCATTTTATTTTTTTGATTCTTTTTTAATTTATTTAACAATACTTATGTATAATAAAAATATTCTCATGTATGTAAGACAAGTGTAACTTTTTATATTATTACTTGTACTATTCTTTTAAAATATATTTTTCTAATATACATGCTAACATTTTTATTATACATATGTAGTGTTAAATAAATTAAAAATAATAGATATATAAAGAATAAAAAAATATACATTTAACAAAAAAATTAATTAATAAAATAATAAAATAATTAATCTCTTTAACAAAATGGACAACGCTAACTTGTACTATTATTTTAAAAAAATATTTTTTTCTAATATACATGAGAACATTTTTATTATACATAAGTAGTGTTAATAAATTAAAAAAGAATCACAAAAATTAAATGAATAAATGAACACAAAATAAATAACAATAAATATGAAATTTGTAATATTTATTAAACAAATTAAAAATAATAGATATATAAGAGTAAAAAAAAAATATAAATTTAACAAAAAAATAATTTTTAAAATAAATATATTTAGTTAATAAAATAATAAAATAATTCTTTAACAAAATACATATAAATACTCGTAAATATAGAATTTTAGGAAGAAAATGTAATTTTGTAATTGATTGAGGGGACAAGGGGGAATTCTGTCAGGGGGGAGGCGGGAAAAGCACTGCCCCAAAAATATTCACAATTTTATATTGAATCATGATGCATGCTATAATAAAATTAGTATGTTCCTATACTATTATTCTCTTGAAAAATATATTTAAGTTTAGATAATTGAATTAAACAAAATATATAGAAGTGATTAATCCATATAATTTCATATAGATTACTATTGTATATGCATGTTTCATAGATATAAATTGAACAATTTTAAAAAACATACGAGGACATCTCAAAAGTCAAAACATCAAATTATACATCATAAATTAATATATCGTATGTTGCATCATCATTTAATATATCTGATTGTAATATCTAAACTGAACCAAACCGAATCGAATCATCAAATCAAATCGAACAGAATTGAAATTTGTCAAAAAATGAATGGTTATAAATTCCCAAACCGAACAATTTAAAAAACGAACCAAAATTTTAAATTGACAAAAAATGAATTGAACTGAACCCGAAATTGAGAAATAATAAATGAGTATAAAAATTACTAGGATGTAACATTTTATTATTATCTTGTTATAAATTTTTACATTTTACAATATAAGAAATAAGAAGTATTGGGAAATAATAAAAGAAGATTGCCACTTCCCCTTATTGTTTTTAATATATACTTCATATCCCACTAATGTTTCAATAATACCCGATTACCCCTTTTAACATAAAAATTTAATTCTTTTTTTTTTTCAAATTTTTCGTTAGATATAATTATATTGACATTTGTTGGAAATTCTTGTAATATTCATTAAAGGATAGGTGTTTTTATCTTTTGGATACTAGGGGTGCAGGAGAAGGTTGCAATCCTTATGAGGGTTGCATCTCACCCCAAGAGGTGTACTTTTGGCACCCCTACATGCCTTATAAAAGAGGCATCATATCCATAATAAGGGGAGAACAACAAATCCGAATTTAAGAGTCATAATTTTCTTTTGTTTTTGAGAGAGAGTTCCACCAATTTCCAAGTTCAAACATTTGCTAAGGAGTGCTCTTTGAACAAGAAGCATCCAAGTTATCATGGGAGAACGATGACCAATTCGATTCCGTAAAGCACCTGTGACGGAGGCTAATAAGTTCTTAAGGACATAGAAATCTCGACTTGGATTCGTCATTGCATTTTCCAGGTTTTCTACAGTTTTCCAGTTTTTAGGGTTTATGCATGTTAGATCTATTTTCTGGTTTGATCTGTTGTGTTTGCACGTTATTTATTGTTTAATGACACTATTTGGACCACAACATAATAATTGATAATTTATCAATTTATTATTATAATTTCATTAATATATTTTAGTATTCAAGAAAATATTAAATTAATATTACAAAAAATATTAAGGAATAAGTGGTAAATACCTAAAAGAATAAAGAAAAAAGGACAATCTCCTAATAATAATAAATGGGTCGTAGCGCTATTTCCGGTGCTGCCAATAAATCAAAAGGTCCACACTCTACTCTAATTTAAAGTAGGAGTGACAATTTGGGTCAGGATTCGTTTATTCGTTCGATTCGATTCGCTTTAAAGCGAATACGAGTTTGAAAAAATGGATTCGTTTAATAAATGAGTCAATTCAGTTCGATTCGTTTATTAAACGAATCGACTACAAATTTAAGCTCATGGATTCGTTTATTCGTTTAGGATTCGTTTTATTATTTTCTTTTACTAGTTATTGTTTTTTTTAATTAAAATTCGAGAAATTGTGGCTAATTACCATAGAAAAATAATATTTTCGATATTTGGTGAGGTATTTTTAATAAATATATTAATTACATATTTTATATGTATATATTTATGAAGAATTAATGTAAATCAATTATGGTAAATTATGATATTAAACAACATTATGACTAAACAAATATTTGTATTCGATTCGTTTAATAAACGAATCGAATACGAATCCTGATATTAGGATTCATTTAATAAACGAATCGAATATGAATCCATCATATTTCGATTCGATTCGTTTAAGATTCGATATAAATTCGATTCGTTGATTCGTTTTGCCACCCCTAATTTAAAGTGCAGGAACCACTCTAATCTATAAGGCACAGTGGCTCACTTTCACTGTTGAAAATTGGAAAGCAATTTGAGCACCAGCCAGGTATTTTAGGCAAATTTGTTTTTGGTTGGTTATATATATATTGTAATACAAATATTACAAGTATTTATTGGTAATTGGGAAAATCCAAATTAGCCTCTGACTACTGAATCAGACCCTGTTGAGCATAATCTGAAGCAGACCCAACAGAGTGATTCAGACCCACGAGCGAATCAGGCCCTGATGCAGACCTTGGAGATGCGCCTGACGGCAGACCCTGATGCGTCTGACGGAAAACCCTGGAGCAGACCCTGGAGATGCACCTAACGGCAGACCCTGATGCGTCTGATGGCAGGCCCTAAAGGCAGACCCAAGCTTTGTGCATCTGCCTCTGAAAGCTTTGTGCCTCTGTCTGCTGAAGTCAAGAGCGAGCATCTGACGTGACGAAAGCGAGCCTCTGACGCGATGAAAGCGAGCCTCTGACGCTGATGATGTCGTCTGCCTCTGACCGAACCATTGAAGACTATGTTGAGTTAGAACCGAACCACTGCTTCTCTTTCCCGAGGCTTGTTGATGTCAACAATCTCCTTAAAATAAATGCGTCCCCTACCGAAGGTGCAGTAGAACGTGAGACGATTGTTTCCCAGGATGCAACGGAAAACGAACGAGTAAAGGCACCACCGAACTCGTATCCAACGAACCATTAAAGTGTTTGAATACTTCCAAAAACCAAAAACAAAGAAAACGGAGGAAATGTTTTTTCTCAACACGAAAGCTTCTGTGTGTTTTGTGCGTGTACTATCTCTCTAACAAAAACAGAACACTGCTGCCTTTTAAAGAAAATTAAGCATGTCAATTAATCACATGAGTAGGAGACCTTCCATTTGCTTGTAACCACCAAGTTAATTAGTACCATTAATTCAACTGTTATGGAACTTCAAAAGGCTTGAAAAAATAAATAGACTTGCAAAAATTGGCTGGGCCGGGCCTGCACAATTTGGTCCGGCATTTGTGTACGCAGGACGCGCGGGTGTACACGAGCCAAGCCTGTTCGGATTTTGATTTGCACCCCCCCTGCGCACGCACGTAGAGAGAGCCTCTATCCTTATAACTCTTACCCATCTACATATGAGCAATCATATATAAACACAACTTCTCTCAATTAGCTTTCCCATGTGGGACAAACACATTTCTCTTTATTTTCCAACACCAATGGGTGAACTTTGAGCAATAATTTCTCATTCACCCAAGCACCATTTTAAGCATATGAATATACCATTTCGAACTACTCACGGAGGAGTATCCGAATCATTCAATAACAACCACTAACACGAAGTGGACCATGCTTGAAATTGTGCCTCAAAATGCTTACTCATAAGTATTTTCCAACAATCCCCCACATGAATGAAATTGGCGAAAAAACGTCAAATAAAATTATTTTATAAAACATTTTATTTTGACCTAGAAGAGTTCAACGGTTCAACACCTGCATATGATAGGTAGGCCTCAGCCTTTGAACCTTCCCTTGTGAAAATATATCTCATTTACTGGCTGGCAGTGGACGCGATGTCATTGAATTGTACTGCCGTTCATGTAAATGGAAAACATATAGCACACAGATGTTTTACCTAACACATCTGAGTTCTCATTATTATGTTCATTTTAGCCATGAACATCAACCTGGTTCTGCGAGAGTTTCTAAGAATTGAGCCCCGTACAATTCCTTTTGAAGCGGCCCTATTTCTCTCTCATATATGTGATTTCTTATTTAAGAGTATCTCATAATACTCTACTCGGATTCCCGACGCATAAGAATCATTAAAAGCCTTTGCTTAACCTCTATCCATACGAGCATCACTGTTTCATTTCACCATAGGAATGGACTAAAGGATAACCCCCACAGTGAACCAATTATGTCCTTTACGACTAGGTTGTCCTATTGAACCTAGATCTTGGGATCTCCAGTCAACAAGGTTGGGTTTTCCTTCGTAATAAACATTTATCTAACGGGCTTTAGTCCCATTCCCCTCGATGATCTCACAACTAACTCTCTGTTTAACCCTTTGGTTAGCGGATCCGCAATGTTATCCTTTGACTTTACATAGTCAATCGAAATAACTCCAGTAGAGAGTAATTGTCTAACGATATTGTGTCTACGACGAATATGTCTAGACTTACCATTATAGATATTGTTATTTGCCCTTCCAATTACAGATTGACTATCGCAATGAATGCAAATTGATGGCACTGGCTTAGGCCAACTTGGAATATCCTCTAGAAAATTTCGAAGCCATTCTGCTTCTTCAGCACACTTATCTAATGCAATGAATTCTTATTCCATTGTAGATCTGGCTATCACAGTCTGTTTGGAGGATTTCCATGATATAGCTGCACCTGCTAGTGTAAACACATAGCCACTTGTAGACTTTGAGTCTTTCATATAAGATATCCAATTAGCATCACTGTATCCTTCGACTACAGCTGGATATCTATGATAGTGCAACCGATAATTACGAGTAAAACGTAAGTACCTGACTACTCTTACTATTGCTTTCCAGTGATCAACCCATGGATTACTCGTATATCTGCTGAGCTTGTTTACTGTACAGGCTATATCAGGCCTTGTACAACTCGATAAGTACATCAAACTCCTGATAACTCTAGAGTATTCTACTTGAAATATACCCTCTCCCATATTCTTTGATAGATGTAAACTCACATCTAAAGGAGTTCTAGCCACAGCAGAATCATCATTGTTGAATTTACCAAGAATCTTGTCCACATAGTGCGACTGATCAAAAATAAGTCCATCTATGAATTAGATCAAATGGTTCAGAGTTTCTTTCAATACTATGAAAAGATGATCTAGTTAGTTTTGCCTTAACACAAGTATCACACTTATGTCTGTTATCAATTTTAAAATTGGGAATATGATTCATGTTAATTAATTTCTGCAGTGAATTAAAATTAACATGTCATAATCTACCATGCCATAGATTAGAGTACTCAACAATATAAGCAGAAAAACTAGCTTTATTGATATTTTTGGGTTTAATAACCATTACATTGAGCTTAAAGAGCCCATCAGTTACATACCTTTTTTCCCACATACATCCCATTTTTAGTCAAAACTATTTTATCAGACTCGAACACATCCGGAATCCATGCTTGTTCAGAAGCGATCCAGACACAAGATTCTTCCGTATTTCTGGTACATACAGAACATTGTTCAAAGTCAATTCTTTCCCAGAGGTCATCTTCAGAATCACATTTCCTAGACCTTCAATCTCAGATGTTGCTGAATTTCCCATGTATATTTTTTCCCCATTACCAACAAGCTCAAATGAAGAAAACATGCTCTTGTCCGAGCACACATGTCGAGTGGCACCAGTGTCAATCCACCACTCTCTTGGGTTAAAACCCACCAAATTCACCTCAGAAACCACAACAGAAAGGTTAATATCTGAAACATCTTGAGTCATGTTTTCATCACATTAGCCTCTTGTTTCTTTTTCTTCTTCGGCAGTCTGCACTCAGAAGACTTGTGACCCATTTTATCACAGTTGAAGCATCTTCCTTGAAATTTGGATTTCTTGGAAACTCCTCATTTAGGGCCTATCTTTGACTCTTTGTTCTTGAGGTTCTTGTTCTTATGGCCATGTTCAACAACATTTGCATTGGCCTCATGAGATATTCCTCTCTTGTCAGATACTCGGTTATCTTCCTGAATTCTGAGCTTAAGAACCAAGTCTTCAATGCTCATTTCTTTTCGCTTATGCTTTAGATAATTCTTGAAATCTTTCCAACCATGTGGTAGTTTCTCAATTATCGAGGCTACTTGGAAGGTTTAATTAAAACCATCCCCTCAACATGAATTTCTGCTAGAATAATCTACAGTTCTTGTACTTGGCTTAACACAGTTTTGGAATCAACCATCTTAAAATCTAGGAATCGGCCTACGATAAATTTCTTAGTACCGGCATCCTCAGTTTTATATCTCGGTCTAAAGATTCCCAAAGCCTTTTTGTTGTTTTCATTCCGGCGTACACACTGTACAAGGAATCACTTAGCCCATTCAGCACATAATTCCGACATAGGAATTCAGAATGTTTCCAAGCATCGATGGCACTGATGACTTGAATATCAATCTCACCCTCTTTGGGTACATGAACATCTTCCTTTAGGAACCTCGCAAGGTTCAACGTGGTCAAGTAAAAGAACATCTTCTTGTAGGGAACGCCTTCCCCCGCGCAGCGGAAGCGATTAGGCTCACAAACCGAACTTGAAAATTTTTTCTGCTCTTCCCTTTGCTTGGCCGAACCACACCAGTGGATTCACTGATGTTTTGGACAAAATCTCAGCTCCGGAATAGCCCCGAAACAGTCCCCGAACAGCCCTTGAACTGCAGTGAAATAACGGACTGTTTTGGACACGTTATGGGCGCGAACTGCACCCAGTTTCAGGTCTGATTTGCGCCACTCACTGCTCAATTTCAGATCTGATTTTTCTCCAAAAATCAATCCTAACACAGCCCTAAAATTATCCTAAAGTGTTTCCCAAAATCCCGAATGAAAACCAAACAAAACGGAGCTCCCTGAGAACTTGTATCTGCGCAAATTGCAGGGATTCCAGGGGCTGGTTGTCGTGACTTGTGTTAAGTATTTGGGGATGTTTTTCAACGTCACGAGGTCTTCCGAACTATGTCTCGACACTAACGGAGGGTAGTGTGGGCTACACTCACAAATTAATCTCTAAACGGTTTAGAGAATAATCACACACACCAAAAGAATTCTCAACTCTTGAGAGCTTGGAGAAGGAGATGGAGGCTAGGGTTTTTTTTGATTTCTTGGATCTGAAAAATTAAATCATAATTTTTCTTTTATACTTATGGTTAATTCGTTTCATAAAACAAATCAACCACTAGTCTCCCAATATAGTCAAATTTCGGCCAAGGGTGGGGTAGAATTCCTTGTTTGATTTTGCTTCCAAAATAAACAAATCCTACTCCCTTTAGGACTCCAAATTTTCGGCCAAGGGGAATTTAATTTGGATTTGATTTTGTTTCCAAAACAAACAAATCCTATCCCTAATATGACTCCAAAAATTCGGCCAAGGTAGGGGACAATTAGGATTTGATTTTGTTTCCAAAACAAACAAATCCTATTCCTTATCCAATAAGGAATCCTACCTTGGTAATAATCCTTAGCCTTATTAAATTATATCATATATAATTTAATGTTCTAATTTAATAATTATCATATATAATTATTAATACTTTATATTAACTTTTAATATAAAGTCTCATGTGTGATATAATTATTATTAATCATATTAATAATATTTATTCCTTTTGTGAGTATATAATTGGACCATCCAATTATATTAGCTCCGCTATAGTAAATCGAGCTAGCACGGGGACCAAGTGGACCTACGGTTCTGAGCTCCAATAATCTCGAAATATTAATTAAGCTCTTAATTAAATATTACGAATTATTAACTCCGGGTTATTCCACTAAAAACCCGAAGTTGCACTCTCGTCGCCGTAGATGAAATATAAGGCCGAACAAAGTCGGTGTCCACCGATATAGTCATTGCATACGAATTGATCCTTCACGAATATCTCGTAATTAGAGCCGGGTCATAATGTCTGTTATACCCCTCTAATTATTTTATCTTAAGTACCATTGATTCTCTAATGAACGATTCATTCATAACTGTTATGAATATTAATCTTTCTATTCGCAATAGAAAGACTTGAGCGCTCTAATCGTTCAAGTACCGAATCAACCCTTAAGAGAGATATTCATCTACTTCTCGCAAGAAGGAGTGAATTCCATGTCTATGTAAAACGTTCCCAGCTACATAACAGACTATGCCCCCAAAGTACGTAGTTATTGGTTGGGATTGCTACACCAACCTCACCTTTTGTAAATCAAAGGACATATCCCGCCATGCAGGAGTTCGTAGTACACTCAGGATTAAGATCAACCCATATATGACCATCAAGTAGATTGAAATGACTTTCTTTGTTTAACGGATATTATAAGAATGTCATTTCTATCTGGGTCCAGTCCTATATGATCACATCATATAAGGTGCCTCCATTCTCATGTCTCTACATGGACGATCCGGATTAAGATCGCCATCCAAATATAGAATGGACCGCAGCTATAGATAAACCACAAACAAAGTACCGGTTTGTTTGCTCTCTATGGACTATTTAAGATTACTAACTTCAGACTTGAATCCTCTGGTGCATGACACTCATGCACCAAGTCTTGAAGGTACATAAGTAATCTATGGTATTTATGAAGATATATAATATGTGAAAATTAAAACAAACAATTTGATAAATGAATAATGCATCATTTTATTTCTTTGCAAAAGAAACCGTTTACATCTCATGTAGCTCTAGGGCATACATCCCAACAATCTCCCACTTGCACTAGAGCAAATGGGACATGTCTCGCAAACCTAGACCATCTAGGTGACCATCAAACACTTTAGCCGGCAAGGTCTTTGTAAACGGATCAGCAAGGTTCTCTGCGGATGCAATCTTTGTGACGGTAACGTCGCCTCTCTTCACTATCTCCCTGATGAGATGATATTTCCTTTCTATATGCTTTCCCCTCTTATGGCTTCTTGGTTCTTTGGAGTTTGCCACTGCTCCACTTTTATCGCAATAGAGGGTGAGTGGTTTATCCATATCTGGAACAACTTTCAGATCTCCCAAGAATTTACGGAGCCAGACTGCTTCTTTAGCTGCTTCACAAGTTGCTACATATTCAGCCTCCATGGTGGAGTCGGCAATGCAAGATTGCTTTATACTCCGCCAAACAATAGCCCCACCACCTAGGGTGAACACTGATCCAGATGTTGATTTCCTGGAATCGACATCTGTCTGAAAATCAGAATCTGTATATCCTCTTAGGATCATATCCTCTCCAGAATACACTAGCATATAATCTCTCGTTCTCTTTAGATATTTGAGAATGTGTTTCACAGCTACCCAGTGATCCAATCCCGGATTTGACTGAAACCTACTGACTACTCCCACTGCAAAGCAGATGTCCGGTCTCGTGCATAACATGGCATACATGAGACTACCAACTGCTGAGGCGTATGAGATATATTTCATTTCCTCAACGCCTTGAGGTGTCTTAGGAGACTGTTCATTTGACAAATGAATTCCATGCCGATAAGGCAGATTGCCTTTCTTGGAATTCTGCATCCCGAATCGCACAAGAATTTTATCGATGTAGGATGCTTGAGACATAGCTAACAGTCGTTTCTTGCGATCTCGAAGTATCTGGATCTCAAGAATATAACTTGCATTTCCGAAATCTTTCATTTGGAATTGCTCAGCTAGCCAGGTTTTTACGTCTGATAATATTCTTACATCATTCCCAATGAGTAAGATGTCATCAACGTATAAGACAAGAAAAAACACCTTCCCGTCAATGACGCGCTTGTATACACAAGGCTCATCAACATTTTGCTCAAAATTATAAGACTTGATCGTTGTATCAAATCTTATATTCCAAGATCGAGATGCATGCTTGAGTCCATAAATGGACCTTTGCAGTTTGCAAACTTTTTGCTCTTGACCTTGGGCGGTGAACCTTTCTGGTTGTATCATATAGATACTTTCATCCAGTTTGCCATTCAAGAATGCAGTCTTGACGTCCATTTGTCAGATTTCATAATCATAATATGCGGTTATGGATAGAAGAGTGCGGATGGATTTTAGCATAGCTACTGACGAGAAAGTTTCCTCATAGTCAACTCCCTCTTTCTGGGTATAACCCTTGGCCACTAGTCTAGCTTTGAAGGTCTGTACCTTCCCATCTGATCTCTTCTTCCTTTTGTAAATCCACTTGAAACCTATGGGTTTCACTCCATCAGGTTGGTCTACAAGTTCCCAGACTGAGTTGGAGTACATCGACTTCATCTCCAGGTTCATGGCTTTAAGCCATTCTTCTTTGTCATGATCATCCATTGCACTACTGTAGGTCAATGGATCATCTACACCATCGCTGGAGGCGACAACTTGTGCCTCTCCAACCCATAAGTAGCGATCAGGTTGTCGTACAACCCTCCCACTACGTCTGGGTGGTAGATCATTCTGACTTGGAAGTATCTGACTATCAGATGTCGAATATGCTATGTATTTGTCAACTTTTGTTGACGATGGCGCGCTGGTCGTACTAGTAAGTAACTCCTCGAGTAACATTTTACTACGAGGTTTGAACTCCCTCATGTAGTCCTCCTCTAGAAACGTAGCATTTGTCGATATAAATACTTTGTTATCATCGGGACTGTAGAAGAATCCTCCCCCAAAGTAAAAGTCAACTTGTTCATAACATAGTTGCTTTTAAACTACAGGAAACTCTTCGGAAGAGTTTCCATAATCATGGTCACCTGGCTACGCTCGTCAATACGAGCTCCATGGGTTTCAGCAGTGTTGAGATAAGTCATCATCCTTAAGACATGCTCTCGGATTGATGTCCCATCCTTCATCCTAGCAGTCATCGCTGAGACCATGGCCTCATGGCGTTGACGCTCCGAAGGCTGCCCAAACATGCCCTGCAATGACTCCATCATCTGAGATGCTAGAGCCATAGGTTCGTGCTTTGCAGCAAGAACCTCAGACATCCCTGCTAGCAAGTAGCAGCGGGCTTTCTCATTTACTGCGACCCATTTCTGATAGGTATCGCGCACAGTTTGGCCAGCATTTCTGGCCGGCTCAGGAGGACGTTCCTCCGTTAGGACAAATTTTAGGTCTTCACAGACCAGGATATCGTTCATGTTACTTTTCCATTTTACATAATTTTCTCCGGTCAACTTATCATTTGAGATAATGGAAATAATTAGAGAAACCATGGCTGAAAATAAAATAAACATGCATTTAACATTCATTCATCGCATATTAAAATCATCAAAGAATTTTGGCATAAAATTAAACATGATGCATGAACCATGAATAATGAATTAGAAACCTAAGAGAATTACTATGCCACAGAAATCTATCATCCCACAAGTAAGTGCCGCCGTAGGGTAGGTCAAGTACTCGCATGATAGATTGAGACAGTCTCAGTTGTTTTAATATATGCGGGAATAACTCTTATTCCTATATTAAACAACTACCGTTTAATTTGATCAAGGAATTTCATTAACAGTTAATTATTCCTTTGTGAGTGTAACCTGCCGTTTCGGGATTCTTTGACTTAACAAGTGAAGTGCCGCCGTAGGGTAGGTCAGTTCTCAAGATACATCTAGAATCTCTATCCTCTCAGAACCCAAACTTGATAGTGACCCAAAATGGACATCATCCGTAGGGGGGGCGAAAACAAAGCCGTCTCGAGGCGCCTTTTGAATCTCACGTTTTTGGACTAACAACGGAGATCGCGAGATATACTGTCGTATATCCTTCTCCCACTCACTATTTTAAACTTAAGGTTTCTATTTAAAATATCTATTATTTTATCCTAACTAGTGTGGATAAACTTATGGCGGCTAAAGCATAATTTATTTACACTAGTTTGTCATAAGTGAGCTAATCAATTTTAACTATTAAAATTGTGTCACTAATATCCTATTAGTCTTTGCTAATAATTATACTCTATTAAACTATTTAATTAGAGTGGCATAAGTGAGCTACAATATTTTAACTCTTAAAATACTAAGCACTTAAAGGTCTAAAACCATAGAATTCAAAATGGTCAAAATTTTAATTAAACATTTTAATAAATCTTAATGCGTCATAAAATCCAATGGTACGTGAAATTGTATCCCGAGTGCAGACCACATTTCCGTCCATACAGAATCGGCTATGGAATTTATATCCGGGTTTCCATCCTATATACCAATGGAATTTATTATGCACCAATTAAGTCCAATATATTAGAATTCAAGTTTTAGACACTTAATCCCATTAATCTAATTAATGATTTCAATGCATATCATTTTCTAACTTAAACATTTTAAATTAAATAAAATCATAATTTTATGTCTATAATGATAATGCATCTATGACATGTTATGGCAAGTAAAATGCACGAGTGGGCACCATAGGCTATATGACATGTTATTCAAACAATTCGAAATAAACATACATATAACATAATAAAAATTATTTTGCATTGACCGGACTCTTATTTTTTCTATACTAATCTAATTAGTACATAAGATTTACCAAGGCATTCCTTGGCCTTCAAATCCCGCTCCAAAGTGGTATTGGCTCCATTCGTAACTTCGGTGCTCCATATAACAAAGAATTGAAATTTTACATTGAAATCAAAATTACAATGAATATAAACAATGGCCTTATGACCTTACAACCCAAAATCAAAACCAACTACAAAAATAAGAGCCATAAAAATTTACGACCAATACAAAATTCATTCATCACATGAAATATTAAAACCTTTCATCACATGAACTTAATAATGTGCCCACTCATCTAAACATGCATATCATATTTATAACTCATATAAACATGTTAAAACAGAAACTTTAAATAATAAAGTGAAGGGTTAAGAGCACTTTTCAACCTCGCTCTTGATGCCAATTGTAGGGAACGCCTTCCCCCGCGCAGCGGAAGCGATTAGGCTCACGAACCGAACTTGAAAATTTTTTCTGCTCTTCCCTTTGCTTGGCCGAACCACACCAGTGGATTCACTGATGTTTTGGACAAAATCTCAGCTCCGGAATAGCCCCGAAACAGTCCCCGAACAGCCCTTGAACTGCAGTGAAATAACGGACTGTTTTGGACACGTTATGAGCGCGAACTGCACCCGGTTTCAGGTCTGATTTGCGCCACTCACTGCTCAATTTCAGATCTGATTTTTCTCCAAAAATCAATCCTAACACAGCTCTAAAATTATCCTAAAGTGTTTCCCAAAATCCCGAATGAAAACCAAACAAAACGGAGCTCCCTGAGAACTTGTATCAGCGCTAATTGCAGGGATTCCAGGGGCTGGTTGCCGTGACTTGTGTTAAGTATTTGGGGATGTTTTTCAATTTCACGAGGTCTTTCGAACTATGTCTCGACACTAACGGAGGGTAGTGTGGGCTACACTCACAAATTAATCTCTAAACGGTTTAGAGAATAATCACACACACCAAAAGAATTCTCAACTCTTGAGAGCTTGGAGAAGGAGATGGAGGCTAGGGTTTTTCTTGATTTCTTGGATCTGAAAAAATTAAATCATAATTTTTCTTTTATACTTATGGTTAATTTGTTTCATAAAACAAATCAACCACTAGTCTCCCAATATAGTCAAATTTCGGCCAAGGGTGGGGTAGGATTCCTTGTTTGATTTTGCTTCCAAAATAAACAAATCCTACTCCCTTTAGGACTCCAAATTTTCGGCCAAGGGGAATTTAATTTGGATTTGATTTTGTTTCCAAAACAAACAAATCCTATCCCTAATATGACTCCAAAAATTCGGCCAAGGTAGGGGACAATTAGGATTTGATTTTGTTTCCAAAGCAAACAAATCCTATTCCTTATCCAATAAGGAATCCTACTTTGGTAATAATCCTTAGCCTTATTAAATTATATCATATATAATTTAATGTTCTAATTTAATAATTATCATATATAATTATTAATACTTTATATTAACTTTTAATATAAAGTCTCATGTGTGATATAATTATTATTAATCATATTAATAATATTTATTCCTTTTGTGAGTATATAATTGGACCATCCAATTATATTAGCTCCGCTATAGTAAATCAAGCTAGCACGGGGACCAAGTGGACCTACGGTTCTGAGCTCCAATAATCTCGAAATATTAATTAAGCTCTTAATTAAATATTACGAATTATTAACTCCGGGTTATTCCACTAAAAACCCGAAGTTGCACTCTCGTCGTCGTAGATGAAATATAAGGACGAACAAAATCGGTGTCCACCGATATAGTCATTGCATACGAATTGATCCTTCACGAATATCTCGTAATTAGAGCCGGGTCATAATGTATGTTATACCCCTCTAATTATTTTATCTTAAGTACCATTGATTCTCTAATGAACGATTCATTCATAACTGTTATGAATATTAATCTTTCTATTCGCAATAGAAAGACTTGAGCGCTCTAATCGTTCAAGTACCGAATCAACCTTTAAGAGAGATATTCATCTACTTCTCGCAAGAAGGAGTGAATTCCATGTCTATGTAAAACGTTCCCAGCTACATAACAGACTATGCCCCCAAAGTACGTAGTTATTGGTTGGGATTGCTACACCAACCTCACCTTTTGTAAATCAAAGGACATATCCCGCCATGCAGGAGTTCGTAGTACACTCAGGATTAAGATCAACCCATATATGACCATCAAGTAGATTGAAATGACTTTCTTTGTTTAACGGATATTATAAGAATGTCATTTCTATCTGGGTCCAGTCCTATATGATCACATCATATAAGGTGCCTCCATTCTCATGTCTCTACATGGACGATCCAGATTAAGATCGCCATCCAAATATAGAATGTACCGCAGCTATAGATAAACCACAAATAAAGTACCGGTTTGTTTGCTCTCTATGGACTATTTAAGATTACTAACTTCAGACTTGAATCCTCTGGTGCATGACACTCATGCACCAAGTCTTGAAGGTACATAAGTAATCTATGGTATTTATGAAGATATATAATATGCGAAAATTAAAACAAACAATTTGCTAAATGAATAATGCATCATTTTATTTCTTTGCAAAAGAAACCATTTACATCTCATGTAGCTTTAGGGCATACATCCCAACACTTCTGTTGCCACCTTTTGAAATTCTGACCAGTGAATTTTTCAGGTTTTTCCGCAGCAGGATTGACATGGCTTACATGTCCAACAAGTTGTCTAGCCATAGAGGCAGTAACACATTGGCCAGCCACAGCGGCTACCATATTAAGCCCAGAGGATGAAGTAAGTTGGCCAGCCGAAGAGGCTGCCACTGCACTTTGGTCAGCCACGGGGGCTGCCACAATATTCTGGTCAGCCAAAGAGGCTGCCACATTCGGATCAACTGTGTTTGGACTAATTTCCAAATCCACAGAACCGAATTTGTTTTAAGACTGTAGTAAAAATATTACAAGTATTTATTGGTAATTGGGAAAATCCAAATTAGCCTCTGACTACTGAATCATACCCTGTTGAGTAGACTCTGACCCTGATAAGCAGACCCACTGAGCAGACTTTGAAGCAGACCCAACGGAGTGATTCAGACCCACGAACGAATCAGGCCCTGATGCAGACCCTGGATATGCGCCTGACGGAAGATCCTGATGCGTCTGACGGCAAACCCTGATGCGTCTGACAGAAGACCTTGGAGCAGACCCTGGAGATGCGCTTGACGGCAGACCCTGATGCGTCTGACGGCAGACCCTGAAGGCAGACCCAAGCTTTGTGCGTTTCCCTCTGAAAGCTTTGTGCCTCTGTCTGCTGAAGTCGAGAGCGAGAATCTGACGCGAAAAAAGCAAGCCTCTGACGCGATGAAAGCGAGCCTCTGACACTGATGATGTCGTCTGCCTCCGACCGAACCACTGAAGACTATGTTGAGGCAGAACCGAACCACTGCTTCTCTTTCCTGAGGCTTGTTGATGTCAACAATCTCCTTAAAATAAATTCGTCCCCTACCGAAGTGCAGTAGAACGTGAGACGATTGTTTCCCAGGATGAAACGGAAAATGAACGAGTTAGGGCACCACTGAACTCGTATCCAACGAACCACTAAAGTGTTTGAACTCTTCCAAAAACCTAAAATAAAGAAAACGGAGGAAATGCTTTTTCTCAACACGAAAGCTTCTGTGTGTTTTGTGCGTGTACTATCTCTCTGAAAAAAACAGAACACTGCTGCCTTTTAAAGAAAATTAAGCATGCCAATTAATCACATGACTGGGAGACCTTCCATTTGCTTGTAACCACCAAGTTAATTAGTACCATTTATTCAACTGTTATGGAACTTCAAAAGGCTTGGGAAAATAAAGAGACTTGCAAAAATTGGTTGGGCCGGGCCCGCACAATTTGGTCTGGCATTCGTGTACGCAGGACGCGCGGGTGCACACGAGCCAAGCCTGTTCGGATTTTGATTTGCACCCCCCTGAGCGCGCACGTAGAGAGAGCCTCTATTCTTATAACTCTTACCCATCTACATATGAGCAATCATATATAAACACAACTTCTCTCAATTAGCTTTCCCATATGAGACAAACACATTTTTCTTTATTTTCCAACACCAATGGGTGATCTTTGAGAAACAATTTTTCATTCACCCAAACACCATTTTAAGCATATGAATATACCATTTCGAACTACTCACAGAGGAGTATCCGAATCATTCAATAATAACCACTAATACGAAGTGAATCATGCTTGAAATTGTACCTCAAAATGCTTACTCATAAGCATTTTCCAACATATATATATCACCAAATTATATCCATTGACAACTTGTAAATTGTAATATATATTGGAATTATTTGAAATTCCGTCGCCAAACCATCAATTCCAAATTTAAATGTAACAAGTAAAACCTTTAACTGTCTTAAATTTTTATAAAAAATACACTCTCTCTAAATTCGAACCAAAAGCATTGAAAACAAATTTGTGAAGAAGTAGAACTAGAACATTTGTGCAGTAAGGATTAAATATTTAAAAAATTCATGTAACGAAACAGCACAAAAGGTCAAAAATAGGAGGTGGTGATGAGTAAGACACCATTACTATTGTAACATTGTGGCCAAAAACCCAATGTTTTCCATTTTTCCTTTATTGTTTTTCTCTCATTAAATTCTTGCCTGTCATTCACTTCATTCTTATTTGAACTAGAAACAGAGAAAAAAAAATCTCTCTCTATTACAAAGTGGGTTGCTTTGCATGAGGATGTTTATAAGCCAAATCTGGAGTGACCCACTTCATGGGTATTTAATCATTTAAAGGAAATGTCCTACATTTGTTCCGTTTCATTGATCCATTGTGTATTTCTTATTTAATGCTTCATAGGCGGTTTAAACGATCTTCACAATAAAAGTTTGAAACTTTAGCCAGGTACCCATTTGGACAGTGACACTGGACAAGGCTTTGAACAAGGTATGTGAACTTATGTGCTTGATAGATGTTATGTTTTTAAGTGTTTTTTTTTTTTAATTTCTGTTCGTTGTTTCTTTCTATTTCTTTTCAATTTTTTTTAAATTTTTTTTTTTTTTGTTGATCTGTTGTTTTATGATGCTATTGTGTTTTGGTTATGTGGGGGTTTGATGTTTGATTGAATACTAAGCATGGCATAATTTCAATCTCTGCCTAACAACATTAATTATTCAAACTCAAAAAAACCATTTTTAGGGTTTGATAGTTAAGCTTTGAAAGGTTGTTTTATTTTGAAGAAAACATTTCTTCTTTTTGAATTAATTGACTCATTTTAGCATGATATCTGGTTAATTTTTCCCTTTTTTAAAAATCTCTTTTGGTGTTTTATCTTTAATGTTTTTTTTTTGTTGCCATTTTTGGTAACAAATTAATAGTGATTTTGATATGGTTCATCTGCTCATCAGATTGGCATTTGTTGTAGTCTGGTTCCCTATTTGATATTATCTCCAAAAAAATTGGTCCACAAATTTCTAACAACTGTGTATGAAATTAATCTTATGTATTTGTTGTAATGTGTTTCTGTAATAGTAATCCGAGTTTATGCCACTGTTGCCTTTTTTCCCCTGTGAATATGATGCTATTTTCTTCTTGTTATGCATGTAAACTAAGAATAACCTTAAGATATGTCTTCTCAAATTTTGATTTTTCGGGATTTCTCTAATTAGTTTTTCATTTGTTTGGGCTACTTTCCTGATTATACTATTATTAATGTTGATTTTTGAAATTGATTATTCTTTAAATCATAGAGATAGAACCAGGTGTTCTCCATATTGAGGATTTATGGGTTTCATATTTTGGAGTTAAACCTTGTGCTAATTTACAATAGAATTCATTTAATCAGGAAAACTTGAATGATTTCTTTCGAATTTGTTTAGGAATCCTGTAGTTTGGCCCATATTTCCAGGCTCGATTGAAAAAAATGTGATGTTCCAATTGCCGGGTATTGTGTCTTTTTCTCACATGTTTGTCTGGCTATAGGGAGTATAAGATCTGAAAGTTGATATATTTTTATATAAGGAACTAGATGAGATCTCTATAGTTTTGCTGCTATCCTACAAAATTGAGAGGAGTTAGCAGAGTTTACATAATAGGCTTACCAATACTCTATAACTTATGTATTCTCTTTGTTTTTCATTTTCCCAGCATCACAATTTTTCTTTCTTCTGTTTGATGTTTATACTATATGTTGTCAAGTGCCTTGACTTATTTTGACTTGGGATATATTCTGAGATTTTGATTATCTGATTCGACATCCCTTAATTGTTGACAAGAAGTTCTAATATATTTTCTTGTGGAACCGAGTTTTTTTTTGTCTGCTAAAGCCATTTTTATGTACTTTCTCTAGGTCATGGAGGGAGAAACATCGTGGATCAACCGTTGCATTGATGACATGGCAAGAGGCATTAATGAGTTTGATTCATTCTCAGAGTTTAGTGACGAAGGCAATAAAGAAGCTTCTACACTTTCTGTTGACTTAGTCCTTCCCAATGACTTGTTGGAACGGATTCTAGCTTATCTCCCAATAGCTAGCATCATTAGAGCAGGCTGTGTATGCAAAAGATGGCATGAGATTGTTAGTTCAAGAAGGTTTGTATGGAACTTGTCAGATTTCCAATCACAAAAGCCTTGGTATTTTATGTTTACGAGCTCTGATGAACCAATTGGTTATGCTTATGATCCCATCCTTCGAAAGTGGTATGGTATTGGACTCCCTCGCATCGAGTCATCCAACTGGTTCATCGCTTCATCATGTGGTTTGGTTTGCTTCATGGACAATGACAGTAGAAGTGAGTTATTTGTTTGCAACCCTATCACCAAAAGCTGGAAGAAGCTTGAGGAGCCACCAGGTCTGAAATTTTCTGATTACAGTGCACTTTCACTCTCGGTGAACAGAGTACCACATGGCTATACTGTCTCAATTGTGAAGTCTAAGCTAGTGTCAGGGATTCTTTTCCAATGGGAACTTTCAATTCATACTTATGATTCAGAAACAATGATGTGGGTGACCTCCTGGAAAGAGGTGATGACAGGATGGAGAGCTGGAGATGAGAGTATCATCTGTGATGGGGTTCTGTACTTTCTGATTTATGCAACTGGGGGTGGTGCACCAGAAAATCGTCATGGCCTGATTTCGTTTAATCTCTCTAGCCGATCTTCCCATGGTCTGCTGATAAAGAGCTTTATCCCAGTACCTTGCTCTCTCACTTGTGGGCGCCTAATGAACCTGAAAGAGAAGCTGGTAATGGTTGGAGGAATTGGGAAACAAGATCGGCCTGGCATAATCACGGGGATTGGCATCTGGGTTCTGAATGGGAAGGAATGGCAAGAGGTTGCAAGGATGCCTCACAAGTTTTTCCAAGGTTTTGGAGAGTTTGATGATGTTTTTGCGAGCAGTGGGACTGATGATCTCGTATACATCCAGAGCTACGGAGCTCCTTCTCTTCTTGTTTACGACATGAGCCAAAAGCAATGGAGATGGTCACAGAAGTGTCCAGTGACTAAGAGATTCCCACTTCAGCTCTTTACTGGCTTTTGCTTTGAACCCAGGCTTGACATTGCTCCCTAATTTGTTCCTTATTCGATTTAATGCGGTGGTATTGACAAAATTGACTAGCATTCCCACGTTCTTCCTTTTGATTTGTTTCATCCCAATTATCAGCTCATGAAATATTGTTCCAAAAGTTAGTAGAAATGGGATACGATTCTTTGAATTGGAATTTATACTACATACATGAATACAAATTTGCATTGTGATTTCATTTTGTTCAGTGTTTAGATTTACATTTGATATTTCCAAGTTCAAAGCTATTCTCCTGAACTACTCAATCGTGCCCCAAAAGAGAATTCACACATTTCCAATGGGTAAGTGCTAGAAGTCACTTTCAACCTCTAACTTCCAATTAGGGATGACAATGGGACGAAGATCAAGATTTGTTAATTTCGGTCTTGTTCCATAAATATTATCGAGATAAAAAAATCTTAGTCCGGTCTCGTAATTTTTTTTTGATAAAAAGTATTCTAATCCTATTATGGGTCTCATTTTTTGTCTCGTCCAATCTTGTTAAAAAATTCAAGATTTTTTTTGTCCCGCCTCTTTAAAAATTTCGAGACATTTTTTTTCCATAAGTTATTCAAATCGGAATATAAAAATATATCTAAATTCCATCCAGAACGGGACATGTGTAAGTTTTGAGGATGTTTATTTTTTCGCTTTCTTTTTAAAGACTTGTCAATTTTGCATCCCCAAGTAAAAAAATCTTGAGATAGCTACCTTTCCCGAATTCGGGGGCATCCAATGCCATGTGACACAATCGCGACCATTGAGTCACAATCTAATGGTCGCGATTTTAGAGAAATAAAATAAATTTTAATTTTTTTTATTGCTACTTAGCACGCGGGCCGTTGGATGAAAATCTAAGGGCCAACGCGCTTTCATGTGACAGTACTGGAGGGGCTGCAGTAAAATCATTATTGCAGCTAGAGGTGGCCACGGTTACGGTTCGAAACCGAAATCGAACCGTAACAAATCGTAACCGAACCGGTCACCACCAATTCGGTTACGGTTTGTAAAAATTCATAATCGAACTGTAACCGTAATCGGTTTCGATTTATATTATTTTTTTTATTTTTTAAAATAAAAAATCGATTAACCATAACCAAACCGTAGACTTACGGTTCGATTACGGTTTACCCTAAACGTGAATCGTAATCGTATGATTCGATTACGATTTCTAACCGTAATTGAATCATGGCCCCTTCCAATTACAGCCCCATTCCACTTTTCCCTTTTCACTACTTCCCAATCAAAACTCAAAAGTGATGGGGAGCCATGCATGCCACCGGTGACTTCATAAATTGGTTTTTCAACTAAGTGCTGCTTGTACTAATTTTTCTTCGTTTTTTTTTTTTTTCGCACAATTGGTTAGCATATGACGACCCAATTATTTCCATCCCAAGACCCTAGACCCAACGGCCGGCGAAGAGACAAAGTCCAGTATTTGCTCAATCAATAGTATATTGGTACACTACACAAATTTCTTTTGGACCATTCCGTCATTGAATCATTTGTCTGATTCAATAAACACAAAAAAATTCCTTATAAAATTGTTCCAAAGTAGAGAAAAACATCAAGGAAATTTACAACCAAGGTCCCAAACCGGCACCCAACGGAGACAAAAACAAATTTAGAAGAATCATCAACACCGTCGGTTCTTCTTATTATAGTAATAATCAATGAAAATTAATACAAAATTTAGATTAATAAATCAAAATATGGGTCGTTTTGGATGATATGTTGTTGAAACCCACAAGAATCTAAACTATAACAGGCGGAAAAAGAACATTGGCATATTGCACAGTCAATAGAAATATATTAAGGTGCACAAGTTATTACGGCAATAACTATATCATCCATTTTGTGCCCAACGCTAGGCCCAAGTCTAATCTCTAAGGCTTTGTTCTCAAGTTCGATTTGAGAGCTAAGACGGACAAAATCACCTTTATAAAGCATCGACAAAAAGGCAAATCGTGGAAGTGAAATAGAAAAAATCTTCTTCTTTATTTAAGTCTCTTTATTAAAAGGGAAAGAGACAAATTCTCAAAACCATAAATAACAGTTGAATTTCGGACTGACAAGCTGCATGTGCATATGTATTATTTATATTCTTTTTCAATTTTCATGGTCATTTGGTTTGCTTTTTATTGTTGTTTTATGTATTGTCAATAGCTTTGTTCGTGCCCATTTTCTGTTTGATCCGTCCTAATGGAACGGGCACAAAACAACGAGTGGATAGTCCTCTTTAAGTGCGGTTCGGAGAGCGTAAAAGTTCGAGGTAACTCTTGAGATAAGGATGTAGGGAGCTTCGGTAAGGGTTCTAGGACTCAGGGAGCCCTGCGATGCTCTGAAGGAGGCTCTCAAGGACGTTCGGCAGGAAGATATATTGAGATTGTGCATGTAGCATGAAGAGAGCTCATAGGAAGCTGAAAGGGAGCCTTAGGACCATTGGAGGAGGCTCAGGGGAGCCAAAAAGGGACCTAAAAAGGGGCTATTCTCCCAGATTACAAATAATAATAAAAGGCATAAATGTAAAGAATATATAAGATTTATGTGGTTCGACATTTTAGCTTACATCCTCAGGGAGCAACTCACAACATCATACACTATGTGTAATAAAGTGTTACAATGGACGTTTTTGACTTATGAGGGATGAAGGATTTCCTGGTGCTTTCCATGTAGGATGTGAAGAATTTTGAGGAATGAGTGATGAAGATTCAATTATAGACAAATACTATCACATCTCAGAAAATCTGAGACATGTGCGGCAGGAGATGGCTAACCCAACTCTTTGAGCCTTCTCCATGTACATGCATAATATGTGTCGTGATTCACATTGTGTTGATTTACGTGTAAACATGCATGGTTGTCATACATCTCATGCTTTTGAACTGCATGAATGTGTTGTATACATGCATACTTGACATGTCTTGACATGACTTAACTGGCTGATTGACCGGCGTGATCACACACGTATAACGCAAGCGCACGTATCGTTCAAGTAGTATAAAATGTATTGATCCCACGAGGACTTAATACCTAAACTATTAATTTATGAAGCCAAATGTTTACAAGTATCTAATAGATTTGTTGTTTGATTGAATGGTGACTTTAAACTAAAACAAGTAAATAAAATAGCGTGAAAGTGAATTAAAGGTAAAATCAATATTATTAAACTATCTAGGGTTGTGAATTCTTCCAATACCTTTTAAAGATGGAGTGGTTATCTCACGTTTGTGCAATATATTGGTTTATTATCCTGGAACACGAATTTATGCAAAAGCCTCTTCCGATGGTAGATGCAAATACCCAGAATAACCCAATTAATTATATTCTCATGTCAACCAAGTTACCTGAATTCATTAAGATTAAGTTCCAATTATGGCTACCCCCGCCCGACAGGTATATTCCTATCCTGTAAGGAAATCTATTAAGGGTTATCTATCCTTAAGGGAGATCGTGGGCTATTGAGTCTAGGGCTGAAACCTAAATCTATTTTCTAAGTTTATTTTAAGTTTACCAAATCAATCTTATTAATGGTCAGTTAACAAGAAGTATTAAGCTTAAGGCTCAATAAATAAACCTTTATATTACCAAAACCGTAAAATAACCCATTATAAATAGGTGATATTGGAATTCATCACAACCCCAGATAACGGGTTTAGTTACAACACATATCTAGGACTAGTAAAAGCTTAAATAAAGTACATGACATAAAGTAAAAGCTGGAAATTAAAAAGATAAAAAAAAAACAATAAAGAAAATGTTGGGGGTTAGAGGATCCACTTTTATTACTTCTATTTTAGATATCTCCCTTATTATAATATATTAACTTTGCATGACATTACCAACCAACCATATAGGCGGTATCCTGATTAAGTCAGATTTAAGATTAATTCCAACCGACCATAAAGGAGGTATCCAATTTAGTCAGGTTAAAACCAATTTTATTAAGTCCAACCGACCATAAAGGCGGTATCCTATTAAGTCAGGTTTTAAATAGTTTATATATTATAATTAAGGGAGATTAATCTAAATATTAGTAATAAAAGTTTAACCTTTAACCCCAGCAGAGGGGAGTTACCTCCTCATACTGAACAATAAAAAATAAAAACTGAAAAGTAGAATAAAGAAAGTACTATTGCGTAAAGTAAATAAAATTAAATGCAGAAAGCTATAAATAAACAAACAAGATACAATCTTCTTAGTATTCTTAAGGAATTCCTTAGAAGAAAATATGAATTGGAATTCTGAAATCGGCCTTAATTTATAGGCAAATCCTAGCCTCTCGCGTCGCGACGCGCCGTAGATTTTGGACGCGTGGCACAGGCTTCACGGAGATGGTGACATGTGGCATCGGCATCGTCGGCATCTGAATTATTGGCTCGGCATCGCAACGTAGAATGCTCTGCGCGTCGCGATGCTGACGTCAGCAATGACGTGTTCTGTTGGCAGCATGGGATGATGACACGTGTCCGGCGCATGTTAGCACGATTACTGTGATGGTGACATGTGGCAGACGCATGTTTGCAAGTGCGCATGTTAGCAATTCTGTTGTGATGTTGACACATGGAAGGCGCACGTTAGCGGCACATGATAGTAGACGACGTATTTTAGCACGATATATTTTACCAAACGACGCATTTTAGCAGGAAATTTATACTTTTGTATGTTTTTCGCTGTTTTGGCCCCGAATTGATTCCAGAGAGTCCTGTTCTTTTATTTATCTATAAAATAATACATCAAAATATTCACAAAACTCAAGAAACTATGCAAAATATTAAGTCAAATGAGTGGGAAATAATGATCTATTTACCACTCATCACTGATCGTGCAACATACATATAAACATACATGGATGGAATTCATTCGAACATCCATACAATTTATATAAATCATGCATACGTAACTATACTTGATGAATTTACTGAAATTTCAGCATAATGTATGCTAAATATCATGCAACTTAGATCGATGTCCAAAATCTAAAAGACACATGCCAATGCAATTCATATATCTCATCATGCAAATGACCTACAGCCGATAATGAAATCTAATCAGGCAACTTACCACACGCGACACATATAGATACATGTTATGATAATATATACACATATATATGATTCAGTCTCTTGGACTAACTATATGATTTCCTAACTAATGGGCCTTGACTCTGACTTCTGATGACCGTGATATTTAATGACCGCTGCTAGTTTCCATCTCCTCCACAGCTTGTTCTCCACATGTATGAACTTGCAATACATGCAAAACTGAAACAAAACTGAGTAAGTCGTACGAACGACTTAGTAAGTGAACATATGAACATGTATTGAATGAATCTGACGATATATTTGTAAATAACTGGAAATATACGTAAACACCAAACCTGAAACCTAAAGCATACATAAATTGTATACTTGCAATTATATCGTGACTCATGAACATGTAACATGGCTGAGCATTGAAATAACATGATATAATATAAAACAGAAAATATGTTATTCATAGACCGTGACGTGAGCTGTTCATGAATCTGAAAACTGTACATGACGTAAAAATTATGACCTGACATGAACTGTAAGCGTGACTGAATGCATGAACTGGAAAACATGACTAAATGTTTAATCATGTCTGAAAACTGAATCATGAAAACATAACTGAAAATGTAAAATATGAATGTGAACTTGATATCTGAATCATGATTCTGAAAACTGATTTGTGAAATCTGAAATCATACAATACATGACGTGGAACTGCATGAACATGATCTGAAGCTGACGTGCATTACATGACATGATTTCTAACGTGACTTTAACTGTTGTACTGATATGTAACCTAATGACATGCTGACCTGAACTGTTGTACTGATATGCAACCTAATGACATGTTGACCCTAACTGATGTACTGATATGTAACCTAATGACATGCTGACCTGAATTGTTGTATTGATCTACAACTTAATAACATGTTGATCTGAATCGTTGTACTGCAATGAAATCTAATAACATGCCGACCTGAATTCAAAATCTAAAGGCTAGATACCTAATTTGAAACTACATGAGCTAAATTTGAATACCTAAAATGAATATACGTGGACTGAACATGACGAACCTTGATATGAGCTACATGTACTGAAAACTGGTTTATGGGAACCTGGCCAGCTGTGTGATTTGAACCTACATGATCTAACTTGGGACTACATGAGCTGTGAACTAACATGCAAAATTGACATGAATCTACATGACCTATATTGAATCTATCTGGGCTAAATATTGATGACTGATCAAAACCTAATTCGACATGACTTGTTTATAAGTTATTTGAACTGTATCTGATTCCCACTACTGAATATGACCTAAAACTGAACTAACATGATCTGATATGCGCTATTTGAAATGAACATGTTCTGAAAATTGACATGGCTAAGCTTAAATCCTAAACTCGAAATCTGACACCCTGAAAACATTAATTGAAGAACTATATCATGAATTAAGAACTTGAAAAGCATGAAATGACATATACTAAAATCATAAATCGTAAACATGTATGTTGAACGACATAACTTGAAATCTGATATGCATGATATATGAATTACTTGAAAACATGAACTGATAATGTATGGCGTACGAGTTGAAAACATGAATCATAAACTTGAAATGCAAATCTGAAAATACATGAACATGCATGATACGTGAAATGAAAACATGTAACTTGGACTGAAATGCTTGACAATGACATGTAAATTTGAAAACATGAATTACACACATGAAAAACATAAGCTGACATGTACTGACTTATGCACACAGTTCCGTATGAGACCCATTACATATTTTAGAATATGTATAATATGGGCGTCGTCTGAACGAAATTTCTATCCAGTACTTCTAACATGATCCTCATAAACTTAAATCTTGAGTATTAACCATGAAATGCATAACGGAAACTGAATTCGTAAACTGATTTCATTAACTGAAAACATGACTTGGATGCATAAACTGAATGCGTATGTTGAAAATATATCTGAATCATAAAATAATGACGTAAGTTAAACACATAAACTGAGAACATGAATGATTAATATAAACTGATAACACATAACATAACATAATACATAAAAACATAAGGAATATAGTGGTGGTCACTCACAAACTTTACATCCAAATGATGACGTATCTGAAGGTAATGAAGAAGACTCTTGCATATAATTTATCATACGTTCAAGTACGGTTAGCTTACTCAAACTAAATAATTTCTAATCATGCCTATGAATGTCATGATGCGTGTATAAATGCTAGCGTGGTAGCTTAAGACATCTTTATAACATCTAAGCTATACTGACATGCTGCTTAACTTAGACTGAGCTGCTAATGCTTCGTGACGTGCTGTAGCGAGATAACTCACCATCCCTAACGTGATTCTAACTCGACATGTATTTCCATAACATTAGATTAATACATGCATGTACCAAGCCACCCAAACTCATGGTTATAACTTACCAAAACCCGTGGTGGTTTGGATCTAACCTAATCCATGCTTTATATCGTGTCATTAAGCGTTCTCTAAGTGTGATAAACTAACTAATCATGCAAAACCCCCAAAATCTAACATGGATCAAAATGGGTTTTCTACAATCCATGATATACAATGCAAATCAACTTAAATCATACTTATATCATGCTGCTAACAACCTATTCATGCTTGATTTACACTCCAATCATGAAAAACAATGATTTTTTGAAATCGGTCTAAAACCCTAACGTGAAAACATAAAAAAATATCCATGAAAATGGAGTTAATAAAGCTTATTTGATCTTTCTTATGCTTATAAATGCATGAAAACATCTTGATTTAAATAAGAAAATGAAGAAAAAAAATCTTAAGGGGCCTAATTATAATGGGCCCAAAATCGACAAGTTTCTTTCTAAAAATCGTTGTTGCGTTCAAACGACTGTCGAATGCTACATGAACGCAAGGCAATCCGAAGGCTTTCATTCGAACATTGATCGAACGCGCCTCAAACGGAAGCTCTCTAGAATTTCTGGTTCGAATGAGATGAATAACGCGCCACTAACGCGAGTATTGAATTGCGTTTTAAATCCTGAATGAATATGACACTAATATGAAGATATTAAAATGGTGAATCTAAGGTAAAATGAATGCAAAATGATTTCAATGCTTATGGATTTGGACTGTAGCCTCGGTCAATATGCATGCATACTACGCGAGAGTAAATCGTCGCATTACATAACCTACATGACAATAATGGACATAATGAACATATTTTACATGCTAAAAACATGGGGTGTACCAAATACCCTATAGAGAAGATGAGTATGGGTGAGCAAAATCGGTTTTAGTTTCGGTTCTAAGTGGAATTGGAGCCAACCCTGAATAAATCAGTTCCTAACTAAGTGGAATGAGAACCTACTTGTTCCGATTCGATTTCGGTTCAGTTTCGATTTACTCTATTTATTTATTATTGTCAAATTTTTAAAAATCAAAATGTAATTATTTCTCAAGCTTGAATATTACATAATATTCTTGTCAATTATCCATAAATAAACAAAACAATACATTCCATTCCAACAAACACTAAACAATAGCAACACATGCACACAACACTCTATCTATAAGCAAACAACACTCCATTCCAGCAACAAACAAACAACAACACATATCAATCAGGTCTTGCACAAGAGACTGTATAAGGACTAGCCTTAAGACATGTTATAGAGTATGCATCATCACCATATTCTGTTCATTATGAACAATACTTCCTCAGAAAATGAACAAGCAAAGAAGAGGGAACATTCTGCAGAACCACGTAAATATTATTAAAAATTTTAAACTACAATCAAATTTGCCTGAGATCCATTATAACATATACTCAATGTCAAGACTATCCATCATCCACAAAATCATTAATAGTGTCATTGAAACCAATGAGATCCATTATAACATACTCCATATCAAAGATGAAATTAGACTGATGCAAGGAAGAAAACTGGTTCTAAATTCTAGGATTGAGCACCAATATCGGATAGAACCCGATACCGGTTGGAACCAAACCGATTTTTTAGGTTTGGAACCTAGAATCAGTTGGAACCGAACCGGTTCCGGTTCCAAAATAGAAGAACCAAATTTAAAGGGTCTGGTTCCGATTTCATCATGGACGGAACCAGAACAAAACCCTTTAACAGGATCGAAACCTGTTTTGGGAACCAAATTTAGAATCAATTTCGGAACCAAATTAAAATCCAATTTCATAACCAGTTTTAAATCCCAATTTAAACCAAATTTCATAACCCAAATTAAAGTTCAATTTAAACCCAATTTCATAACCAGTTTTAAAACCAATTTAAACCCAAATTAAAACTCAATTTAAACCCAATTTCATAACCTAATTAAAACCATATTTCATAACCTAATTAAAAATCATTTTAAAATCATGCATTTCCTGTTGGTGTTTGCTAAGGTCCCAAGATCATTAAATAAGCATGAAATAAGTGCGAATACAAATCAACGAAGTTGCGGAATACTCACATCGATCGGTTGAGCGACGCGGCAATGAACAAAACTTGAATTTCTGCCTCCAACAGCTCACGGCAGTGAGCTTACTGCAGTCCTCCAAATTCGGCCATGGGTGAGCTCCAAGCTTCGTCAAATGATTCCCGACTCATGGGTGGACTTCCCTATCACCTTCGCATGTCTCTCGGAGTGCTAGCTCTCAAGAAATTTGCCACAAATTTCCCACACTTGCTTCCCTTGCTCACGATGTTTAGGCAAAACCCAGTGAAGACTTTTCAGCCCCTTGGGCGTGTAGAGAGGAGAGAAAAGAGAGGAGAGATGATAATGTGTTTTGCCAGAATTGTAGGTTTGGGAGTATGAGTTTAGATTTGGTTTATTGAAAGTGTTTATGGAACTGACTTGGTCATGAAGATATTCTTGCAGGGCTAGCACGGTTGGGCAAACTTGTGTGACATTTTCATTTGAATTACAGATTTGACATGTGACTTCTTGAACTGACTTGACATGATCACTATTCCTCATTTCTAATGCCTCAAATTTTTTAGCTAGAGATGCATACTTACCAGAAAGTTCATGATCTTCTCTAAGGTTAAACATACCTCTACCAGATGGTTGTGACTCGTTTTCTTCTTGATCAACTGGATTTTCATTTCGGGCAGGTAGGTTTTCATTTCGGTTCTCAGCTATTTTGACAGATGATGAAGGTAATGGAGACTTTCTATTTAATCTATCGCTAGATGATCGGAACTAGTGTTTCATGCAATCTAAATGTAAACTATATGCTAATTTTTTTTAAAAAAAAATGCAAATATAATACTTACAAAAAGAAAATAATAAAAATGGGAAAAATAAAAATAAAAATAAAATTGACAAAAAGAAAAAAATAAAGAAAATACAAATGTAGTGATTTATATCTAAAAATGTCCTTTGATTCTTGTCAATTCATATCACATAAAATTATGGAAGAATCTCTAGATGGAGATGGTTCAAAAAATTCTTTGGCAAAATACAAGCTCCATTTTAATTGATTTTTCCGTCTCATGTAACCTTGAAGAATTAAGAACATGGTCTGTCTGTATGTGAGATTTCTGGGTTCAGGATTCATTCAGGATCAATAATGACATTTTGGATTTACATAAATACAAAGATGAAAGAAAATGAGATGCGTAAAAAATACAAAAATTTAAAAGTACAAAAAAATTAAAAAATAAAAAGAAAGGAAAATATATACAAGGATTATTCTATCTACTAAATTTATTCCCCGACAACGGCGCCAAAAACTTGACATGCTCAAAAAGTGGTTATTTTACTCCCAAGTATAAGAGTGTCGAAGTAATAAAATAACCCAGTGTAGATGCTGGATTTCGCCTGAGGTCGACAATCAAGAATTTGCAGTATGTGGCACTAGCGATCCTGCAAAACAGTGGTAGAATGAGCTGTGAGTCTCTGTCCACCAGTGTGCTGGGTGTCGTAGAAACTCTGACGCTCAAGTCAGTAGTGAAGATGAGCGGTGAATAAAGTAAAAGGGAGAACAATGTATGATTTTACTTTGAACTCTTTAGGCTGCCGTGAGGGCGGATGGTTGATATTTAGATGGAGAATTGTTTAGATAACCCAAATGAGAGTGCTGAGAATTCAATGAATCCTTTTAGCTTGAATCATGCTTCCATTTATAGGCTAAGAAATGCTGCCTTTTTAGTTGGCACATGGAGGTAAGTCCCACAACGTGCTCAATATATAGGTATTTGATGATAAAAAATCTTAGCATGTGGAAACATATTCTGTATTTGGGAAAAGAGAGAAAAAATTGGTGAATTATCAAATGGATTCGTCCTTAAGCTGTTGGCTTTGCTTTTGTAAATGGTTTAAGGTTTTCTAGGTTGAGTTAAAAGATGATTTTGCCATTGGCCCAAATTTGGCCCGTACACCCGGTAAGATCGGGATCGATCCACATGAAATATATTTAATAGGATAAAATAACAAATTGAGTGAAAAATAAAAAGGTTGGATTTTTTTGAAGTGATTGGAAATTTTTTAATTGGATTGCAACAATAAAATAAAATACTTGGGGTTATGGGATCCACTTTTAATATTAAATTTAGAAATCCCACTTGTTATAAAATATAAATTATCATTATTACCCAATTAATTTATTTTAGGAATTAATTACGCCAAAACATATAAAACCATCTTTAAAGGCGGTGATAACTTTTGTCTATAACAAGTCCAATTAGGTACTCAATTATGCCAAATAAAAAAAAAACCACACATATAGGCGATAATAAAGTTTGTCAATAATTAATCTAGAATTAAATTAAATATTAATCAATAGATAATAATTTATATATTATAATGTCAGTGAGATTAATCAAAATTTTCATATTAAAAGCTTCACCTTTTACCCCAGCAAAAAGAAATTAGCTACTCATAATTTGAATAAAAAAAACATATAATTTTATTACTAAAAGAAAAATAAATTACAAGAAATCTTTTAAAAAAAGTAACACATAAGACACTCTCTTTCAGGTTTTCCAGAGAATCCTTATAAGAAAGTATGTTTTTATGTGTTGAGCATCCTTTTATTTATAAAGGTTGCCCATCGTTCACAATTGCAAAAAATGTAATTGTGAACAACTGTCACAGACAATTGCTTGCAATTGTCAAAGTGGAAGGAACATCCATCGAAAGGTGGATGCTGACCTCCGCCAATAATTTTTTTATTTTTATTTTTATTTTTTGTATTTGAAAATAATAATTATATATGAAATACTTTGGATTATTCGTCAATTTCGGTCTTGAAAACGTCAGAATTAAAAAATCTTGTCAACAATATCTTGTTGTAGATCTTTGAGTCGTTTTTCATCTGGAACTGGAATCTCTTCAATCCGATATTGGAGTAAAAAGTTATGGCCAAAATACGAACATTGCACAGGGTTGCAATTTCTGGAGTTGTACACTGTTAGAACCCCCTATTAAATTTCTGGCCTTCAAAATCCAAATATCAAGTCTATTTTTCTAGATATGCATCCAAAGTATTATTTCACCTGCATAAAAGATAAAAAGCACAATAAAAATATATAAAACATAAATTTAATTATTATTTTACAAATATGCTAAATTAAGGGGATTAATGAAACTATAAGTGTAAAATGATTATTTTTTCTTTTAATGATTATTGTGTTCATCACACTACATAACCAGAATCAGACTGTTTAAATTCGGTTCTTCAATTTTGGAACTGGAACCGACTCTAAAAAATCGGTTCCAATTCCAAACCAGGAAAATCAATTCGGTTCTGGGTAGAAACAAAACCGATGCTCAGCCCTAAAGATGAGCCAAGCTCTTGTTTTGGAGTCCCTTTAATGATGGATCATAGTGGAGAGAAAGACTTGATGGTGTATGGTTGTGAGAGCTTTCAATTTGAAGAAGATAGAGAGCTATAGAGAGAAAATGGAGGAAATCCAGCTAATGAGAGTGAAAATATCTCATAATTATGGAGAATGAGATCAAATGGGACCAAGAAGGGAACCCTCGAAAGATCAACCCAAAAAGAAAGAATTTTGAACTAAATAAGATTCAAGTTAAGAATATATAGTAGAGTGTCTATTAGATATGTGGGGAATAGATATTGGTGTCTTACCTCCTCTGATAGGGTATTTTCATACTTATAAGACAATCCTTTAACTTTCTTCATGGATTGACACGTGGCACCATATGATATGAGTGCCTTTTGGTGCTTAAACACATGTATTGGTTGATGTAGTGCACCAGTGTTGTTCATGTATTGGTTGCATGTTTTCTTGAGACTTATTCCCTTCTTGCATGTGTCTCTCATTCATGACTTGTATGTCTCTTTTATCTTTACATGTGTCCCTCATGCATGAGTTGCATGCTTCTTTTAGATTTTTTCTTCTAAGTGGCGCTTTCTTATTGATCCTTTTTCGAGAGATAAAAATATCAAGTATTATCCTCAAGCTTGTGTGTCCTTTTTTGGACTCAATAATAGGAAGGAGTTAAGAAAATCTTACGGCTTCAAGAAGCCTATCAGAGAGGACTCAGAGATGAGTAAGGGAGGCTTGTTAGATAAGATTTAGGTAGATTTTAGGAAGACAATTCATACATTTTTTTTTTATAGGATACGTGCTCTCCTAGTGAACCCCAAATTTATCCCACGACAGGTTTTAAAAATCGAAATTGTTTTTCAGGTGATCTGGAAAAAGTTGATTTGGCTTGTCTCAGATCTTGCTGGTATCAAATTAGATTTTGTTCATAATTGCTACACATTCCCCCCTTCAATTATTTATTTGGAGTTCATTTATTGGCCGAAATTTATGACTGATATTTAAATATCAAATATCAAGAACCCGTTTCTGTTTAATATAAAATGGTTTATCATGAGCCCACTAATGTGGGTGTACTCAGGATAAAGACGGGTGCGAAAAGTAATTTAAACCCAATAAAATAAGGCCCAGAGTAGCCCAAAAAATGAACCGACGATGGTCAGAAAACAAATACACAAGCCCAACCAATCCCTAATATGGACATAACCTTAATGCTGTAAGAAGAACAAAATGTATATAAACTTAAAAAAGTGCTTTTTCATTTGCTGCTTATTTCATAATTACTGTCTCGCTCGGGTTAGCTCAAATTTATAAATGCTGTTGTGTTGTCCCTTGGACCACTCTTGATTAAGATGCAACTACATTTTTTTTTTACGTGGTCCATTTTTTTTTCCTCTCTTTTTCTGAATCTTGTGGTCCTTAATTTCACTAGAATAAATTATGCCCCTCGTGCTTTTAGCATCAGTTAGTAACGACTGCTATATTTGTTTGTCGCTAAAATCACCACTTTGCCCTTTATAGATTCAAGATTTAAAAGCAACGAAGGTTTGTTGAAGAAAGAAAGCCTGATATAGTACATGGACCACATGTTTTGTCTTATTTTGATAAAAACCTTTTTTTGTGCCATTTTCATTTTGCACTATGTATGACTGGATAATCGATCGGAATATGTTGAGATTGTCAATTTCGATCTCGTTTTGATTATAAATTTATGATATAAAATCGTCTTAAATTTTATATCAATTTCTAAACATGGAAAAAATTATCTAAAATCCAATATCAATCAACACAGAATCTCAATATCGATTTGGAAATCTCAATTATCCCTAACTCAGAGCTATGATCAGCTATTATAACGGCAAAACGAATTAGTACAAATGTTGTTGTTGGTCCAAAAAAGTAGACAAGCTGTTGCCTCGAAAGGCTTTGATATGTTTCAAGTTTTTATAAGAAAGAAGAGAGATGGCCATCATTGCGTATCTAATTTTGTGAATTAATTTTTAGTTAGCGTATCTTAATCAGCATGGTTAAAGCTTTAATTAATGCCCTTTTGATCCTCCCCAAAGAAGCAAAGAGCAAATGATGTTCAGCCAATCTTTAAAAAAGTGTAGTTACTAGTTAAGCCTATATGCCTAATAACAAAGGAATCATATAGGCCAAGGCGGTAGCATGAAAGATGTCAAAAGCATGTCGGTCAAAAAAATAAATATAATAAAAGTAATCAAGATTTCGGTGCTGACTCTGAAGGATAAAGGATTCAATTTCAGTGACTGAACAGAAGAAAAGAAAGAACAAGATTTTCATCTTGCTACTGAATATTATGGTATTTTAGTTGATAAAAAAAGTGAAAAAGCAGCAAGATGGTTTAAAGAAAGAAGCACACTGCAAAGCAATTTGAAAATTGATTTAAGATGATGGAAAGAAAAGAAAAAGGAGTGGAGAGAGAAGGGGAAAAGCAAGAATTGAAGGTGAAAAAGTTGAAACGCAGCATTTTGGTGGGGAAAAGGGCAAGTTCAAGAGCAGGTCCCTCTACTCCTTCACCCAAATGGAGGCTTGAATTTGAATCTTCAAGTTCAAACAATCCCATTGTTCAAGAATTTCTTAATAATACTCCTACAACAGCTGTGTCTGCTAGAAAACTTTGTGCCACCCTTTGGGAGATTCAGCCCCACCACCAAATCTCAGTTGCCAAAATGCGAAAAGCTGCTGTTTTTAAGCATAAACAAAAGGGTTCTGATGTTCCTACTCAGGTCCTTGACCCCCCTAATAGCCCCCCTCAACTTGACCAGGTACTCATTTTTTTCTAAGTTAAATGGGGTTCTTATTTATTCTTAATTTTATTATATTGGGTTGTTATTAGTTCTTTAGTTGATGTGATTATGTACTTGTGGTTTTTTGGGGACATAAATTTACTTAGTTTCTTAGAATTATGAGTGGCTTTAGATGAGAGTCTTTCTGTTATCTTGTTGGCTTCTGTTCTCTGGGTTTATTCAGTAATGCTTTGAGTTCATTTGGTGGTTCGGGTTCTTACTTGCACATATAGAAGTCCACTGCAGAAAGATTAATGTTGATTTTCATAATGAATTGTTTGAATTTACCAATTTAAAGGTTTTTAGTTGGATTTGAAAGTTTATTCTTTGGTAGAAAAATGAGAAAATTGAATGGAGTGATAGAGGCTTTGTAAATTTAGACGGCGGATATTTAGTTTACCCAATGAGAAAACTAACAAGTATCTGTTTATTTGCTGGACGAGTAGAAAGATGTAAAATGTGACTTGGTGAGAAATTACTATAATCTTTTTTCTTGTTAGTATCATGACCTACAATTCTTCCAGCCAGAGACAGCGAGTATCTTAAGGAGGCATCTTGCTACATCATTTATGGAACACCATGAATCAGTTGAAAGGAATGGCCGTGCCCTGCAGCCTGAATCTCCTGCAAGTTATGCTAGCTCAATGGAGGTGAATATATCTGGTCCTTTTTAACCTTCACATTTCTGTAGACCAAAAAAATGAAGTATGAGTAGTACCCATGTAGTGTCTCCGAGCAATGTACCTATAATAGGGAAAAGACTCGTAATTGCGACTCTTTGATTTCTCATTTTTAAGAGAGATGCAGAGATTTTTTTTTCCAGAAGTTTCTCCTGAATTTTCAGTGACTGCATATATTCGCATTGACTTCATATTGGATTTGAACTTAACAATTCTATCTTTCATTTTTTATGCCTTTTTAGGCAGTCCCATTTCAAAGCTATCTCACCTTCTTTATATGATTTTAATGGATTTAAATGATCCTCTCTGTGCAGGTGGCTCCTTATAACCAAGCAGTTACTCCCACCAGTTCTTCGGATTCTAGGAGTAAGCCGCTGTGCGAACCAAGGTATAACCTTAAAACGTCCACCGAGTTACTGAAGGTGCTTAATCGAATCTCGAGTCTTGAAGAACGGCACGTATCCAATATGTCTTTGGTGAAAACTTTGAAAATGGAGCTAGATCATTCTCAGGCCAAAATAAAGGAGTTGCTGCAAGAGAAGCAAACAGGGAGGCAAGAAATGGATGACTTGATGAAGCAAGATGCGGAGGAAAAATTTATTAGGAAAAAAAAGGAGCGAGATCGAATCAAAGCTGCTGTTCAGTTAGTAAGAGATGAGCTTGAAGATGAGAGGAAACTAAGAAATCGCTCAGAAAGTCTGCACCGAAAGCTAGCTCGAGATCTCTCCAACATGAAATTATCATTCTCTAATATTTTGAGAGAGCTTGAAAGAGAGAGAAAAGCAAGGATTCTACTGGAAAACTTGTGTGATGAGTTCGCCAAGGGAATTAGAGATTATGAAGAAGAGGTGAGGTCACTAAGACACAAGCCAGATACAGATCATGCTCACACGAAAAATGCTGACAGGTTAATCCTTCATATTTCGGAAGCTTGGATTGATGAGCGGATGCAAATGAAGATTGCAGAAACACATAATAACCTCTCAGAAAAACATACAATTGTGGACAAGCTAAGTCTTGATATAGAGAATTTCCTTCAAGCTAAACGCTTCTCTAAATCAAGGACGAAAGGTAGCTTGTCTGCAAATGAGCTGAACAAAAGCCATTCCTATCGTCATTCTCTAGAATCCTTTCCCTTGAATGCGGCTGTAAGTGCTCCTCAAGATGCAGTTAATGAAGAATGTTCTACTGATGTTGATTTACAATGTTCTGAACTAGACAAGAGTGCAAGTAGGAAACAAAGCAAAGGCAGCTGTAAACCACTTGGGGGTAATGCTAGAAAAGGTCATCTTGAAGAATTGGTAAATTCAAATTCAGGCAAGAAAAAGGTCAGGTCAAGAGAAAAGAATAGGGGTCATATCGCATCCAGTTTGCAAGGGCGGTTCAGCGAACACATGACCAGAACCAAGACCCAATTTCCAGATTGGGAACACGGTAAGCTAGAAGAAAAGATTGGAGCTACCCAAGAAGGTTTAAAAAACAAACACGGTGGAACTGGTGGATTGAAGTTAAATCAAGTGGTTGACGACCTAATCAGAAATTATTCTTTGTCATCAGAAGGCGATAAGATTTATCCTGAGAGTGATTTAAAAGAAGATTCTTGTGTTCAGTCACTATTCACCGGTCATGTCAGTCCAGTTCAAAAGTGGATGTCAAAATTCACATCCCCTGAGTCTGAAAAAACCGAATCATCTTCAAAAGTACCTAGAGTCATGAAGGAGAATACCCTTAAGGACAAATTACTAGAAGCAAGGTTAGAAGCTCAGCTCTCTCGTTCAAAACCCTCCAAAAGTTCCTTCTAAGTTGACAGAGACCGGTGGACAAGCCTGAAGTACCAACTTTGTAGCAGAGAATTCTGGTTAAGTTTACATATGTACATGAGAACTGAATGATCTTACACGGATCTAGTTGAATTTAAGTCCCACTATGTTGTTTCTTTTGCATGGATCATAAATGCAGATTTATTTTCTAACATGTCATCTTCATATTATTCATGAATGAATTATTTCACACCAACCCCAATCAGGAGACTTGAAATTGAAGTATAGCTCCGGAGCGTAAGGTTTTGGGGTTAGCGCGGAAGCATCCATGTGAATGAAATTTAAAATTTTCTTCCAAAACCACTTTAAGGATTGTGGTTATGTCGTTGTTGATGTAAATAATATACTATTTAAATTAATCTATATATTAATTTAACATACATGCAACACATATTTTATTTATCTAACATAAATAATATTTACTGATAATAAAACATACCTTGATGTGCTTATTATCTTTCTTAAGCCTTTAGAATATCCTCCTTAATTTTTCTCTTGTAGTAGTGCACCAAGCGTTACATTTCTAGTTGACACACTAGCACTCTTTTACGAATAAATCGCTCTCACTCTTGAGAACAAAAAAAACGCTTTTCTTTTCTAGGATGTTTGAAGTCTTTAGAAATAAATTGGAACTATTCCAATAGAGAGATAAAAATTGTTGTTAAACTATCTAATGCTTATATATATATATACTAGATATTACCCGTGTCACCGGCACGATATTATAGAATTTACAGAGAGATTAAGATTCTGTTATTTAATTTGTTTGTTAATTTTCAGAGATATTCTATCATGAAAAGATTTTATTTTTTAATTAAATTATTTGGTAATTTTCATTTTCCATTAATAAATGATTTTATTCTTCAATTTATTAGGTAGTTTTCATTTTCCATTTTTATAGAGATTTCATAGTGAAATGATTCTTTATCAACCATTAGATTATAATGAAATGATCTGAGCCGCCAATTAAGCCACATAAAGATAGCATTTGGATACATTATCTCTCTTAATCCTAATCATTGGTTGCCTTCTCTTTCCTCCCACACCATTGTGCTTTATAATATATATATATATATAAAGCAATGTGAACAACAAGACATTCTTCAAGAAGTTTTGACTTCAGCTTGAACAAGAAGTTTTGTCTTTCAACTTGAACAATAAGTTTTAATTGTATCATAATACAATAAGGTCAATCCAATATCTTTTTCAAATCAAATTTGATTTCTCAAAGATTCTTTCCAAAATAAAATTAGGATTCTTAATCAAATTTGGGAATCCTAATTAAATAAAGACTTCCCTATTTAATCTTAAATATGACTCTAATTAATTTGGGTGCTAGCCCACTAAATTAAAGCCTTATAGATTAAATATTATTTTGGCATATTAATTAATTAACTATTAATTAATTAATTTAACTTACTTAATTTTAATTAACAATTAATTAAAATTACATTTAATTTATTTAATATAAATATCAAATATCAAATATTTAATTAAACAATTAAATCTTATTTTATATTTCGAATTTATTAATCAAATTAATATTTCCGAAATATCTCGAATATCCTAATCCAATTAGGAATTGCCAAAATAATCATTTATTAACTTTTAATAAACATCATTGAATTTGTAACATAGACGAGAACTATATTGTGCGACCGTCCTAGGTTAATTATCGAGTAGCAATGGAATAATATTAACTCTTTAATATTTCATCTCTATGATATTCCACAGACCATGGGTAATCGCCTAGCAGCAAGCCATGACCCCTAGTCGATGAATGAAGTGGGAAAACATATGAACCTGTTAGAATACACTTCGAACATGTCATCTCATTCCTTCCGATATTTATGTTTCTTATCGAGTCTGGATCATGGTAAGGTCAAATCCTTATACTCGACATATTTTTAAACTTTATCTTGTGGATTTGATATCTCTAAGATATCGACTGCTTTGGCCAAAGACTTATATCCACAACTTTGAGTTTACTTGAAACATCTCTTTTATTATCAAAGCTATCGGATCCCATCTTGAAGCATACGTGACTTCGTACGTCAATTGCTCAAGGCCATCTAGTATTTATTCAAATGACGTGGATAGTCGAATGAGGATATACTAGTGAACCAAAAGTACTATCGCACAAGTCATCATATGATCTCAGGTCAAAGGATATGATGACACTAATGTATTATTACGAAGATCAATGACCTTAGATAATATTACCATGTGATCTTACGTTTCTGTGGTCGTGTTCGATATTTCATTCTACTAATGAAACATCTATTGTCTGTGTCCTTATGATATGAGACTCATCATCCATTCTATTAACATCATATGTCAATCTAGGAACACACAACAATATTGGTTAAGTGATATATTATTGTCATGTATAACAATCACATTTTACCAAGAACTTAATTTGAGACATATATAAATATTATTGACTCTCATTATCACAAACGTCTTTTGGATTAACAATATTCATTTGACATAATGTCTCAGGACACACACATAAAATATGGATGTAATAATGTGTAGTTAACAAATGTATTTTATTAATAAATAATAAACTATATTACAAATATTATGCCTTAAACCATTACATCCATAACTGGTTTTAGGGCATACACTCTAAAAACTCCCACTTGCACTAAAGCTAGTTGTTATGATACCCAATGCCCATCTTCTCAAGATGACGCTCCATTTGTTCTTGGCTCATTGGCTTTGTGAGTGGATCAGCCACATTGTCAGCTGAAGGTGTTTTCTGAATGGCTATCTGCCCATCTCCAACATATTCTCTTAATATGTGATACTTTATTTGAATGTGTTTGGATTTCTGGTGCGACCTTGGTTCCTTGGCATGTCCTATAGCCCCATTGTTGTCGCAGTTCAAAGGAAATGCTCCTTCAATGGCTGAAACCACACCTAGCTCTGTAACAAACTTCTTTATCCAAACTGCTTCTTTCGATGCTTCCGAAGTTGCTATGTATTATGCCTCAGTAGTGGAGTCGCAATAGTGGATTGCTTGGCGCTCTTCCAACTGATTGCTCCTCTATTACATAAGAAAATGAATCCAGAGGTTGACTTATAATCATCAGTGTCTGTCTGAAAGTCCGAGTCCGTAAACCCTTCCACTTTCAGTTCTGGTGATCCGTAAGTCAGTATCATATCCTTAGTTCTTCTTCAGTACTTGATGATTGCGTTGACTGATATCCAATGATTTTCTCCTGGATCGGACTGGAATATGCTCGTTATACTAACAGCAAATGCGATATCCGGTCTTGTACATAGCATGACATACATGAGACTACCTATGGCAAAAACATATGGTACTTGACTCATGCGTGCTATTTCTTGAGGTGTTTTAAGACTCATCGATCTAGATAGATGAATTCCATGCCTACAAGGCAACAAACCTCTCTTAGAGTCCAACATATTGAATCTCTTGAGCATCTTTTCTATGTACAGACTTTGGGACAAACCAATCATTCTTCTTGATCTATCTCTATAGATTCTTATGCCAAGAATGTAGGATGTTTCTCCCAAGTCTTTCATTGAGAATGTTTTGGATAACCATACTTTGACTGAAATCATCATAGCGACATCATTTCCCAATAGTAATATGTCATCCACATATAATTTTAAGAACGTTATGGCACTCCCACTGACCTTTTTGTAAACACAAAGCTCATCCATATTTTTGATGAAGCCAAACGTTTTGATCGCATCATCAAATCGTAGATTCCAACTCCTAGATGCTTGCTTTAGACCATATATAGATCGTTGCAACTTACATACTTTATGACTATCATATTTAGATGTAAAACCTTCTGGCTGTTTCATATAAATTTCTTCCTCAAGAAATCCATTTAGAAAAGCTGTTTTTACATCCATTTTCCAAATCCCATAGTCAAAGTAAGCTGCTATAGCTAAGAGAATTCTAATGGATTTTAGCATAGCTACTGGCGAGAAGGTCTCCTCATGATCAACTCCTTGTTTCTGAGTATATCCTTTTGCCACTAGTCTAGCTTTATAAGTCTCCACTTTTCCATCATTTCTAATCTTTCTCTTGAAGACCCATTTACACCCAATATGACCAATTCCTTCAGAAAAATCAACAAGTGTCCATACTTGATTGGAATACATGGATTCCATTTCAGAATTCATAGCTTCAAGCCATCTAGAAGAGTTAATGTCTGACATTGCTTCTTCATAGTTTCTTGGGTCATCAACATGAACCGCTTCACCAATCATAAAAGATTCAAAATCTTGTTGATTGACTAGGGTATATCTCAGTGGCATGCGAGATTCCCTAATTGATCTACGAAGTGGTTGTGTCTCTTGTGGTGCTTCTTGTTCTACTTGTTTTGGTTCCTTCTGAGCTGAGTTAACTCGTTTTCCAGAATTCTCTTCTTGAGAGACTTCCTCATCTAGGTCTACTTTTTTCCCAGTACTTCCCTCTTGAACCAAACGGTCCTCAAGGAAGGTTGCATTCCTACTAACCACTATCTTGTGATCAGAGGGAATGTAGAAGTAATATCTCATCGAATCTTTGGGATATCCTATGAATTGAGCTTTTTCAGATCTTGAGTCTAGCTTTTCTGTAAAGACTTTCCTTACATAAGCTGGACTACCCCAAATCTTCAAATATCCTAAATTAGGACGTTTCCATATCATATCTCATATGGGGTTTTGGGAGCGGATTTGGTTGGAACTCTATTTAGAACATACAAGGCTGTTTGGAGAGCATATCCCCAAAAGGACGTTGGTATATCAACAAAACTCATCATGGAACGTACCATATTCAATAAGGTACGATTTCTCCTTTCAGAGACACTGTTATGCTGAGGTGTGTAAGGAGGTGTTACCTGTGAGACCATTTCATGTTCCTTGAGATAATCTTGAAACTTGGTACTTAAGTATTATCCTCCACGATCAGATCGTAGATTTTTAATACTTTTTCCCAATTGGTTTCTACTTCATTCGTATACTCTTTGAACTTTTCAAAAGTTTCTGACTTATGTTTCATTAGGTATAAATACCCAAATCTTGAACAATCGTCAGTGAAAGTAACGAAGTATTGAAAACCACCTTTGGCCACTATACTAAGTGGGCTGCATACATCAGTATGTATGAGTTCCAAGGTTTCTTTGGCTCTTTCGTTTTTCCTACAAAAGGTGATTTGGTCATTTTTCCTTTGAGACATGATTCACAAGTTGGATAAGGTTCTAAACCTAACGAATGAAGTAAGCTTTCCTTCTCCAATTGTGCAATTCTTTTCTCTCCAATATGACCTAATCTTAAGTGCCAAAGAATCTTGAATTAGGATTATCTCTTGGTCTTTTTGTTGTTATTGTATTTAATTATTTGTTATGGTTCTCATTCATTTGCAAGACATACAATCTATTTTCTTTTAGTGCAATACCAATAAATTTATTCATATAATAAATATTGCATTTATCATTAATAAAATGAAATTCATAATTACATTTTGTCAATACTGAATAGAAACAATGTTCCTTATTGCACTAGGAAAATGTAAAACTTTATCTAATAAAATTAAATGTCTTGATGGCATATGAAGTTGACACGCCCCTACGGTGGTTGCAGAGACAAGTTCTCCATTTCCAACTTTCAGGACCACTTCTCATTCCTTAAGTAACCTCTTACTCTTTAGAATCTGCGGAGACATACAAATATGTGAGGTCGCAGCAGAATCTAAAATCCATGAATGAGATATGGAACTTATTCCAAGATCCATTTCAATAACAAAGAACGAGGAAGTACCTTCCTTTTGATTTTTCAAGCTCGCAAGGTACTGAGGACAATTCCTTTTCCAATGTCCTTTCTTCTTGCAATAGAAGCACTCATCTTGGGCCTTCTTTTCCTTCTTTTTCTTCGATATGCCTCTAGTGGGCTTAGATTTCTTAGAGACTTGTTTCTTACCCTTTCCATTTTTCTTGCCCTTGTGAGGACCATAGATAGTAAGAACAGCCCCTTTATCATTTCCCTCAACCTTCAAGATGTTTTCAACCTTTTCATAGGTCTTTAATGAGTCATGAAGCTCACTAAGTGACTTAGTTGATCTAATCAACTTATTCATATTGAAGTTGGAAATGAAACACTTGAAGGCGGGAGTCAAAGACTGTAGGATCAAATCCACTTTAACCTTGAATGTTAGTCCTAGATCAAATGTATCTGTTTGATCAATCAAATTGATCATTTGGAGCACATGATCAGAGACTGGAGTCAAATCCTTCATCTTTATCTTGAATAACTTGCTAGTTACATCGTATCTAGCAGTTTCACTACTTTCACCATACAACTCTTGTAGGTGTTCCATGATTTCCACCGAAGAGTTCACCCTCTCATATTGCTCTTGTAGAGTTTGGCTCATAGAAGCTTTGATATAGATTCTTACCTTAAGCTCATCGTCTTTCCAGTTATAGAAAGCAGCGACCCTTCATCAGAGATATCATCATTAATAGGATTAGGATCTTTCATATCGAGAACATAATAGAGACGTTCGTAATCCAAGACGATCTTGAGCTTACGCTGCCAATCCAGGAAATTGGGGCCAATGAGTTAATCTTTGTCAAGTATTGATGTTAGTGGATTCATTTTGTATCACGTACTCTGTTGAAAACACAAGTTTGTTAATAATTTTGTAATAAGTACTTAAACAAAATTTAAGGTCTTTTAAATAATGTTGCTCCCACTAATTTTACTCGAATTCCACACTCCCATATGCAGAAAACGGAAATATTATTGGATATATTTCTAGTGTGACGTCGAGTTCTCATTATTAATGTCATGCCTCACCTAATGGGTTTTGGCACTTCATTTGCAATGAGTCAAAACTCATTTTGTTTGTATCTCTATACAAGGCTCGACATTTCCACCTATAGCGAACAATGTCTCACCTAATGGGTTTTGACATCTTCACTAGTTAAGTTAGGCCCAACACCTTTCGTCACGTAACACATGTGATTGGCCCTCACCTAATGGGTTTTGGGTTTGCAATCATTAGGCTACATATACGAACAGTCAAATAGTACTTAAACATATAAGGGTCCCTCACCTACTGGGTTTTGGGATTACCAAAATATATTCAGTGGACTATTTGATTGTGTTGGAAGGTTAATGCTTAATATTAAATCTTTGGGATTATTTAATTATTCATATCTTATATGATTTGGGTCTTTTCTTTTAATGTGTCTTGATGTCTTTGTATCTTATACTTTCATCGTGCACAAGCACATTAAGCACATAACTTTTATGTTTGGCTCTAGACGAGGGGGATCCTAATCTTTTATTAACGCTTTAATAAGCATGTTCCATTTGGTTTAATACAATCCTTCATAATTCGGTAACTAGAGAAAAACTCATAGAAGATGAGGGGGGTCTGGCGTGACCACTTAAGGTCCTACCTTCTTAGGCTCTTATCACCTTGGTGACAAAGTTCTCTTTAGTACCTCTTTGTTCGAGAAAGTCTTAGGCTTTCTTGGCTTGAATAATCCTAGTACTAATATTGAAACTCTTAAAAGATTATACTTTGATTATCAATTAATGTTTTAATCATATTAAATAATTAAGAGATATAATCAAAGTTGTATTATGATTATTATTGTGATTTAATTTTAATCCAATTTCTATTACAATTCTTTCCAAAAATAATTTAAGGATCGTGGTTATGTCGTTGTTGATGTAAACAATATACTATTTAAATTAATTTATATATTAATTTAACATACATGCAACACATATTTTATTTATCAACATAAATAATATTTACTGATAATAAAACATACCTGGATGTGCTTATTATCTTTCTTGAGCCTTTAGAATATCTTCCTTAATTTTTCCCTTGTAGTAGTGCACCAAGCGTTACACTTCTAGTTGACACACTAGCACTCTTTTACGAACAAATTGCTCTCACTCTTGAGAATAAAAGAAACGCTTTTCTTTTCTAGGATATTTGAAGTCTTTAGAAATAAATTGGAACTATTCCAATAGGGAGATAAAAATTACTGCTAAACTATCTAATGCTTATATATATATATATATATATATATTATATATATATATATATATATATATATATATATATAAAGCAATGTGAACAACAAGACATTCTTCAAGAAGTTTTGCCTTCAACTTGAACAAGAAGTTTTGCCTTCAACTTGAACAAGAAGTTTTGCCTTCAACTTGAACAAGAAGTTTTAATTGTATCCTAATACAATAAGGTCAATCCAATATCTTCTTCAAAACAAATTTGATCTCTCAAAGATTCTTTCCAAAATAAAATTAGGTTTCTTAATCAAATTTGGGAATCCTAATTAAATAAAGACTTCTCTATTTAATCTTAAATATGATTCTAATTAATTTGGGTGCTAGCCCACTAAATTAAAGCCTAATAGATTAAATATTATTTTGGCATATTAATTAATTAACTATTAATTAATTAATTTAACTTACTTAATTTTAATTAACAATTAATTAAAATTACATTTAATTTATTTAATATAAATATCAAATATTTAATTAACAATTAAATCTTATTTTATATTTCGAATTTATTAATCAAATTAATATTTCCGAAATATCTCGAATATCCTAATCCAATTAGGAAATGCCAAAATAATCATTTATTAACTTTGAATAAACATCATTGAATTTGTAACATAGACGAGAACTATATTGTGAGACCGTCATATGTTCATTATCGAGTAGCAATAGAATAATATTAACTCTTTAATATTTCATCTCCATGATATTCCACAGACCATGGGTAATCACCTAGCAGCAAGCCATAGCCCCTAGTCGATGAATGAATTGGGAAAACATATGAACCTGTTAGAATACACTTCGAACATGTCATCTCATTCCTTCCGATATTTATGTTTCTTATCGAGTCTGGATCATGGTAAGGTCAAATCCTTATACACGACATATCTTTAAACTTTATCTTGTGGATTTGATATCTCTAAGATATCGACTGCTTTGGCCAAAGACTTATATCAACAACTTTAAGTTTACTTGAAACATCTCTTTTATTATCAAAGCTATCAGATCCCATCTTGAAGCATACGTGACTTCGTACGTCAATTGCTCAAGGCCATCTAGTATTTATTCAAAGGACGTGGATAGTCGAATGAGGATATACTAGTGAACCAAGAGTACTATCGTACAAGTCATCATATGATCTCAGGTCAAAAGATATGATGACACTAATGTATTATTACGAAGATCAATGACCTTAGATAATATTACCATGTGATCTTACGTTTCTGTGGTCGTGTTCGATATTTCATTATACTAATGAAACATCTATTGTTTGTGTCCTTATGATATGAGACTCATCATCCATTCTATTAACATCATATGTCAATCTAGGCGACACACAACAATATTGGTTAAGTGATATATTATTGTCCTGTATAACAATCACATTTTAGCACCAAGAACTTAATTTGAGACATATATAAATATTATCGACTCTCATAATCACAAACGTCTTTTGGATTAACAATATTCATTTGACATAATGTCTCAGGACATACACATAAAATATGGATGTAATAATGTGTAGTTAACAAATGCCTTTTATTAATAAATAATAAACTATATTACAAATATTATGTCTTAAACCATTACATCCATAACTAGTTTTAGGGCATACACTCTAACACAGGGAAACAAAAGCATTGCCAGGGTAATGCAGATTCTTATCAACCATTGATAAGTTCATGTTATGAAATACAAACTCATTAGTAAAATTCATTATTAAAAATCGACTTGTAAAGAGTGAGTGTTCAAGGATTATAATAAATCACCAGATAATTTCATATTAAGCATGTAACAGTTCAGGTTCACCAATAAAGTATATATTGTCACATTTCGCAACGGTTTTTATTATTGGGTTTTTGTCACGACCTAAAATTGAGGCCAATGACAATGAGATAAATAAACAAAATAAAATTATAATAAGAGCAGTCAAATTGTCAAAAAGTCAGCAGAAAACGGTCAAAATATCAAAACATGACTCGGTCAAAAGGGACCAAAATACAAAATTTCAAAACGTGCCCCAGGAACTTTAAAACAAAAGGAATTATAAAATCATATGGAAAATATCCACAACATTCCCACAATTTAAGTGTGAACACCTGTCGTAAAAAAATAATTAAAATTCAAATAATGGTCCGATCATGTAATGCATCACCTAAAAAAATACACAGTCAGATAATCTCAAATACAAGTCAATTACCTCCACGAATGCACTAACACCACCGAAACGAAGAAAACTACTCAACACGATCTGAACACTCTCAAGGAATCAAACCCGCTCATCGCTCTCTGAAGCTCCAAAACCAAAAACGCATTCGCAAGCTTTGAAGCTCCAAGGTCTAATCTGAAATGTTAAATTAAGGGGTGAGCGAAACCACGTGCTTAGTAGAGATTAATGTACTTACCTTAATTGGTTTTACCAAAACCCCGTATGGTTAGTAAGATATAAAGATATATATGCCCGATAAAACAATGTTGAGGATGCGAGTTAAGAAATAACTATAATTTATACATTTTATCAATATAAATAAATTATACATCCTCGACAACATTAATCATTTACATAATAACGTGAGTGAAATTCCACACGGGGCTGGGTAACGAGACTCCCAACACCAGAGCTGTAAACAAGCAATGTGCCACGTGGGGCCACATAACCGGTCACCTCAAACAGGAATCGTGAATAATCAATGTGCCACAACGGGGCCACATAACAAACATGATCATATGCCACGAAGGGATCCTCATGATCAAATGCCACAATGGGGGCAATAATAAACAAATCATGCGCAGGTTCGGGACTCTCACCCAGGAACGCGTCATCACCATCCAAATAGCGCCACTCAAGGCCGAGTAATAGTTACCGTAACAGGTCAACTAGGGTCCATAAGGTGGGCCAAAACGGGACTCCACATAAGAAAATGCCACAATGGGCTAAATAATAACCAAGATGTATGCCATAATGGGGCTCCACATATACCAATTTAATATATCCATTTTTAATATTTTTACCGATCCAAGTCTGATCCAATTTACATTTACACTACCATGCAAATATTTATAAAAACAAAATAATAAAACTCATTATGGTCGAGTCATGCTGCCCAACGCGCCATTTCATATTTCCATAAAACATGGCTAATGTTAAAACATATTTCATATTATTTTCATAGACATAATATAATGATATACACACACACACACATATAAAATTTAAAACCATAATTAAGATGAGTATCGAATCCATACCTCAACCCCATGCTCGAAGCGTGAAACCGATCTCACAACGATGTTAAACACGCTTGGACTATTTCGTTGGTCTAAGAGCTACAAAACTCTCTTCAGGCTCACCCGGCACGCTACGAGGCACACGAGGGCCACAACAACCACCCAACCACACTTCACAATCAAGGCCACAATCCGAAAATAACAATCCATAACTCAAACTCAAATCTCAATACAATTCAAATAATCCAAAATCGGTAAATTAAACGCGTAATAAAAAATATGACAAATACACGAATATTAGAGTTCGGGTCCATTACCGTACGAAAGGGTCTAACCAACACGTCAGAAACGTCGAGCAGGAGATTCTGCCCAGACACATCGGCACATGGCCTTCACGCTCCGCCACACGTATCGGCGCGTGGAGCCCACGTGCCACCACACCGCTGCCACCAGAATGTGTGTGACGTCGTCCTGAATCCAATGACGGTGGTCACTCGCCCAACGGAGCTCCAGTTTTACGTGAATCATTCAAAAATCATCAGAATCTTCAAGCCACGATCTCGCCGAAAAATGTCCATCTCCGACGACACCACCACCACCAAAATACTCCTCACAACCTGCTCTATCTTTTCCCATAGCTCACTTGCCGAAAAATTACACAACAAGGCTTGTTATAATCCAATGGTACGTGGAGTTGTATCCCAAGTGCAGATTATACTATCATCATTTCAGAATCGGCTATGAAATTTATGTCTGAATTTCCATCCTATATACTAATGGATATATAACAAAAACTAACAAACCACACACCCCTATATGCAGCGATAATAAACCAAACATGCAGTCGTACAAAAACATAAAACACACGCACACACATATGCAATGGGGAAATATGAATGCAACATCTAAGGTGAGACACACCGAAGTGCAATCTCATCACACCTTTTAGTATCAAGGCATTCAGAAGTCGATGAGAAGTCATCTCGCTTCCTCACCCAAACTTTCTTAGGAGTATCATTCACTTGAGAACACCTTGTCAACAATGCAAGTTCATGTATTGAGGTTGGGTCACCAGACGAGGGACAATAAGGGAAACCACATGACTCTCAACAAATGGCTTCTTCCCTAGGTCACGTGGAGGAAGGATAGGTACAGTTTTAGACGATGATGACTTATCATATTTTGACTCAATGCTAATCCCTAGAATGTGGTTTAGCTTCTCAGTCCCACTAGAAAATACAGATATTTAAGTCCTAGCACTTTCAAGTTCTACTCCTAGAAATTTGACTCTATTAGCTAGTCATTTATTCATCTCCTCAAAGTCATCAATAACTGAAAGGCTTTTGTCAAGCTTGGCTTGAACTTCATTATTTTCTAGCTCAGTTTCTTTTAGTCTCTTACTGACCTCAACATTCATCTTCTTGATAGTTAAGCTCTCATTAAACAATTCAGTGTAAGCTACCAGAAGATCATCCTCATCTACAAAGTCTTCGTGAGAGAATTCCGAATCAACATCTACATCACTACCGTTAGCCTCTCTCTCACACACTACACTGAAAGAAAATGCCATGTACTGACATTTCTCGTTAGAAGACTCGTCAGAAGTATAATCATATTCTGAATCATTATGGGAGACTACTTTAACCTTTTTGCCCTTAGACTTTAGGTATGTGGGACACTCAGACCTAATATGTCCAAAACTTTCACACTCATGGCATTGAATAGCTCGATGTTTGCTATCTTTATCCTCTATAGGCTCTCTCTTACAACGACTATTCTCTCTAGGTATCTCATCTTTTTTTCTATCAGTGCCACAACCATTTTTCTTCAACTTCAAAAATTTCTTGAATTCTTTAACAAACATGGCCATATCAGCATTTGTGAGAGTATCATCCTCATCATCCTCATCATCATTGGATGAATCATAGGAAACTTCCCTCGTAGTTTTCATTGATAAATTCTTGGGATTTCTATGTCCTGAAAGTTTACTCTCATACATCTGAAGATTGCCTACGAGGTCGTCTAATTTAAGGTTATCAAAGTCTTTACTCTCCTATATAGCTGTAATCTTAGGTAAAAATCTTTCAGACATGGATCTAAGGATTTTTCTAACTATCAAATTTGTAAAAATATTCTTACATAGGTTAAAGCTGGAGTTAATAATATCATTAATCTCAGCGTAAAATTCATCAAAAGTCTCATCATCCTTCATCCTAGCCGTCTCAAACTTAGTAGCAAGTTTTTGGAGCTTATTATTTCTAAGTGACAGTGTGCCCTCATGAATAGTCTCGAGGATGTCCCATGCATCATTGGCAATCTCACACATAGATATTCTTCTAAACGCAGCGGAGAAACAACAATATATATATATATATATATATATATATATATATATAATATATATATATATATATATATATCATTGATGGCTTTGCTGTTCCTATTGCTCACTTCAAACTCCTCTCTTGTCCAGATTAGTTTATCTTGGAGGGAAGTGACCCCATTAACAGTGACCACAAGAGATTTTCACTCATATTCTACTGATAGCCACACCCTTTTATCTAGGGATTTAATGAAGGCTCTCATTCGAACCTTCCAATGAGGATACTTAGTTTCATCAAAGAATGAGAGATAGTTTAAGAGATGACTCTTATCCATAGCTAAAGGGTCAAGGATCGCAGTCAGACTCTGATTCCAATTGAAAATTCGTAGTTAACATAGGGTTCTGGTCTTGTGCGGAATTAATCAATCTACTCTAACTAAGACAAATCAAAAATAGAGCAACCGTGGTACGAATCAAACAAGCACCCTTACTTCTAGACAAATATAATCAATGTGATATATGAAAGTAGTAAACAAAACCAACACATAAATTTTATTGACGAAGTGGAATACTCTTAAGAGTAAAAATAACCACTCCGGGTATAGGCTACCACTCGAATCCACTATAATTGAGAAAACTTACAGCGATAGTATAAGACCTATAGTTAAAACTTCACCGACTCGAATACCTTTAGACTGTAATAACTCGAAGAACTCCCCGAGCCTGCACCAAGCGGCCTTCATAGAACCTCTGAAGTCTCTGCGTGAATTCTGATCTGCAAACTCGCAATGCCAGAACTCTGACTACCAATCTTCCTCCTTTACAACTCTGAAGTCTTAGAAAATTGAGTTAAGGTTGTGTTTTTGTGCTGATGGTATATCAAGAAACATTCTCATGAAAACAAAGAAGACAAAAGTACTATAAAAATCTTCAAGGTAAATTGACAAACAGGAGAAAACTAAGGATATGAAGCTCTGATAATTGTGTTTCTCACTTGGGATAAAGTGGCTATGTGTTTGCTTAAATACGTATGATTTTTCCATCTCTCAAATAGGCTAAAAAATACGTCCAAAATAACACATCATCGCAAGTGCGTTCAAATTCCACAAGAACGCAGGGTAATCCGCAAAACTGTTCTAACACAATCTCGAACGCACCTCAAATGCGAGCCTTTGGATAGTTTCGTTCAAACGTGACTCGAACGTACCTTGAACGTGATACCTTTTTGTTCGAACGTCCATTAAAACGAATCACAACCACATAGAGTTCGAACTCAAATAAGAACACACAGCGAACGCAAACCCTGACAACTTTATCCGATGTTGTCCAAATACTTGTCAAATTGCACTGAGATCTTCAAGACTTATTACAACTCAATTGAACTCGTTTTGTTATGGAAGTTGCCAACAAACATGAAACTAACAGTCTTTGATATTATTTGTAACAACTCAAGTTCACCAACCAAGTAGATATTATCCGTTTTATGCACATAACTTGTCACGATTTTTGTTATTGGGCTTCACAACTTAAAAAACATCTATTAAATTATTATAAACCAGTCAAAAAAACTCTACCTCGCTAACGAAGCGAATATGAGAGAAATGGACTACAATACTTGAGTGTGATAAAATTACAGCAGCAACAAGTAACAAGCCTAAAGCAAGTTTGATGTTAAATTGATTTTGACTGTTAGAACCAATAACGTAATGCACCATATTTGTACTTGCTCTAGCAAAATTGAATAGATTATTCAAAAGGAGAAGCAGCATCTGACCAAAGACGTGGTGACGTTGACTAGTGCTGATTCTTTTACATACTAAAAAAATAGCATTATTAATGAAAAGACTTCTAGATGAGGAATGACAGATAATCCACCATCTGCTAATAAGATTGGAAGAAAGTGTTTAACCAGAAATCTTGCATTAGCAACCCCTTAAATATCTGGCCATTTCCCATTTTGATCTTATTTATAATGAAACTGATAAGAACACCATCTATATTAGCTACAATAATGTCACATTTTCGTTATATACTTGCTGCAAATAATAATAATAATAATAATAATAATAATAATAATAATATAATAATAATAATAAAATAATATAATAATAATAATAATAATAATAATAATAATAATAATATTATTGGGCCTCTTTATTAGGTCAAAGAACCTTTAAAATCTATGATGGACGTTAAGTTTTGGGCCTACAATAAAGTGAAATAATTTTCAAATCTAAGTATCCCATAATTAATCGGTGGAAAGAAATTTTTTCTTTCCCTTTTTATTTTTTCTTTCTCTAATTAAGTAGTGAGAATAATTATGTGAAACCAACTCCACTAAGCAGTATTAAAAAAGCAAACCAATTAAACGGTTGATGTAATCCAATATTCCAATCACCAATTGGGATCCTGAAACTCGATTAACGCCGACTAATAATAATCATAAATGAAAAGTTACGAGGAAAGATGCCCATCACCACTAATTTCCATGTGGGGGTGCAACGTTTCATTAAATTTATAAACAGAAGAAAATCTCATTCCCAGATTTTGCATGGTTCAAATCCAACGGTCCAAATTACATATACTGCCCCTCCTAATGAGGCTATAAAAGGACCCTCTTGGTCTCCAAGTCCAGCAACAAAGTGGGTTTTAGCAGCTTGAAAGTTTTAGTATTAATATAGATCAGGCTTGGTTTGGTTTAGGGTTTTGTTAATGGTGGTGAATGGAGCTCTCTGAACTCCAAGTCTGAAAGGAGGTGATGGTTAGCCACGCCTGCTAGTTCATGAATACCCCTGGTTAAGCTCAGATTCATTGAGCAGTCTAAGGGTTTGCATGAACTAGGAGACGAGGTTGCCTTGATCTTTTTGGTATTGGAGTGAAGGGAGCTCCATTCGTATCTCTTTTTATTTACCTTCTTAAATAAAGCTTTTGGCTGCCTGCTCCTGTTTGTTAATTTCTACTCCCTTTTCCTTTTTCAGGTCTTGTAAAAGAGGATTGACAGTTTTACGTTGTTGTGGAGATTAACACAATCCACTTTTGTTTGAGATAAGAACCGGCTATGACAAATATTTCAACTTAATTATTCACTTAAACAAAGTTCTGACATTTCAGCATATATGGAGTTAGACAAATTTGTATAATTGATATCTTGTGCCGTAATGGCTGAAGAACGCTAGCTTTTAATTTGTAATATAAGAATGTGATTTCTACTTTTTGGTTTTGTGGCAATATTCATTAATTCTCTTTGTTAATCAAATAAAATGTCTGAGGTACTGAAAGACATAAGATCAGGTGATGATCAAGTTGACACTACCATCACTATTTACACATTCACGTGGGATTGTCTTTTCATTTATTTCTTTTTAAAAGTCATCACCATTTTCAAAATAATAATAGTAATATTGATTTAAGGCACCACCACCAGCCAAGCCAACACTTCGATTAATTTTCATTTATTTGAAGTATATCGGATTTTATTTGATGATAAGTAAAATTTTGTATAATTTTTTTTATTTATGATTAATAATTGGATAAAAATTTATTAATAATTAAATTTTAATTATAATATCTATTACTATACATCCATATGTTACGATCTCAATTCCTCAATTAGAAACACAATCCATAGTGATTTCCCTGTTGAAATTGCATCAAGCACTAACTTCCTTACCGTTGTATAGTTTCATTTTTTTTAGAATATTACATCAATTAAAATCCTTGTAACTAACATTCTAAAAAAAAAATTTACTTTTAAAATTTACTTATTTTGTTAATTTTAATTCAAACATGGGCTTTATATTTTTTAAGTGGGAGATTGCCAAATTTTCCACTAATGTTTATGCTTACTTATCCTCTATTATTTTAATAATACCTAAACATCAGTTAAATAAAAATGTCAAAAAAATTATTTGGACCCAAAATATTTAGAGCCCAGTCCAATTGGAGAGAGCTTAGCCCAAACCCAAAGAATTAAGATAACCATTATTACAAAAGAGCTGCTTCAAAAGTGAGACTTGGATTCGATTTTCACACATCCCAATTTACCTAAGACATGACAGACAAGAGACGGTGATACTATCTCCTTAAGCCTCTAATCTGAACATGCATAACGTGACATAATCTACTAATGAACTGTCTGATTCTGGATATGCATGTCTGATAAGTAATATATTCACATGAATTATATGAAACATGTTTAATACAACGTAATCGATACATGTACACTTCAATCGGCCTCAAGGCCTATCATGACAAATATGTGTGTGAATGTGGGGGACCCTTGAAGCTGTGTGCCTAATGATTGTAGCTCATATCCATCTTATTCAAAGCTTGTTCGCTATATGTATGAATTCATGCAACATAAAACTAAAGGTGGAAAGTAAGTCGTGTGAACGACGTAGTCAATGAATACTGATAAGTTAAACATAAATTAATATACAATGTACAAATGAATTTGCTTCGTATATCTTGAAACCTGACTCGCGGGTTTCTGGGACGTAAATCGTAATTCTTGTAACATGTACCGAAAAATATATATTGTGATATGTAAATCATGATGATGACTAAAAGTTCATAACTGCAACCGCAAGCATGAATTTGCAACTATAACATGAATTGAAAAATGTACATTGTAACCTTATCTGTGAATTGTAAACATCACCTGCAAACTGCAACATAAACTATAAATCTTAACATGCACTGAGATCCATAAACCTGACTATACTGCTGGGGCAGTTGTGGAATCCATAGGGTCGGATCGGTGCCCCGTGCAACAGAAATGGGTCTAACCCATAGATATCAAGTATGGGTGTAATTTTAAATAATTTAATAAAATACTATATTCCATTACGAGTGTATAGGAAAAAACTGCGGCTGAATGAGAGTCCGAAAATTCCAAACGAAGCAAAAGAAATTCAGCGCGCCTCAAAAGCGCGACGCGCGTGAATTGCTTTGTTTTTTTTTTATTTTCTTTGTTTTCTTTAATTTCCTTCAGCTCACTTTCCAGTGAGCTGAAAGAATTAGGGTCGATTACCCTAATTTCTTCCGGTCTTCCCTAAACATTTCAAAAATACCCAAAATTAATTTTTAACATCAAAACCAACATCAACACATGTTATAGAATAAAATTCAAGTTTTTCAAAATATCAAATATTTTTACAAAAATATAAATTTATTATAAATACGCATTTACGTAAATTTTGAATCCAATACACTAACCAAATTAGAATCCCAATAAGAATCGTGATCCCTAAGAAAGTGGCTTAGGTGGTTTTTATTTATTTTATTTTGTTTATTCTTAAGCTTGAATTACTAGATACTAGCAATAAGCTAGTTGGAGGTGTGATAAGTAGGGGTGGCAAAACGAATTTGTATCGAATCCTAAATGAATCGAATCAAAATATGATGAATTCATATTCGATTCATTTATTAAACGAATCCTAATATCAGGATTCGTAATCGATTTGTTTATTATACGAATCGAATACGAATATTCGTTTAGTCATGATATTATTCAATAACGTAAATTATCATAATTTATTTACATTAATTCTTCATAAATATATACGTATGAATAAAAATATCATCAAATATCGATAATATTATTTTTTATATTAATTTACCATAATTTCTCGAATCTTAATTGAAAAATAACAATGAATAGTAAAAAAAATAATGAAACGAATTATAAACGAATAAACGAATCAATGAGCTTAAATTTGTATTCGATTCGTTTAATAAACGAATCGAATTGACCCATTTATTAAACGAATCTATTTTTTCAAACCCGTATTCACTTAAAGCGAATCAAATCGAACGAATAAACGAATTCTAACCCAAATTGCCACCCCTAGTGATAAGTCCATGAAAGTGTACTTTGAACGCCACTTATATGAGTAATATTGTAAATCTTTAGAAGTAATCTGGATATTTTAATTCATTTATATGTTATATGTTTTAAGTTATAAAATATTCAAATTCATACACTTATGGTGTGTTTTGATGTAGGAATAAAGTTAGTGCATAAAAGAAGCTTAAAGCCTTGCAAAGTAATGAGAACGAACTAGTGTCAACTGACCATCGTGTACTATTTTCGAAATTCTAGAAGATTTAGAGCTATAATTGACATGTAGTTAGTTTCATTGGAAAATAGACTCGAAGATGATTCCATACATATTAAGAAAGCATGATTTGTCCAAGAGATGAAAAAGTTAAAAGTGTTTTAAGTTGCACCTTAAAACCAGTCTGCGCTGGGCATTCGTGTGACGTTCTTCAGAGCATTCTAAGGCCCCTAGGTAGAAGCTGGGCATTTTAGGGGCGTTTGAGGGGAGTTTGAATGTGAATTACAGTTTTTGAGTGCATATTTCCGATTTGAAGTGTTTTTCCATTCCTATTTGGGTTTTATAGAGCCGATATAATTAGAATTAGGTTATACCATTATTTTTCTTATATAAAAGACTTAAAACCCTCATTGTAAGGGGGAGACAATTGGATTAAACCTAGAGAAAAGAGGATGGTTCTTCCTTCCATGGAGAATTAAACTCCAAGGAAAAGGTTATAAATCAACTTTTAATGTTTGAACTCCTAGTTTTATCCATTTGATTCTTAACTGAACTTCAATATTTAATATAGTTAGTTTTCTTTATCTTCTTTATCTTTATTGATTATAATCCAAAGATTATATTTGATCAATTCCCATATAGGATTAGTCATGCTTGTTCTACGTATGTTTTGGGGATATAATTGTGATTGATATGTTATTTTCGAGTTGATCTTTTGCTGCGATATTGTCTCCAGGTATATTATCGTCATAGGATAGGTTGTAACAATAGCATGTCTATTTGTTTAACAAAGAAGATCAGAATGCTAATTACTTTAGAATTTCTCATGAGTATAACTAGCATATATTCCAATTGTTTGTTTGGGATGTGAAACTTGCAATTGAGTAATTACAAGAATTAAAGGAATAAGAAGAAGAGTGAATCACAAGAGGGATTCCCGACATCTTACTATCTTTTACCTATTGATAAATCTAAGTTATTTTCATACATTCTCTTCACAACCTTAATTCAATCCTTTACTTTCTATTAGTTTCCTTTAAAGTGTTTTCTAAATAATTTAGCACCTTGTAACAATCTATTTGTGGGAACAACACCTCAATCTATATTGTGATAGCCGCGTATATATTTTGAGTGTAATCAAGGGGTTCATAGTGAAAACCCCTACATCGCACACCCAACTCACGACAACTACACCATTCCTCACAAGAAATGATCACAACACAATGACAACTTGAATATTGACTTATACCTCCCTAAATAATGTGGATCTTGCCTATCTGTAATATCTCGGTCCTTCCGGTGTAACTCCAATAATTATTCTTGGCATGTTAGATGTATTTAGTATAATAAAAATCATGCATAAGTGCATTAGTATCATTGAAATTATTTTTCGAAAACTTGACAAAATATTTACAGTTCCGGTTCGCGATTATTTTTCTATCACATATCATATAACTTTTAGTATTTTTTTTTCCATAACTTGAGCTATCAGTGTCCAATTTTGGTGATCTTTATATCATCATAAATCTTAGATAATAATCTATATGTTTCATGTTGAATAGTTTTCCATATTTTGGCTAGACCCAAGTCAAAAATACATATTATATGGGATGAATTGTGTTATTTCAGGAATTCTCTAGAATTGAAGTATGTGTTAAATTAAAATTATTATTTTATTTATAAAAAATCAGTGCACCACTATATAAGCTGGTCACTATTCATGTCTTCTCTTTGTTCTCAACCTCATACATATTTTCTTCTCTTTTTCCTCAACAAAAGAAAATTGTCTCCTATTACTCACGCCACTAACAACCACATTTGAAGGAATCTTTGTTTCTTCAAGCAAAGTCGAGCCAATAAGTCTTATCTCTTTATCATTTTCATTAATTTCAGTCTTTCATGCATTGGCCTATTATGCCAAAATTCAAATTTAATAGGTATACGCCTAAGTATTTGATTCAAACATAAGTTTTGCATATATGTCTTACAATTACGAAACTACATGTACTTTTTATGATTATGACTTGTGTATATGTTCGGAGTTTGTGATCCAAGTGCATGTTATGCGTTTATGAGTTAAGTTCTAAATTATAAGTTTATAGATTATGTTGGGCACTTAGTTTACGACTATTAGCTATGACTTACGTTATGATTTAAATTTATGATTTCAAGTGTAGAATTTCAGTTCATGCATTGAGTTTAGTCCATATCCCAGTTTGAGCTACGATTCACATATTCATAATTCATGTTTGTGGTTTGTTAGTTTTCATAGATAATTATGAAAGAATAATGTTATATAGAATATTTAAATGATAAATAGATATGACATTCATGATAATGTTCACATATTTCCTTAGTTCATAATACTTGCATGTCCTTCAGATTATGTCCACGTTAGGATTTCAAGCTTATTCACTAAAGAAAAAAAATCATGATTAGATAGGTAGAAGATGACATGATTCATGAATAAGTTAGGTTAGATCCAAGCCACCAAGGGTTTGGGTAAGACTTAGCCACGAGTATGGGGGGTTTGGTAACGTGATGCATAAAATTCTTGTTAAGGATATACATGTACCTACATTAAATTAGATTCAAGTCTTTGTTATTTACTTATCAAGCTCCTAAAATGTCACGTCATATGTATGAGTAGTGATGTTAGAGGTGTAGAGTAGGTTAAGTATTCATGTCATGTTTGTTGGACAATTATGACCCATAACATCACTATTTGTAAAAGACATGGTGTTCTTTGTACAAATTAACTATGTGACAAAGGAAATTACCCTTTTATCATTTTTTATAATTGGATTACTTGGATATATAAATGATAAAAGTCCATATGATTAGTACCGGATTAATAAGATATGAGACAATATTAATCCATGAAAGGTTTAATCATTAAATATCCATAGTCGTAGTATTATCGAGACTGGACATTGATAATGCGGAATATGCTAGTATTACACTTGTGCGCATTATGGAAGCTTAACGACATAGTTCTCATATATTTAAGTATTGGATACTTATGCAAGTGTGATAGGAGGTTCTGTTAGTCGTTGGACCGGGAACAACTTCGCTCTGGATAAACCCCTCAGAGTCCATTGGTATTATGAATTTGTTTATATGAGAATCCGAATCAGGGTAGGTGTATGTGGTCTTAACCTGAGACTTGCATCACTAATACTTGTGACAATCAATATACTTTGGTTTTGGTCGTCCGGAGCTTTAACAGGTTCTGTGTATGTCTCTACTGGGTATACTGAGAATCGTAGTGTATTGGGTGTGATGTCAAGATGGAAGTATCACTTCAGTCATATGGAGATGATGATCACGCATGGATACAAAACTAGTACTCTTAAATTCTATAGCTATCGGGATAGTATGACTAGGTCATGATTATCCGATTACATAGACTAGTTGCTAGTGATCCGATAAATACTTCGTACGGGGCAAACACAATTCCAGCCCTAAGCCTAGCATGTGACATCATATACTGGATCGTAATACGCAATACTTAGTATACTACGCCTGATAAAGATTATATATTCCTCGTTGAATATTTCTGGAAAATTGGGTAGGCACGGTGCTTTGCTAGAAGCCAACCATGTCTTGTAAATCGGTAAGAATGTGGTACGGGGTACGGACGTGTTCGGATAGTCCGACAACCAAATTTACTGCCAACATATCCAGGAATCTCTTGGGTCGCTTCCCAAAGATTCACCGATGACATTTGACTCGAACAAAATTAATCTGGGATTAATTATGAGAAAGAAAATTAATCTGGGATTAATTAACTGAGAGAAAATTAATCTGGGATTAATTGCGTCCTGAGTTAATCTGGTATTAATTCGTGTAGAAGAGAGAACGCGATTAATTTGGAATTAATCGGTAAAATAATTTTAATAGTTAAATTGGATTTTTCTATTTAATTTATTTATTTGGGCTAAAATAATATATTGGATATATTAATTGAAATTGGATTTCAACACGAAATTAAAATTGGATTTTAATTCAAGCGAACGAATTAATTTTGAATTAATTCGTAAGCGCCTTTCGTAATAATTTTGCTGGGCATTATTATTTAATTAAATTGGATTTAATTACGTTGCGATGGAAAATTCGTTTAGTTGGATTAAACGAACCGGGCCCAAAGTGTGTTGTGTAAGCCAACCAAATTTTGAATTTAAAGTGGTGGGACCCACTTTACTTACATCAAATGTTAGACATTTGATGGAAGTGGTTGGGAACAATTAATTAGCTTTTTATCAACACACACCTACCAAGTCAACACTTACTATATGTTTTTGGAAAACACAAAAGGGAACTATTCATCTTCTCCCAATTTTCTCTCTTGGCCGATTGTAATACCCTTTGGAAGGGAAATTTTTTCTTTCAAATTTTGTTCTAGCTAGCACTTAAAAGAGTCAAAGAAAGGTGATAGGGAAACTCACCCTTGAGTTTGGAACACAAAAGAAAGCTTGGAGCTTGCGCATCCTTTGGAATTTTTGAAATCCTAAAACCGATCAATGTAAGTTATTCCGTAAACTTTCTTGATTAATTCACACACGAATCACGCTTAGAGATCTCGTGGCATGTCTATGACACTTACAATGGTATCAGAGCGAGATCTAATCTTGATTTGGATTTTAGGGTTTATATACTTTATTTGGGGTTTTTTGTGCTTGGAGTATGATATTTCCAAATTTGTAGTTTGGTTGTGCTTAGGATTTGAGAAAAATTAATTGGATCTAATTTTCCCCAATTCCTTGTAATGGCCGAAAATAACCCTAAAGAGCTCATGGTGAATTTTTTGAAATTTGACAATTAGATATGTTAATTGGCATGAAATGAATATTGATTGTTGATTTAATTGGATTGAAATCAAAATTGGATGTTATTTCTATGTCTTTGTCGTGAGTATGTAGCATGTTTAAGAATTGATTTTGCTTCAATTGTGTTGGACATGAATTGAATAATAAAGCATGATTAATTAGTTTAATTGATGTTTTGGAAATATTAGTTTAATTAATTAATTATGTTAATTTCACTTTAATTAAATTAATATGTAATTTGGAATAATGTGTTAATTTAATTTGTTGTAATTGGGCTTAATGGACTTGGTTGGGCCAAGTATGGTTTTGGATCCAATTTGGGCCTAAAACCATTTCCATAAAGTCCAAATATAATTTTTGGGCCTTTAAAAATTTAATTGGGCCTAAATTGATTTTTGGCATAGGGTGATTCCTATTTGGGCCTTGACATCTTGGGTCTGAACCATAATGGCCAAAGCCCATGCCTAAAGAATTCATTGAAAGCCCATTGGACTTTAATTGAATAGTATTGGATACTAATTGGGCCTTTGAGACCCAATTGGATTGGATTTGGAATCCAAGTCTTTAAGGCACAAAAATAAATGTAATTATTTAATTTGGAATTAAATATGAATTAGTATTGGATACAATTTAAATTAGATTTAAAATTGTAGTTCGATATAATTCAAGAATACGTACTTTGAGTATTTATTCTTAAACGAGTTGGACTCGAGCAAATCAAATCGTTGTTTGAACATTGGATGGTCATTAATTCAAAGATTAATTAATTGAATTATATTGATTGAATAACATGCTTTGTGTGAATACTTGGATGTATTTGTATGAATAATGTATATCGGATGGATATTAGAAGGGTGGGGGCAATTTTGGAAAGTGTTGTAAGTATGTTATCTGTTAAATTGGACCTGCGTGTCCAGCCTTTCACCTCTTATACTCTTTGTATTTCTCTTCTCACCAATTCCCCTCAATGTAAATTAGGTTTCTTTAATGTATTATATAATTGGGTAGAAGTATGAATAATGTTAGCGGGAGAGAGGAAATATAGAGATTTGATCTAGGAACAAATTGTTATATTTCCATCCGCATAACATTATTATTTTATTCGCGCCTTATTATGCTTTTAGAATGCATGTTTAAGGGTGTATGAAGAGACCTAATCAAAGATAATAAATTGGTTGCCAATTTATGCGAAAAAACCCTCACTTAAATATTAAGCGTTTTCCTTCCATTGAGTGATTCTCTCTCAAGATCTAAGATTGACATTGGTTTGTTGGCCAAAGTCAAGATCAATGTCCATCGCGGATGTGTTTGAACCACGAAAGCTTTGTTACATATCTTATGTCTTGGGCAGTTGTGATTTGTTGGCCAAAGTCAATGTCACTCCTGTACATCAACGTGGATTACGCAGCTTTCCCACTGTCAATGGGTCGCGTTTAACTGGAATCATTAAGTTTGTTGAGCCAAAGCCAAGGCTTAGTTGATTTAGAGGAAAAGGTTAGGAAATATATATTGGATATATATCTCGGACATGAAGGTCCACCTACCAGATCTAGGAATTGGATGGGATTCAATTGATCTTAGAGATCTACCTAGTTAAGTTTCATACAGCTTGTTGGCCAAAGTCAAGGTTGTGTGTTATTTAACGAGATCCTAGCCCACTAGGAAACTGGATTTCCCGAGTACTCCACAAAGGGTTAGAGGCTCGCCGAAAAATAGTGGGAGGCTAGTATTAAATTTGCAATTTCGTTTAATACTTGCTTACACGCGCTCTTTTAATTATTTATCATTGTTATAAATACATATTAGTTGGACTAATATCTTTTATTGCTTTTTATGAACAGTTGGACTGTACTTAAACTACTACTCCACTTGTAGTTGGTTATATAGTTGAAATATAGTGACCATTACATTTTGAGTGTACCCGAAATCATTGATTGGATAGTTGGACTACTACAATCGAGATGGCTGGAAAGATTAACGCTAAGGGACATAATCCTGGGTGAAAATGTCTTTAACGGCGTAAATTTTCCAGATTGGGAAATGAATCTCAGGATAGTCCTGGGAGCTGAGAAGTTACTCTATTGGATAGAGAAACCTCTCGGGCCTGAGCCCGAAGTTGAGCAAATAGTAGAGTATGAGCTTTGGAAGACTCATAGTGATGATAACTTTAGTGCTCAATCCGTCATGCTTGCCACAATGACTCCTTAATTTCATCGTCAGAACAAAGGATTGGATCCTTATAGTATGATGTTGAAATTGAAGGATCTTCACAGATCTAATCTTAGATCTCAGAAGCACGAATTATATAAGAAGCTCTTTCGCTCGCGTATGTCAGAGGGTACGTCTGTCGAGCACTAGGTGTCGCAGATGATTGCTGACATCAAAAAGCTAGGTTAGCTGGGCATTAGCTACGAGGCCGAGACTTCCATAGATTTGATCTTACAGTCTTTGCTCGAATGCTAAGGCGGGTTCATCATGAACCAAGAGAAAACTATTAGATAGTTGATGGCTATGCTCAAGGAGGCAGAGCCAGAGCTTCCAAAAGAGCAAGAAGCGCAAGGCGTATCTTACTTCGACGTCCCAGAAGGCCAAGACTTGGCCGAAGGCTTCTGAGGGTGTGAAGAAAAATGGCAAAGGTAAAATCGTCACAGTCTTCTGGGAAGACAAAGGACATATCCCAATATGTCTGCCTAAACTGTGGCAAACAGGGTCACTGGAAATGTGACTCTCGTATGGAAAAGGCAGACATAAAGGAAGTGAAGGCGAGCAAGGTTCCGACTTCAGAAATGTTTGTTATTGTAATAAATGTGTCCACTACTAGTTTTAAAAATTGTATTTTTGATACTGGATGTGGTACATACATATGTACTGATGTGCGGGATCTGCTGTTTAGCATGAGACTGGCTTCAGATGAGATCGACCTCCGAGTCAGAAACGGGACGAGAGTCACTGTTTTGGCTGTGGGAACCTAAGTTTTGGAACTGCCTCTTGGGCATGTACTTAAATTAGGAAACTGTTATAATATACCTAGTTTAATTAGAAACATTATCTCTTTATCTAGTTTAACCCGTTGTGGGTATACCTTTATGTTCCAGAACACTGGGTGTTTTATTTATAAAGATGATATTGAGATATACACATTAGATGTGAATAACACTATTTATATTTCGAATATAAATGAATCTCAAACATATAACATGACAAACAAAAGGCTCAAACTGAGTAAATCAGATGAGACTTATTTGTGGCATTGTTGTCTAGGACACATTAATAAGAATCGTATATCAACTCTTTGGAAGAATGGATACTTGGACGGATTTCATCCTAATTCATATGATGTCTTCGAATCTTATTTATTAGACAAAGTGCTTAAAACGCCTTTTAGCAGTAAAGGTGTATGTGCCACCAAGCTGTTAGCCCTCGTTCATGGTGACGTAGTGGGCCCATATCTAGCCAGGCTAGAGGTGGATATGAATACTTCGTAACCTTTATGGATGTTGCATCATGTTATGGTTTTGTGTATCTTATGAAACACAAATCAGAAACTTTTGATAAATCCAAAGAGTTTCGACACGAAGTAGAAAAACATACTCGTAAAAGTATTAAAACATTACGGTTGGACCGTGGTGGAAAATACTTGAACAATGAGTTTCTCGATTACTTGAAATAGTATGGTATTCTTTCATAGTGGACTCCTCCCGAAACACCTCAATTGAGTGGTGTGTCCGTACGGAGAAACCGAACTTTGTTGGACATGGTAAGGTTAATAATGAGTCGCACTAAGCTACCAATTTCCTTCACGGGATACGCATTGAACATTGCAATACTTATTTTGAATAAGGTTCCGTCAAAGTTTGTTGGACAGACTCCATATGAAATATGGACAGGAAAGAAACCGGGTTTCTCATTCCTGAAAATTTGGGTATGCTGGGCATATATTAAACGTTTGGATGGTGCCAAACTAGAACCCAAATCGGATAAGTGCCTATATGTAGGTTGTCCTAGGGAAACCAAAGTATATTACTTATACAACCCACAAGAGAACAAGGTATTTATTGCTCTCCATGCGGTTTTCCTTAGAAGAATTCCTAAATGCAGTGGTAAGTGGGAGGAAAGTAAAACTCGATGAAAATCAAAGTGATACTGTTCCTGGCACTGATCCCCTCACGGAACACGAACAATTCATCAGGGATGAAACTGTTCCACAATCTTCTAATACACAAGAACCGCGTAGGTCGGAGAGAGTCAGAAAACAACCTTAAAGGTATGGGTTTCTGATCTCACCTCATGTAGATATTAATCTTATTGAGGAAGACGAACCGGCTACGTATGAGGAAGCGATACAAGGTATCGACTCCTCTTTATGGCAAGGTGCCATGAAATCCGAAATGGATTCCATGTATACCAACCAAGTTTGGACACTGGTTGATGTACCAGAAGGCATTGTGCCTATTGGTAGTAAATGTGTCTTAATGGTGAAGACAGACATGGATGGCAATGTACAAACGTACAAAGCTAGGCTTGTAGTGAAAGGTTATCGTCATCAATATGATGTTGATTACGACGAAACCTTTTACCCGTTGCCATGATTAAATCCATTCGGATAATGCTTGCTATTCCTGTATATTTCCCTTATGAAATATGGCAGCTGGACGCAAAACCGCTTTCCTTAATGGAAACCTTTTGGAGGATGTTTATATACAACAACCTGATGGTTTTGTCATACCAAAACATGCAAATAAGGTTTGCAAGTTAAATCGATCCATTTATGGATTGTAGCAAGCATTGTGTTTTTGGAACCAACGTTTTGATGAGATCATAATGGAATATGGTTTCATTCAAAACGAAGATGATTCTTGTGTATATAAGAAGGCTAGTGGGAGCGCACTGACAATGATTGTCCTATACGTTGATGATGTATTATATCTTGGAAATGACCTAACCATATTAAAATCAGTGAAAGCTTGGCTTTCATTAAAATTCTCCATGGAATACTTGGGAGAGGCAACCTTGTTCTAGGAATAAGGATCTACTAGGATAAATCTAAAAGTTGTTGGCGCTCTCCGAGAGCTCGTACATTGTTATACATGTACGCGACCTGGTGTCTCATATGTTTTGAGCATCTGGAGTCACAATCAGGCCGATCCAGGTGATGGTCACTGGATTGATGTAAAGAACATCCTTAAGTATCTTAGACGAACTAAGGATGCATTCTTAATCTATGGAGAAGGAGAACTTGAAGTGACTAGGTTCACCGACGCAAGTTTCCTAACCGATAAAGACGACTGTAAGTCGCAATAAGGGTACATATTTTATTTGAATAACGGAACAATGAGCTGGAAATCTTCCTAGCAAGATACTGTTACCGATTCAACAAAAGTGGATTATATTGCTGCAGCTGAGGCAACAAAAGAAGCATTTTGGATCTATAAATATCCTAATTGGATTATGAGTAGTTCTGTTAGCAGCTGAGCTGGGCTACAACACAGGCTAAAGAATTACGGTCTAATCAATGTTCCAAGTATTTACTTCGACGGTTTCATCTGATTCGTTAGATCACACATCGTGGCGATGTCAAGATCGACAAGATCGTTTCATATGATAACCTTGGATATCCACTGACGAAAGTAATATCTCAGCATAAGTATGAGCGACCCATACATAGTTCAGGTGTTGGACACTTGAGTGATTGGCTATAGGCTAAGTGGGAGATTGTTGGACAATTATGACCCATATCATCACTATTTGTAAAAGACATGGTGTTCTTTGTACAAATTAACTATGTGACAAAGTAAATTGCTCTTTTATCATTTTTTGTAATTGGATTACTTGGATATATAAATGATAAAAGTCCATATGATTAGTACCAGATTAATAAGATATGAGACAATATTAATCCACAAAAGGTTTAATCATTAAATATCTCTAGTCGTCGTATTATCGAGACTGGACATCGATAATGCGGAATAGGCTAGTATTACACTTGTGCGCGATATGGAAGCTTAAAGACATAGTTCTCATATATTTAAGTATTAGATACTTATGCAAGTGTGATAGGAGGTTCTGTTAGCCGTTGGACCGGGAACAGCTTCGCTCTGGATAGACCTCTCGGAGTCCCATTGGTATTATGACTATGTGTCTATGGGAATCTGAATCAGGGTAGGTGTATGTCGTCTTAACCTGAGACTTACATCGCTAATACTTGCGACAATCAGTATACTTTGGTTTTGGTCGTCCAGAGCTTTAACAGGTTTTATGTACGCCTCTTCTGGGTATACTGAGAATCGTAGTGTATTGGATGTGATGTCAAGATGGAAGTATCACTTCAGTCATATGGAGATGATGATCACGCAGGGATAAGAACTAGTACTCTTAAATGCTCTAGCTATCGGGATAGTATGACTATGTCATGATTATCCGATTACAGAGACTAGTTGCTAGGGATTCGATATACGCTTCGTACGTGGCAGATACAATTCCAGCCCTAGGCCTAGCATGTGATATCAGATACTGGATCGTAATACGCAATACTTAGTATACTACGCCTGATAAAGATTATATATTCCTCGTTGAATATTTCTGGAGAATTGGGTAGGCACAATGCTTTGCTAGAAGCCAACTATGTCTTGTAAATCGGTAAGAATGTGGTACGGGGTACGCACGTGTTCGGATAGTCCGACAACCGGATTTACTGCCAACATATCCAAGAATCTCTTGGGTCGCTTCCCAAAGATTAATGACATTTGACTCGAACAAAATTAATCTGGGATTAATTATGAGAGAGAAAATTAATCTGGGATTAATTACGGTAAAAATTAATATGGGATTAATTAACGGATAGAAAATTAATCTAGGATTAATTGCGTCATGAATTAATCTTGGATTAATTCGTGTAGAAGAGAGAACGCGATTAATTTGAAATTAATCGGTAAAATAAATTTAATAGTTAAATTGGATTTTTCTATTTAATTTATTTATTTGGGCTAAAATAATATATTGGATATATTAATTGAAATTTGATTTCAACACGGAATTAAAATTGGATTTTAATTCAAACGAACCAATTAATTTGGAATTAATCCGTAAGCGCCTTCCGTAATAATTTTACTGGGCATTATTATTTAATTAAATTGGATTTAATTACGTTGCGACGGAAAATTCATTTAGTCGGATTAAACGAACCGGGCCCAAAGTGTGTTGTGTAAGCCAACCAAATTTTGAATTTAAAGTGGTGGGACCCACTTTACTTACATCAAATGTTAGACATTTGATGGAAGTGGTTGGGAACAATTAATTAGATTTCTATCAACACACACCTACCAAGTCAACACTTAATATATATTTTTGGAAAACACAAAAGGGAACTATTCATCTTCTCCCCATTTTCTCTCTTGGTCGATTGTAATACCCTTTGGAAGGGAAATTTTTTCTTTCAAATTTTGTTCTAGCTGGCACTTAAAGGAGTCAAAGAAAGGTGATAGGGAAACTCACCCTTGAGTTTGGAACACAAAAGAAAGCTTGGAGCTTGCGCATCCTTTAGATTTTTTGAAATCCTAAAACCGATCAATGTAAGTTATTCCGCAAACTTTCTTGATTAATTCACACACGAATCACGCTTAGAGATCCCGTGGCATGTCTAAGACACTTACAATGTTCTTGCAACATACTTTCATTTTACATTTCACATGACTCTTTTAGATCCCATTAACATACTTGCAACATATGTTGCATTTTAGGTCGTGATATCTCATTTATGTCCTATCACGATTCTCATGATTATAGTTTGCATTGCTTAGTAACGTTATGTCATGGGATTCTGAGGGAAGCTCTCATGTTCACTGATACATTTCAGTTTATATTTTCATGTGTTGAGTTTACATTTCACGCTGTCAGTTCATATTTCTTGCTTGCATGTTTTCATTCTACATCAACACATTTTCTTTTTAAGTGTCATGCTATTTTTCATATTTATGTTTCAGATCACGTCATTATTTTCATGTTTATTTTCTCATATTTACATTTACAGTTTAAGTTTTCATGTATAGTCAGATTTACAGGTTGTGTTCCTCAGTTCAAGATTTACCAGTTTTAGTTCATGTTTTTTTATAAGTTATGATATCAGCTCACGTTTCCATGAAATATATTTTCAAGTTCAAGATTTCTATTATTTTAGTTATGTTTTTTTCCACTAAATGTTTTATAAGAAAAAGAAATAAAATAATTTCAACCCACCAGTATCGAGTCATCCCCTCATGTTTAACGATTTTGGGATCGCTCATGTTCTCTACTTATGTGGTGCTAGGTCATTCTAAGTAGGTTTCACGCCCATATATTTCGATACTGGTGTGGGTTTTCCATGTTTCAGGATATGTGCAAGCGGATGGGGGGGGGCGACGGCCCAATCCCAATAAGTATGTGTAGGAACCGATTTTCTTGTGCAGCAGAAACGCCTAAGGCACCGTGAATCGACCTTGAAAAATTTTATGCTCTCTCCCTCATTATGGCCGAAACATTCCAGCCCTCTTTGCCTCTGTTTTTCAATGTTTTGATGATTTTAATAGTATGAAACAGTGTAACATCCCACCAAATGCCATGATGCTACCGGCAGGAGACAGGAAAACCCATTTCCATAAGCCTCTGATGCTGTTAAAATTTCGGCATGACCTCTGCTAAAAATCATGAAACCTGGATCAAAGTCCATAATCTCGAGGTGTGCTGATAATACATAAAAACCATTATTCTCAATTCATAAAAAATAGGTCTCGGGCCTGACATAATCTCAACTCTGTATGTATGTGGGAGCCCATGACAAATAAATAAAACTAAGGCGGTGGGAGCCCATGACACATCCCAGAACCATACAACGACTCAAGACCAACTTGACTGCATCGGGGTGATCCGCTATCTGCAAAACTCCTCAAGAATCTTCTAGCTCTTTAAGTCCAATGTGAACCTGCAACACTAGCAAACTATTGGAGTGTGCGCTATAAACCTCAGTAAGTAACTCATATCTTATGAAAATATAACAAGTGACAATAAGAAATTAAATAGAAATCAAATATATGTAATTATACTCAAACTTATAAATCTCATCTTAATCTGATGACAACATACACATATCATACCTTGATAATATACTCACTGCACTGAATGCAACATCAATTTTTCTCATAACCGAAACTAACTTATTATCTGCCAAACCATCCAAATCCGCGACTAAGGTCATCCCAAACCCGTGGTGGTTTAGTCAGCTTAAACTATGGCTGGTTACTTTATAAAGGTTGCGTGGGCTAAAAACGAAAAATATTAGCTAACTGTGAGCTGTAGACCATGTACTGAAACACTGAGCTGAAACCTCAGGCCTCTATACCGCATAAGATATCTAATATTATAACAAACAAGTCAACATATCAGTAATTTATCAGAATTACTAAATTATTACAAGTTCAAATTTTATTAAGTTGTATTATCTTTTATACTTAACCCATGTCAAACTTTCATATTACCTATCTAAAATGCGTTATTCTAATAGCTAACCTCCAAAGCATACGAAGCAAAGCATGAATACCATAGAGTATATCGTTTGATATCAAATACACTTCAATCATATGAAACATGGAGTCATACATATATACTTTTATCACAATTATCCATCTTTGGAATATCATCAAATCATCAATCCAAACAAAATGTCTAAGAAAACTGTCTTTTCAAAAATCCATTTTCTTATATGAAAATACATCTCTTTCTGTTAAACTTTTCAGAAAACTCTTTTCTGTCTGTAAAACTCTGAGCTTTTCTGTAAATACTAACAATCAATGCAATAAATTTTCGAGTTCACAATACTTAAATCCGAGCTTTCCTTTCAAAAATTTTGTAAAACAATTCTGAAAACATCATCTGAAATACCATATGTCATCATGTACATAATCCCATGGTCTTGGGGCGTTACGTCTCACCGTCCCCCAAGCCACTAAACCAATAAACAATGGTGTTATCAGTGCAACCAACTTGTCTCTGAAATCCGGGTCTAGGGGCCTCGTTATCCCACTAGCCTAATACCCAGGATCTAGGGGCATCTGTCATCCCTTATCCTGTATCCCGTGTGCACACGTACCAGATTGGATACCGATATCCGTCAATTTCATATCTGAGTCAATTTACATCTGAGGTGGGTTTTTGCCCCATGCCTCCAAAATCATAAAATCATATCTTTGAAATTATTTCATCATCACAGCATTTATCTGAAACCAAAATTTATTGAAAAGCTTAAATCATATGTCTCAACTCGAGTGAAATCAACATTTCAAGTAAAAAAAAAAATCAATTTAGTCAAATGATCTGCAAAATCATATCTGAAATCATAATTATAACTCAGAAATAAGTACTTCACTCACACATACACAATAGTCGAGGCATCCAATGTAAGTGTTCCTAGAACATGCCAAGATTGTCTAAGACTGATTCGTGTGTGAATTATCAAGAGAGTTGCAGAATACTCACATTGATTGGTTGAAGAGATTTCAAAAATTCCTTCTTTGTTGGATGTGTTGGAAGCTTCGGAGCTTCAAATCGAGTTCCAAACTCTCGGGTGAGTTTCCCTATCGCCTTGATTCACTCCTTGTAAGTGCTAGCTTGGAACAAATTGAAAGAAAAAATTTCTCCTCCAAGGAGCAAAGTTTCGGCCATGGTAGAGAGAATGAGAGAGATATGAAGTTTTGCGTTTTTGTTTTCAAAAAACTTATGACCAAGTCAACCCACAAAAGTGTGTATATCTTTTCAAAAAAGAAAAAGCAAAGTGTGGTGTGTAAGATTCATTAAAGGTTCTCAACAACTTTCATCACCAAAAAGTGACTAGTGATGTAAGTTGGTGGGCCCCACCTCTTAAATTCAAAATTCAAGTGACTTGCTCAACACACTTCAGGCTCTGATTCGTTTAATCCGATTAAACGAATTTTCCGTCGCGACATAATTAAATCCAATTTAATTAAATAATAGTGCCTCGCAAAATTATTATGTAAGTCGCTTACGAATTAATTCTAAATTAATTCGTTAGCTTGAATTAAAATCTAATTTTAATTCCGCTTTGAAATCCGATTTCATTTAATATATATAATATATTATTTTAGCCCAATTAAATAAATTAAATAGTAAAACCTAATTTCACTATTAAATTTACTTTACCGATTAATTCCAAATTAACTGCATTCTCTCTTTTCGACGAATTTAATCCCAGATAAATTCTTGACGCAATTAATCCCAGATTATTTCTTTCTCTTTTAATTAATCCCAGATTAATTTATTGCCGTAATTAATTCCAGATTAATTTTCTCTCTTATAATTAATCCTAGATTAATTTTATGTTTGAGTCAAATCTCAACGGTGAATCTTTGGGAAGCGACCCAAGAGATCCTTGGATATGTTGGCAGTAAATACGGTCATCGGACTATCCGAATACGTGCATACCCGGTACCACGTTTTCACCAATTTACAAGACATGGTTGGATTCTAGCAAAGTACCGTGCCTACCCAATTCTCCAGAAATATTCTTAAAGGAATATGTAATCTTTGTCAGGCGTAGTATACGTAGTATTGCGTATTACGATCCAGTATCAGAATGTCACATGCTAGGCCTGGGGCTGGAATTATGTCTGCCCCGTACGAAGCATATATCGGATCACTGGTAACTAGTCTCTATAATCGGATAATCATGACTTAGTCATATTATCCCGATGACTGCAGTACTAAAGAGTAATAGTTCCGTATCCTGCGTGATCATCATCTCCATATGACTGAAGTGATACTTACATCTTGAAATCACATCCAATACACTAAAATTCTTAGTATACCCAGAAGAGGCTTACACAGAACCTATTAAAGCCCCAGACGACCAAAACCAAAGGATACTGATTGTCGCAAGTATTAGCGACGCAAGTCTCAGGTTAAGACCAAATACACCTACCCTGATTCGGATTCCCATAGACACATAGTCATACTACCAATGGGATTCCGAGGGGTCTATCCAGAGCGAATCTGTTTCCGTACCATCGATAAACAGAACCTCCTATTACACTTGCATGAGTAACCAATACCCAAATATATGAGAACTATGTCGTTATGCCTCTATAATGTGCACATGTGCAATACTAGCCTATTCGGCATTATCGATGTCCAGTCTCGATAATACTACGACTTGTGATATTTAATGATTAAACCTTAGTGGATTAATATTGTCTCATATCTTATTAATCTGGTTCTAATCATATGGACTTTTATCATTTATATATCTAGGTAATCCGATTACAAATGATAAAAGAGCAATTTCCTTTGTCACATAGTTAATTTGTACAACAACGCCATGTTCTGTACAAATAGTGATGTTATTGGTCATAATTGTCCAACAATCTCCCACTTGGCCTATAGCCAATCACTCAAGTGTCTAACACTTGACTATGTACGGGTTGCTCAAATTTCTGCTGAGAAACAGCTTTCGTTAGCGGATTTACAATGTTATCATCTCATGCGTTTTATTCGATCATCACATCGCCACGATGTATGATCCGACAAATCAGATGAAATAGTCGAAGTATATACTTGGATCATTGATGAGACCGTTGTTCCTTAGCCTGTGCTGTAGCCTAGCTCAGCTGCTAACAGAACTACTCCTAATCCAATTAGGATTTTATAAATCCAAAATGCTTCTTTTGCTGCCTCAGCTGCAGAAATGTTCCGCTTTTGTTATTTTTTCGGCAACGGTATCTTGCTTGGAAGATTTCCAGCTCACTGTTCCGTTATTCAAACTAAATATGTACCCTTATTGCAACTTAAAGTCGTCTTTATTGGTTTGGAAACTTGCAGCGGTGAACCTAGTTACCTCAAGTTCTCTTTTCCCCATATTTCCAGAAAGCATCCTTAGTTCGTCCAAGATACTCAAAGATGTTCTTTACATTAATCCATTGACCATCACCTGGATCGTCCAAGATACCAGGTCACGTACATAACAAAACGTACGAACACTGAGAGAGTGTCAGTAATTTTCTAGATCTATCCTAGTAGATCTTTATTCCTAGAATAAAGCCTGCTTCTCCCAGGTATTCCATGGAGAATTTTAATGAAAGCCAAGCTTTCACCGATTATATTATTGGAATGTTATTGCAAAGAAGTAATACATCATCAACTTATAGGACATTCATTGTCAGTGCGCTCCCACTAACCTTCTTATATACAAAAGAATCATATTCGTTTTGAATTAAATCATATACCATTATGATTACATCAAAACTATAGTTCCAAGAACGTAATGCTTGCTTCAATCCATAAATGGATCGATTTGACTTGCAAACTTTGTTTGCATGTTTTGGCATAACAAAACCGTCAGGATGTTGTAAACATCCTCCAAAAGGTTTCCGTTAAGGAAAGCGGTGTTGACGTTCATATGCCATATTTCATAAATGAAATATGCTGCATTAGCAAGCATTATCCAAATGGATTTGATCATGGCAACAGGTGAAAAAATTTCATTGTAGTCGACACTAGGTCGTTGATGATACCCTTTCTGTACAAGCCTAGCTGTATACTTTTGTATGTTGCCATCCATGTATGTCTTTTTTAAAGACTCATTTAGTACCTATAGGCACAATGCCTTCTAGTACATCAACCAGTGTCCAAACTTGGTTGGTATACATGGAATCCATTTCGTACTTCATGGCATTTTGCCATAAAAAAAGTCGATACCTTGTATCACTTCCTCATACGTAGCCGGTTCATCTTCCTCAATAAGATTAATATCTACATGAGGTGAGATCTGAAACCCATACCTCCCAGGTTGTTTTCTGAAACTCTCCGACCTACGTGGTTCTTGTGTATTCGAAGATTATTGGTACAGTTTCATCCCTGATGAACTGTTGGTGTTCCGTGAGGACTCGGTGCTAGGAACAGTATTACTCCGATTTTCATCAAGTTTTACTTTCCTCCCACTTACCACTGCATATAGGAATTCCTCTTAGGAAAGCCGTATGGAGAGCAACAATTACATTGTTCTCTTGTGAGATGTATAAGTACTATACTTTGGTTTCCCTAGGTCAACCTACAAATAGGCACATATCCGATTTAGGTTCTAGTTTGGTATCATCCAAACATTCAATTATATGCCCAGCATACCCAAATCTTCAGGAATGAGAAACCCGGTTTCTTTCTAGTTCATATCTAATATGAAGTCTGTCTAACAGATTTTCATGGAACCTTATTCAAAATAAGTATTGCACTGTTTAATGCGTATCCTCAGAAGGAAATTGGTAGCTCAGAGCGACTCTTCATTAATCTTACCATGTCCAACAAAGTTCGGTTTCTTTTATCGGACACACCGTCAAATTGAGGTGTCCCGGGAGGAGTCCACTGTGAAAGAATATCATACTCTTTCAAGTAATCTTGAAACTCATATGTTTAAGTATTTTACATTATGGTCCAACCGTAATATTTTTAATACTTTTACCGATCTGTTTTCCTACTTCATGTCGAAACTCTTTGAATTACTCAAAAGTTTCTGACTTGTGTTTCATAAGATACACATAACCGTAACGCGATGCCACATCCATAAAGGTTACGAAGTATTCATATCCACCTCTAGCCTAGCTAGACATGGGCCTACTTACGTCACAATGAACGAGGGCTAACAGATCAGTGGCAATTGCACTTTTACCAAGTAAAAGGTATTTTAGGCACTTTGCCTAATAAACTAGATTCGTAGAGATCATTTGAATTAGGATCAAATCCGTCCTAGTACCCACTCTTCGAAAGTGTGGATATACGAGTCTTATAAATGTGTCCCAGACAACAATGCCACAAATAAGTCTCATCTGATTAATTCAGTTTGAGCTATTTGTCTGTCATGTTATATGTTGAGATTCATTTATATTCTAAATATAAATACTGTTATTCACATCTAATGTGTTTATCTCAATATCATCTTTATAAACAAAACACTTAGTGTTCTAGAATATAAAGGTATACCCACAATGGGTTATACTAGATATAGAGATAATATTTATAGTCAAACTAGGTACATTATAACAGTTTCCTAATTTAAGTACATGCCCCAAGGGCAGTTCCAAAACTTAGGTTTCTACGGCCAAAACAGCGTCTCCTGTTTATCAGCAGATCCCGCACATCAGTACATATATTTATGTACCATATCTAGTATCAAAAATACAATTTTAAAACCAGTAGTGAACATGTTTATAACAAACATACTTGAAGCCGGAACCTTATCCCACCTTCACTTCCTTCATGTCTGCCTTGTCCATACAGTAGTCACGCTTCCAGTGACCCTGTTTGCCACAGTTTAGGCAGACATCTTGGGATATGTCCTTTGTCTTCCCAGAAGACAGTGACGATTTAGCTTTGCCCTTTTGCAAGCTCTAGTTCTGTCTCCTTGAGCATAGCCATTAACTCTCCAAGATTTTTCTTTTGCAATTATTACTTCTAAGATCTAAGAATAGATTTATGAAGATCCTTCAATTTCAATATCATACTATAAGGATCTAATCCTTAGTTATGACAAAGAAATTAAAGAGTCATTGCGGCAAGCATAACAGATTGAGCACTAAAGTTATCATCACCATGAGTCTTCCAAAGCTCATGCTCCACTATTTGCTCAACTCCGGGCTCAGGCCCGAGATGTCACTCTATTAAATAAAGTAACTTCTCGGCTCCCAGAACTATCCTGAGATTCTATTCCCAATTTGAAAATTGAAGCCGCTTAAAGAGATTTTCACCCAGGATTATATTTTAAACGTTAATCTTTTAGTTATCTTGATTCCAATAGTCCAACTATCCAATCAATGATTTCGGGTACAATCGAATATAATGATTGCTATAGTCTAACTATATAATCAACTACTATTTGATTGGTTAAATTCAAATATATTGATTACTATAATCCAATTATATAATTAACTATAAATGAAGTAGTTTGAATACAGTCCAATTGTTCAATTAAAACAACAATTGAATATTAGTCCAACTAATATATATAAATTTAAATGACGAAAAAATGAAATGAGCGCGTATTGGCAAGTATCTAAATGAAATTGTAAATTTAATACTTGCCTCCCACTATTTTTCGGTGAGCCTCTAACCCTCAGTGGAGTACTCGGGAAACCTAGTTTCCTAGTGGGCTAGGATCCCGTTAAATAACACACAACCTTGACTTTTGCCAACAAATTGTATGAAACTTAACTAGGTAGATCTCTAAGATCAATTGGATCCCATCCAATTCCTAGATCCAATAGGTAGACATCCAAGTCCAAAACATATATCCAATAAATGCCAATATATCCAATAAATTCCCTAACCCTTTTTTCCTCTGAATCAACTAAGCCTTGGCTTTGGCTCAACAAGCTTAATGAAACCAGTTAAGCGTGACCCATTGACAGTGGGAAAGCTGTTGGACAAAATGACCCATAGCGTCACTATTTGCACAGATCATTGTGTTGTTGTAGCAAATTAACTATGTGACAAATGAGATTGTACTTTCATCATTTGTGATTAGATCACCTTAGATGTATAAATGAAGAGAGGTCCATATGATTAGTTCCTGGATTGAGAATGATATGAGACAGTATCAGTCCACGAAGGATTAATCATTAAATATCCCTAGTCGTAGTATTATCGAGACAGGACATCGATAATGCGGAATAGGCTAGTATTGCACTTGTGCGCGTTGTGAGGGCACAACGGCATAGTTCTCATATATATAAGTATAGGATACTTATGCAAGTGCGATAGGAGGTTGTGTTTCACCGATGGTACGGGAAACAGCTTCGCTCTGGATAGACCCCTCGGAATCCCATTGGTATTATGACTATGTGTCTATGGGAGGCCGAAATCAAGGTAGGTGTGTATAGTCTTAACCTGAGACTTGCATCGCTAATACTTACGATAATCGATAGACTTTGGTCTTGGTGGTACAGGGCTTTAACCGGTTCTGCGTACACCACTTCTGGGTTTATCAGAGAATCGTAGAGTATTGGGTGTGATGTCGAGACGGAAGTATCACTTCAGTCATAATGGAGATGATGTCACGCAAGATACGGTATTAGTGCTCTTAAGTGCTGGCCGGCCATCGGGATATTATGACAAGGTCATGTATATCCGATTATAGAGACTAGTTACCAGACATCCGACATGTGCTTCGGACGGGGCAGACACTTATCCAGCCCCAGCCCTAGCACGTGACTATCCGATACTGGGCTGATATACACAATACTACGGTATACTACGCTTGATACATATCTATATATTCCTGTAAGAATATTTCTGGAGAATTGGGTAGGCATGGCGCTTTGCTAGAAGCCAACCTTGTCTTGTAAATCGGTATAAACGTAGTACGAGGTACTTACGTGTTCGGATAGTCCGACGACCGTATTTACTGCCAACATATCCGGAGATCTCATGGGTCACTTCCCGAAGATTCACCGATGACGTATAACTCGCACTTAATTAATCTGGGATTAATTAGAAGAGAGAGAAAATTAATCTGGGATTAATCACGGAGATATTTTATCTGGGATAAAATATTAATTAAAGAGAGAGAACGATTAATTTGGAATTAATCGATAAAATAATATATTTGATATATTATTAGAAATTGGATTTCGACGCGGAATTAAAATTGGATTTTAATTCGGGCGAAGACGTGAATAGTGATTTCGCTAGGCGTAATCATTTATTTACGACGCGACGGAAAATTCGTTAATTTGGAATTAGCGAACCCGAGCCTGGGATTATTTGCGAGCGCATTCGCATTTCGAATTCGAGTGCGGCACGCAAGTCAAATCGTGCGTCAAATCGTAAGTCACATCAAGCGTCAAATCAAATGTCACTTTGAGTGATGTGACATGTTGTCACTCGATTTGAGTGATTGATGTAGACTTTGAAAAAGCAACTTTTGCTTTTACTTTTTGACTTTAGCATTTAATGGAAAGTAAAAAGAATTGGTAAATGGTTTTTATTAATTTTAGAAATTATAAAAACTAATTACATTTCTTTTTCTTTCTCTCTCTCCACTCTTCTTTTACGCATTTCCATTCTCCCTCTCTTTTCTTCTTCCTCTTCTCACGGCTTCAAGCCGATTTCTTCACCAAATTTCTGGTTGGACCAAATTTGAGAGAAGCAAGGAAGATGAAGAAGTGCTAGCACACCTTGGGTTATACATAGGTGATAGGGAAACGAATTTATGAGCTTGGAATTCCTTTTGAACCTTGAAGCTTTGAGCTTCCATGGTGTTCATCAATGGCCGAATCATGGAGGAACCAAACCAGTCAAAACCGAGCAGCCCACTGCCTTGGAGAGCTGTTGCCGTGAGCTTGGAGGGAGGCAAAAACGTAGCTTGTTCTTCGCATCTCAAACCGTTCAATGTGAGTTATGTATTCCGCCTTACTCCTTTGTGTATTCATGCGAATTTTGTGCTTGATTTCATGATCTTGGGACCTATATTAGAAACCTACAATGGTATCTTGAGCTTTGATCAAGCATGAAAAAGTTAGGGTTAAAATTGGGTAAACTCGATTTAGGCATGATTTGGTTGAATTGTTTGATGAAGTATGCTTGAATGATGTTGAATTGAAGTTGTGTATGATCAATTTCATGAAATTGGATTGGATTCAATTTTTCCTAAATTTTGGGCATGACAAATTGGGTAAAATCAATTGAAGCATGATTTGATTAAATTGATTGATTAAGTATGCTTAAATGTTGATGAATTAATGATTGATTGGATCAATTTGAAGAAATTATGTTTGGAACAAATTTCCCCAATTTTTTATGTTGGCATAAAGTGACAAATTTGGGTAAACTTGATTTTGAGCATATTTTGTGAAATTGGATGAATGAGAATGCTTAAAGTATGTTTAATTTAAGATTGATTGGATCAATTTGTTGAAATTGTGTTTGGAACGAATTTCCCCAAATTGCTTATGTTGGCCGAAATTAAAGAACCCTAAATTTCTTGGTGATTTTGTTTGTTTGATCATTGGATGACTTAAAACAATTGGGTAATGTTGTTTTGAAGTTCAATTTGATTGAATTTTGATTTGGAACATTTTTCCCAAATTAAAGTGGCTTGGCCGAATTCAATTGAATTTGAAATTCATTGTGTTTTTTGATTTTAATTCATTGGATGAATTGATTTGATTTGGGAAATGATGATTGTGGATTCAATTGGATTGAAACCGAATCGGATTGGAAAAACCCATAATTGCCGAGAACAAAAGCATGTAAAATGGGTTTGATTTTAATAAATTGTGTTGGACACCATTTGTCATTAAAGTGCATGATTAAGTATGCTAATTGATGTTTTAGAAATATTAATTGGGTGGTTAATTGTGTATTACACTTAGGTTAATTAATTATGGAATTTAGAATTTTATAAGTTAATTAATTGGGCTTATTTTGGAAAATGGGCCTTAAAGGTTGTAATTGGGCTTTTGGGTTTTGTTGTACAAAGTTGAGTTTAGGCAAATTTGGTTGGATCCAATTGGGCCTAAAACCGCATCCATAAAGTCCAATTATGACTTAATGGACCTTAATTATTTAATTGGGCCTAATGGGCCAAAATTGATTTATGGGCTTATGGGGTAACTCCCGGATTGGATTTTGGTTGTTCGGTTTGACCCGAGTTGACCAAAAGTCCACGCCTTATAGAAATTAATTAAAAGCCCATTGGACTTTAATTAAATAAACATTAGATGTTAATCGGGCTTTGAGACCCGTTGCGATGAAATTTGGAATTTAAGTCGTAAAGGTTCGTTAATAAAAGTGTAATATTTAATTTGGAATTAAATAGTGAATTAGAATTAAATGCGTATTGTAGACGCTGGTTTTCGCCCGAGGTCCACAATCGAGAATTTGTAGTTTGGGGCGCTAGCGATCCTGCAAAACAAAGGTAGAATGAGCGGAAGTTCTGCCCACCGGTGTGGTGGGTGCCGGGGGCACTCTGACGCTCAAGTCAGTGATGGAGATGAGCTGAAAATAGCGTAGGATGGAGATCAAAGGCAGATATTACCTTGATTCTCGTATGATGCCGTGAGGGCGATCAGTCGGTGGTGTGGTGAGCTTGAGGATGTCTCAAGGCTGTGAGTATGAGAGCTAGAAGTTGGATCCCCTTTCCTCCTGGAGTCATGTTCCTTATATATCAATGATATAGTAATGTGTGCCTTTATTGATTGTCTTTTGATTATTTGCCCGTTAGAACATGGTAACAGTCAACTTAATGAAGTGCTATTACTGCTTGCAGGTTGGAACGGATGGATTGTGGGTGGCATTAATGAGCCTGGGCGTTACGTGGCTCTTCCTTGGGCTTGGGCTTATGAATCTCTAGGCCACTATTCATTTTAATCATTGGACTTCCTTCCGAGGTAGAAACTTGGGCCCGGAGTAAAAGGACAAAATTGCCCCTGGGTCAAATTTGGCCCATACAGTTTGTCCCATACTCTCTAAGTCAATGGGTCCTTGACTTGGAGAGTACTTGACGCATGGGTCGCTTGGGACGATGTCATATTATGTAGGTGTACTCGAGCGTTGATGCTACCTACTGATTGAACCAGACGAAGTGGTAGTTATGAATTTGACTCTACAAAAGTCATTTGGGGAAGTACCCATTGATTGGATCAGATGAAGGTCAGTATATCAGTCATACGACATGTGTATTCCATGTCTACAACTTGACTCGACATGAGTCAATGGGGGATGTCCCCGGTTGACTGGACTGGATGAGTCCAGGAAGATATAAGTCATAGGACATGTGTATTCCATGTCTACAACTTGACTCGACATGAGTCAATGGGGGATGTCCCCGGTCGACTGGACTTGATGAGTCCAGGAAGATATGAGTCATACGACATGTGTAATCCATGTCTACAACTTGACTCGACATGAGTCAATGGGGGATGTCCCCGGTCGACTGGACTTGATGAGTCCAGGAAGATATGAGTCATACGACATGTGTAATCCATGTCTACAACTTGACTCGACATGAGTCTATGGGGGATGTCCCCGGTCGACTGGACTTGATGAGTCCAGGAAGATATGAGTCATACGACATGTGTAATCCATGTCTACAACTTGACTCGACATGAGTCAATGGGGGATGTCCCCGGTCGACTGGACTTGATGAGTCCAGGAAGATATGAGTCATACGACATGTGTAATCCATGTCTACAACTTGACTCGACATGAGTCAATGGGGGATGTCCCCGGTCGACTGGACTTGATGAGTCCAGGAAGATATGAGTCATACGACATGTGTAATCCATGTCTACAACTTGACTCGACATGAGTCAATGGGGGATGTCCCCGGTCGACTGGACTTGATGAGTCCAGGAAGATATGAGTCATACGACATGTGTAATCCATGTCTACAACTTGACTCGACATGAGTCTATGGGGGATGTCCCCGGTCGACTGGACTTGATGAGTCCAGGAAGATATGAGTCATACGACATGTGTAATCCATGTCTACAACTTGACTCGACATGAGTCAATGGGGGATGTCCCCGGTCGACTGGACTTGATGAGTCCAGGAAGATATGAGTCATACGACATGTGTAATCCATGTCTACAACTTGACTCGACATGAGTCAATGGGGGATGTCCCCGGTCGACTGGACTTGATGAGTCCAGGAAGATATGAGTCATACGACATGTGTAATCCATGTCTACAACGTGACTCGACATGAGTCTATGGGGGATGTCCCCGGTCGACTGGACTTGATGAGTCCAGGAAGATATGAGTCATACGACATGTGTAATCCATGTCTACAACTTTACTCGACATGAGTCTATGGGGGATGTCCTCGGTCGACTGGACTTGATGAGTCCAGGAAGATATGAGTCATACGACATGTGTAATCCATGTCTACAACTTGACTCGACATGAGTCAATGGGGGATGTCCCCGGTCGACTGGACTTGATGAGTCCAGGAAGATATGAGTCATACGACATGTGTAATCCATGTCTACAACTTGACTCGACATGAGTCAATGGGGGATGTCCCCGGTCGACTGGACTTGATGAGTCCAGGAAGATATGAGTCATACGACATGTGTAATCCATGTCTACAACGTGACTCGACATGAGTCTATGGGGGATGTCCCCGGTCGACTGGACTTGATGAGTCCAGGAAGATATGAGTCATACGACATGTGTAATCCATGTCTACAACTTTACTCGACATGAGTCTATGGGGGATGTCCTCGGTCGACTGGACTTGATGAGTCCAGGAAGATATGAGTCATACGACATGTGTAATCCATGTCTACAACTTGACTCGACATGAGTCAATGGGGGATGTCCCCGGTCGACTGGACTTGATGAGTCCAGGAAGATATGAGTCATACGACATGTGTAATCCATGTCTGCAACTTGACTCGACATGAGTCTATGGGGGATGTCCCCGGTCGACTGGACTTGATGAGTCCAGGAAGATATGAGTCATACGACATGTGTAATCCATGTCTACAACTTGACTCGACATGAGTCTATGAGGGATGTCCCAGGTCGACTGATCCAGATGAAGGTTCATGATATAAGTCATATGATATTGTCTGCGAGTTTCAAAATCATATATATGGTAAGTAAATAGAAAGAAAATATTTATACCTGCCATCTGAAGAGCGTGTTATCTTGGAAATATTATTCCCCCATAAATTTTCCTTTCAGATTGTCCCCAGTCTACTGGTCTCCATTTCACTAGACCTGATGAAGCTTCAGAACTGTCTTAATTCTACAATGGTTGAGTGGATCTAAAGTAGGTTTAATGGAGTTTTCTTCCCTCTCTATTTTTGATGAGGGCACATGATAATCTATGCTCCATATTCTATAAAACTTGATAGAGGTCGACTGAACCTGATGATAGTTTGAAACCACGACCCATATGCCTATATAATTAGGCAAGCAAGCAAAGCCCACGTAGTAAGCAATTAACCTTTTAAAATTCTAAAAAAAAATAGGACCATGCATGCATGCACATGAATAGTAAGGCCTCGTCCATTCAGAAGACATTATCAATTGCAGTTGAAGATGATGGGTGGTCTTCTTCTTCTGGCTTCATTTCAGACTCACCAGGTTTGTAGCTCCAAGCTCGTAGACAGATGCTCGCTAGCAACAGTTACACACTTAATCCTTGCATCATGAGAAGCCTCCACAGTCTGGTTAGAGTTCCCAAACACAAGGCATCGCTCAGGTATCAATTTTAAAATTTGATCTCGTAAAGTTTGATAAATCAATTCCACCCTTGAAGATATTCCTCTCGATTATGAACATGCACGTTGGCTGGGCCATGCCTTTTTTTTTTTTTTTTTTTTTTTTTTTAGGCACACTATCTTTTGAATGGAAGAGAGTTTCAGATGAATCGCTTAAGAGAGAATGACCCTTGTTGTGAAATCCCCTAAAAACCCTGAGTGTTGCTTGCATTTTAGAAGTGTGTCAGCTTCTCTGCTTTATTCATTAGTCATACCATCGCTTTCTCTGCTCTATCGTCTTGAAGGAGTATGATAAGCTCCATCAGCGCCACCTTATGCGACGGTAAAAGCTTGAAGAGGTGAAACTATGAGTTTGGGGCTGCTGCTGAGCAACATTGAATCTGATATAGGCATCCACGTGTTGTAGATGCCTGTTCTTTATCCCTTCAAATTCGTCGTCTGGAACCTCAAAAATAGGCTTTACTATGCTTCCTGGGATTTTCTTCTCTCTTCGGCAGCTTTTTTGTCTTCATCAGAGTATAATTCTTCAATTATTGACAGTGCCATTCACTCAAAAACTGCTATTGCTGAGCCGCGGGAAACGACACTGGTAGTTATGTCAGGTTCTCTTTTTAATCTCAATCCTCCCACACTACACTTGTTCCATTTCTTCCATTTGTAAAACTCATCTATTTCCAAATGCATACAAGTACTAAAATATGTGAGGGAGCACTGGCTTCGAAAAGAAATTACTTTACTGATGTCCAACTTGGCCCTTTCATCAGATTTCTCAATCATATTATCATCTGATGATAAGCATTCATTTAAAAAGTCTTTATTCGACACAGACTGCTGAATCAAGGAACCTGTAACACTACCCAATGTATCTGCTTGGTTTCCAAGAACCCCAATTGCTGTCTTCGACACCACATCATCCATGTCTTTCTCCTTGTACGAACTATCTAGGAAATGAATAATATGAGCTGCATAGGGCATCAACAACTGGATTTTCAAGGAGCCTTTAAAACCTTGAAAGATTCCAAAGTACGCCTCCAATATTCTATTTCTCGACGAAACCGTGTCATCATCAGCTCCAGATGCGTGGATTGATAACTCTGCTGCACTTTGAAGCATGGGCATAGAATATATCAAATACTTCTCAAAGTTCTCCCCAATTGCCAAATCAATATTGTCGAAGCATGAAAATATAGGAGGCTTCACAAATCAATGCAGTTGATTGCTAGACAAATCCTTGAGAATTTGAGTCAATATCCCATCACAGTATGGCAATATCATGTCTTCCAGAGCCCTGCATGTGTCCCCTGGAAGCAGTCGCAATCAGTTCTTCCTACAAATCATGGAATACCTCAGAAGCAAAATCGACGAGGTCATCGAGCTGGCACAAGATGCCGACAGGGCCAACCATGAAGGCTCCTTCAAGTAGCGTTTTAGGATCAACTCTTTCGACAGATTTGTGTAGCTTTGAATCCGCTAACTCTGTGAAGAATTCGGTCTTATGTCTGTCTGGAAGGAGAATTTTTATTTTAATGGAAACTTGGTGACGACACAACAAAGAGTGTGTTCATGCACGTATGCAAGTAGTGGATTGTCGTGTGGGTTTGGTTTTGTTATAGCTGTTAAGGGCGTACTTCAGTGTTTGCTCCATATGGCCCCGCAAATGCTGACTGACGTTGTGTAGGTTGATGATGGGCTTATGATCTGTTCAGTCTGATTGTGTCTTGATTTGGGCCATGAATTAGGATGGGCTAAATCATAAGTGTTAAGAATGTGGACTTTTTGACATATGCATGTTCAATTATCTTTGGATTCTACCATCGCCTATGACCAAGCTTTTTCATATGTCATCTAGTGTAGAGGCATTGGTTGAAGATCCACCGTTGGATTTGGATAAGGTTTAGGGTGTTGAATGTAATGTGTGATGCTAAACCCCTATAGGCACACTGTCGAATGGGATTTCTAACCCTTTTATTTGATTATTGCCATGCTCCACGTGGGGCTGTTAAATCAACCACAAACTTCAAGAAGAAGTGGATGCTGAATAGAGGCTGCTCAACTTTATGCATATTCCACTCGACCAAATCACTAACCAGAAACACCGCTTTCCACCGTTGGATTTGGATAAGGTTTAGGGTGTTGAATGTAATGTGTGTTGTAATCCCCTTGCTGCATATCAGAGATTGATGGTGGAATTTTATTGGTCACGTTCTGAACCGTGTAGTTTGGTAATTTCGTCGAGTGGGTCATTTGGTTGCCCTTCAGAAAGGTATTTTGTCGTATGACAATTTTGTTGAATGGATTTGATAAGTTTGTACCCAATATGTCTTGACATTATATACGGGCCTGTGAAACAAACTCATTTGGAGCATATGATGGGCTTCATTTGACAATCAATGTGCAGAGTCGAATGGACGCTATGCACTTGCAATCTTCGGTTTGTCGTGTCGAGTGGACCTATAACCGGTGTCAGGTCTTAATTCATGTAGTGTTGAATGGCATCTCTGCCCAATATCAGACCTTAATATATGTAGAGTCGCATGGTAGACCTTTATGTTTGCCTTGTCGAGTGGCATTTCTGTCTGATGCCAAACCTTCGTATTCAGTTTGTCAAATATGGCTCCTGATCATTGATGAATCTTTATGTGTGAATGACATTTTTGATTTTAGAAGGTTTTAGGTCTTTAATTAATACTGTAGGTGAGAACTGGAGCTTTGAGGTATCCCTAGGCCGGGACTGGAGGTGCCAAATTGAAGGTTGTATAAAAGAAAGCCTTTGTGGCTTATTTGTCTCATGCCGGATCTTCATTTGCATAGTCCTCTTTAGCCGAATCTTTATCTCTACAATGTCCAGTAGGACACTTGCCTTATTATGAATCTTCATGAGTGTTAATTGGAGCAACCTCAGTAACCTCACGATGTGTAGACATGCAATGTTGATCAAAACCTTAGGCAGCTCAGCCTACCTACGTGTCGAATGGATCTTCAGCCATTCACTAATCATACTTTCCTGTCGTGCCGATTGAAACCTTTGCCTTTAAATTAGAGCTCTTCCTCCTCGTGTTGAGTGGAGTTTCAAATTAGCTGGAACTTCTTCCATCTCATGTAGAATGAGATCCTAAACACGTGTCGAGTCACATATGTGGAGTGTCGAGTGGAATCTTTAGCAAGTGACAAGCTACATATGGTAATATAATTTGGGACATCCTTAACAGTACACTAATGTCGAGTGGGACTTCTCTAACTAGTCTTATGTTAGATATTGTAAATGTCGAATGTGCCTAATTGTAATAGTTACCTAGTCATAAATTGTTGTGTCGATTGGGACACCCATATTAAGTCTTATATTATGAATTGTAATACATATTAGGACATTTGTCACAAGTCCCAAGTCATATATTGTTGTCGACTGGGACACCCATATTAATTATCAAGCTATATGGTGTAGTATCAACTGGGACATTCGTAACAAGTCCCAAACTATGACACCTATTATAAGTCCCATGCCTCTCTAATGTCGACAGAACATTATTAAAAAGTGCAAACCATACCTGGTAAAGTTGACCAAGATGCCCACGCCAAGTCTTCATTCGAGTACCACCGACTGGGACATCCTCCTTATGCCAAACACATCGCTTCATCACGTGAGGTAAATGGTAGGAAATATAGTTCCATTGAAGGGAGACGCCTCGCTCCTCTCATGTCGTTTGAAGAAGACGACTCAACTTTCATATCGTATAAAGGAGACTGGGATTCATTCATGTCATCTGAAGAATATGAAAATCTTTAAATGTAGTGAGAGATTGATAATGATCCTTTTGCGTAGTCCGATGCTATCTTTTGGTATTCTGGTTCCAGGTGGATTGGAAAAAATTGCTCTTTTGGACTCTCGCATTCCCTTTCGCATGGAGGAGGCAACTTGTCGTGCTTGGTCGATTGGGGAGATATATTGACTTCTTTCTTGATTTGGTAGATGGTTGTCCAATGGCGGATTTTCGCTTGCCACATTGTTGAATGCCCCCATGAGGTTTGTGGGGATCGTAGGATTGATGGGATAGTCTGGAGAATCAGGTTGTTGGGAGGTTGAAGAGATTTGCTCCAGTTTCTTTTGGAGGGTTATATTGGAATTTCGCATGACTTGACTCTCTTCTTCTAAGGCACGTAATCGTTCTTGGAGTATGATCAGATGCATAGTCATAAGATCTGGTGTCTGCTCACTGCTAGAAGCCATGGTTGGCTGTGTTTTAGGAACCGTAGACTGAGAGATCTTTGTCTGCTATGAATCGCTAAGGCCCCACGGTGGGCGCCAAATTGTAGACGTTGGTTTTCGCCTGAGGTCCACAATCGAGAATTTGTAGTTTGGGGCGCTAGCGATCTTGCAAAACAAAGGTAGAATGAGCGGGAGTTCTGCCCACCGGTGTGGTGGGTGCCGGGGGCACTCCGACGCTCAAGTCAGTGATGGAGATGAGCTCAAAATAGCGTAGGATGGAGATCAAAGGCAGATATTACCTTGATTCTCGTATGATGCCGTGAGGGCGATCAGTCGGTGGTGTGGTGAGCTTGAGGATGTCTCAAGGCTGTGAGTAGGAGAGCTAGAAGTTGGATCCCCTTTCCTCCTGGAGTCATGTTCCTTATATATCCATGATATAGTAATGTGTGCCTTTATTGATTGTCTTTTGATTATTTGCCCGTTAGAACATGGTAACAGTCAACTTAATGAAATGCTATTACTGCTTGCAGGTTGGAACGGATGGATTGTGGGTGGCATTAATGAGTCTGGGCGTTACGTGGCTCTTCCTTGGGCTTGGGCTTATGAATCTCTAGGCCACTATTCATTTTAATCATTGGACTTCCTTCCGAGGTAGAAACTTGGGCCCGGAGTAAAAGGAAAAAATTGCCCTTGGGTCAAATTTGGCCCATACACGTATTAAATTGGATTTAATTATGTAGTTTAATTTAATTCAAGAATTCGTACTTTGAGTACTTATTCGCAAAACGAGTTTGACTCACGCAAAAATCAAATCGTTGTTTGAACATTGGATGATCACTAATTATCAGATTAATTAATTGGATTAGATTGATTGATAACATGCTTGTGTGAATACATGGTTGCGATGCATGAATAATGTATATCGGATGGATATTAGTAGGGTGGGACAATTTTGGAAATTGTAATAAATTTGATTTATTAATTGGACCTGCGTGTCCAGCCTTATCACCTCTATACTCTTTGTATTCTCTTCTCACCTATTCCCCTCAATGTAAATGAGGTTTCTTTAGAAGTGTAGTGTAACGGGTAGAAGTAAATACATGTGCTAGCTTTGGAGAGAGAAAATGAGAGATTTGATCTAGGATCAATGTAAAGTATCCATCCGCATATCATTATTATTTTATTTCATATGCGATTTATTATGTGTTTAGAATGCATGTTTAAGGGTGTATGATGATGAGACCTTAATAAAGATAATAAATTGGTAGCCAATTGCACGCGAAAAATCCTCGCTCAATATCAAGTGTTTTTCCTTCCATTGAGTGATTCTTACTCAAGATCCGAGATTGGCATTGGGTTGTTGGCCAAAGTCAAGCCCTTTGTCCGTCGAAGATGTGTTTGAATCACGAGAGTTTTGTTCCATATCGGTGTCTTGTCCAAGTTGTGGTTTGTTGGCCAAAGTCAAGACCACTTCTTGTCCATCGACATTGATTACGAAGCTTTCCATGGTCAATGGGTCGCGCTTGACTGGGATCATTAGGTTTGTTGTGCCAAAGCCAAGGCTTAGTTGATTCAGAGGAAAAAGGTTAGGTAATACATTGGATGTATTGGCATATATAAGATATATGTTTAGGATTTAGATATCCGCCTACTGGATCTAGGAATTGGATGGGATCCAATTGATCTTCGAGATCTACCTAGTTAATTATCATACAATTTGTTGGCCAAAGTCAAGATTGTGTGATATTTAACGGGATCCTAGCCCACTAGGAAACACGGTTACCCAAGTACTCGACAGAGGGTTAGAGGCTCGCCGAAAAATAGTGGGAGGCAAGAATTGAATTTGCAATACTCGTTCAATTACTCGCCATACGCGCTCATTCAAATTATTTCGTCGTTAGATTAAATGTTTGTTGGACTAATATTTAATTGTTGTTTTAATAAGCAGTTGGACTGTATTATATTTGATTATATATAATTGGATTATATTAATCAATATATTTGAATTAATTAATTTCGATTTACAGTTGATTTTATAATTGGATTATAGTAATCAATGTAATTGAGGTTAATTAATTTAAATTATATTTGATTATATAGTTGGACTATTATAATCATTATAATAAATAGTACCACAAATCGTTGATTAAATAGTTGGACTATTAGAATCAAGATATAATTGAAAGATTGACATTTAAAACATAATCCTGGGGAAAATGTGTTTAAATGGTTTAATTTTCAAATTGGAATAAAGTTTCAGGATGGTCCTGGAAATTAATAGGTTATTTTATTTGATAAAATAATATATTAAGCTTGTAGCGCAAGGCGCACCTTAATTCGATATTCCAGAAACACGAGGCTTGGCCAAAGGCTTCTGGAGTGTTGAAACAGGCAAAGGCAAAATCATTATAATCTTCTGGGAAGATAAAGGACTCCTCCCGGAATACGTCAGTTTGACGGTGTGTCCGAACGGATTAACCGAATTTTGTTAGACATAATAAGGTTAATCACGAGTCGCTCTGAGCTACCATTTCCTTCAACGGATAAGCTTTAAACAGTGCAAGAACTTATTTTGAATAAGGTTCCATAATAATCTGGTTGACAGATATCATATTAGATATGAACGGGATAGAAACCGGGTTTCTCATTCTTGATAATTTGGGTATGCTAGGCATATGTTTGGATGATACCAAACTAAAACCCAAATAGGATAAGTGCCAAATGTAGGTTATCCTAGGGATACCATAAGTATTGTACTTATACACCTCACATGAGAACAATTAGATTGTTACTCACCATACGGTTTTCCTGAGAGGAATACCGATATGCAGTGGTAAGTGGGAGGATAGTATTACTCGATGGAAATCGGAGTAATACTGTTCAAGGCACTGAATCTTAATGGAACATGAATAGTTCATCCAGGATGAGACTATTACCATTAATCTTCGAATACACAAGAACCGCGTAGGTCGGACAGAGTCAGAAAACAACCTGGGGTATGGGTTTCTGATCTAACCTCATAAAGATGTGAATCTTATTGAGGAATACCAACTGACTACGTATGAGGAAGTGATACAAGATATCAACTCCCTAATAATGGCAAAGTGCCATATAATCCGAAATGGATTCCATGTATCTCAACCAGTTTGGATACTAGTTGATGTACCACAAGGCATTGTGCCTAATGGTACTTAAAAGTCTTCTAGGAAGACATACATGGATGGCAACATACCAGCGTATAAAGCTAGGCTTTTAACGGAAGGTATCGTTATCAACATTGTGTTGATTACGATTCAACCTTTTACCTGTTGCCACGGTAAATCCATTTGGATAATGCAGGTTATTCGATCCATGATTGGATTGAAGCAAGCATTAGGTTCTTGGAATTATCGTTTTGATATAATCATAATGGTGTACGATTTAATTCAAAACGAAAATAATTCTTGTGTATATAAGGAGGTTAGTGGGAGCGCACTGACAGTGGATGTCTTTTAAAATAATGATAATACGTCATTTCTTGGAAATGATATTCCCATAAAATAAATATCGGCGAAAGCTTGGCTTTCGAAATACTCTCCTAGAAACCGTACATTGAAAAATGTACAAGACCTGGTGTATCATACGTTTTGAGCATATGGATTCACAAACAGGCCAATCCGAGTGATAGTCACTGGACTAATATTAAGAACATCCGTTAGTATCTTAGAGAACTAAGGATGTTGTCTTAGTCTATGGAGAAGGAGAACTTAAAGTGACTGGGGTCACTGTAGCAAGTTTCATATAACCGATAAAAACGACTAAAAGTCGCAAACGGTACTATACAGTTTGAATAACGGTACAGTGAGCTGGAAATATTCCATGCAAGATATTGTTACCGAATAAACAATAAATGCGGATTATTGCTGCAGCTGAGGCAGCAATAGAATCATTTGGGTCGATACAAATCTAATTAGATTAGATATAGTTCTGTTAGCGGCTGAGCTAGGCGTCAGCACAGGCTAAAGAATTAATGGTCTCATCGACGATCCAGATATATACTTCTATATCATCTGATTCGTTCGGATCATACATCGTGGCGATGTGATGATCGTATAAATCGCATCAAACGATAATCATACAAATCCGCTGACGAAAACATTTTCTCAGCAGTTTGAGCCAACCGTACATAGTTCGGGTGTGAGACACTTGAGTGACTGGCTATGTGCCAAGTGGGAGATTGTTGGACAAAATGACCCATAGCGTCACTATTTGCACAGATCATTGTGTTGTTGTAGCAAATTAACTATGTGACAAAGGAGATTGTACTCTCATCATTTGTGATTAGATCACCTTAGATGTATAAATGAAGAGAGGTCCATATGATTAGTTCCTGGATTGAGAATGATATGAGACAGTATCAGTCCACGAAGGATTAATCATTAAATATCCCTAGTCGTAGTATTATCGAGACAGGACATCGATAATGCGGAGTAGGCTAGTATTGCACTTGTGCGCGTTGTGAGGGCACAACGGCATAGTTCTCATATATATAAGTATATGATACTTATGCAAGTGCGATAGGAGGTTGTGTTTCACCGATGGTACGGGAAACAGCTTCGCTCTGGATAGACCCCTCGGAATCCCATTGGTATCATGACTATGTGTCTATGGGAGGCCGAAATCAAGGTAGGTGTGTATAGTCTTAACCTGAGACTTGCATCGCTAATACTTACGATAATCGATAGACTTTGGTCTTGGTGGTACAGGGCTTTAACCGGTTCTGCGTACACCACTTCTGGGTTTATCAGAGAATCGTAGAGTATTGGGTGTGATGTCGAGACGGAAGTATCACTTCAGTCATAGTGGAGATGATGTCACGCATGATACGGTATTAGTGCTCTTAAGTGCTGGCCGGCCATCGGGATATTATGACAAGGTCATGTATATCCGATTATAGAGACTAGTTACCAGACATCCGACATGTGCTTCGGACGGGGCAGACACTTATCCAGCCCCAGCCCTAGCACTTGACTATCCGATACTGGGCTGATATACACAATACTACGGTCTACTACGCTTGATACATATCTATATATCCTGTAAGAATATTTCTGGAGAATTGGGTAGGCATGGCGCTTTGCTAGAAGCCAACCTTGTCTTGTAAATCGGTATAAACGTAGTACGAGGTACTTACGTGTTCGGATAGTCCGACGACCGTATTTACTGCCAACATATCTGGAGATCTCATGGGTCGCTTCTCGAAGATTCACCGATGACGTATAACTCGCACTTAATTAATCTGGGATTAATTAGAAGAGAGAGAAAATTAATCTGGGATTAATCACGGAGATATTTTATCTGGGATAAAATATTAATTAAAGAGAGAGAACGATTAATTTGGAATTAATCGATAAAATAATATATTTGATATATTATTAGAAATTGGATTTCGACGCGGAATTAAAATTGGATTTTAATTCGGGCGAAGACGTGAATAGTGATTTCGCTAGGCGTAATCATTTAATTACTCCTTTGTGTATTCATGCGAATTTTGTGCTTGATTTCATGATCTTGGGACCTATATTAGAAACCTACAAAAGCTTCGTAATCGAGGCCGAATGAACAAGAAGTGACCTTGACTTTTTCCAACAAATCACAATTTGCCCAAGGCGTACGATATGGAATAAAGCCTTCATGATTCAAACACATCCGCGATGGATAAAGGTCTTGACTTTGGCCAACAAACCAATGCCAATCTTGGATCTTGAGAGAGAATCACTCAATGGAAGGAAAAACGCTTAAAATGAAATGAGGGTTTTTGTCGCGATTTGGCAACCAATTTATTATCTTTAATTAGGTCTCATCATACGCCCTAAACATGCATTCTAAAAGCATAATAAGGCGCGATAAAATTAATAATGATATGCGGATGGATATACAACGAATTGTTCCTCGAACAAATCTCTCACTTTCCTCTCTCCCGCTAGCACTATTCATAATTCTACCCAATTACATAATACTTCTAAAGAAACCTCATTTACATTGGGGGAATTGGTGAGAAGAGAAATACAATGAGATAAGGAGATAATAGGCTGGACACGCAGGTCCAATTTAATAAATTCTAAATTTATTACAACAATTCCCAAAATTGCCATCTCCCTTCTAATATCCATCCGATATACATTATTCATACATACATCCAAGTATTCACACAAAGCATGTTATCAATCAATCTAATCCAATTAATTAATCTTTGATTAGTGACCATCCAATGTTCAAACAATGATTTGATTTGCTCGAGGCCAACTCGTTTAAGAATAAATACTCAAAGTAAGTATTCTTGAATTATATCGAACTACAATTTTAAATCCAATTTAAATTATATTCAATACTAATTCATATTTAATTCCAAATTAAATAATTACACTTTCAATAGTGCATTTTAGACTTGGATTCCAAATCCAATCTTGACGGGTCTCAAAGGCCCATTAGCATCCAATACTATTCAATTAAAGTTCAATGGGCTTTCAATTAATTCTTAAGGCATGGGCTTTGGTAATTATGGGTCAAACCCAAGATGCCAAGGCCCAATTAGGAATCACCCAATGGCAAAAATCAATTTAGGTCCATTAGACCCAATTAAAATATTAAAGGCCCACTTATCATTTTTGGACTTTATAGAAATGGTTTTAGGCCCAATTGGATCCAACCAATTATCCTAAACCAAACTTGGCCCAACCAAGCCCATTAAGCCCAAATACAATAAATTAAATTAACTCATTATTCCAAATTATAAATTAATTTAATTCAAGTGTAATTACCATAATTAATTAATCTAATGCTTCCAAAACACTAATTAATTCAAATAATCATGCTCTTCTTTTTCAATTCATGTCCAACACAAATTGAAGCAAAATCAATCTTATAACATGCATATGGTATTCACGGCAATATGGCACAAAATTTCAATCAATTTGATTTCAATCAAATTAAATCAACAATCAATTTATTTCATGCTTTTAAACACATCCAATGGTCTAAAATCAAAAATCACCATGATACATCTAGGGTTCATGTATTCGGCCAAGGGGTATATTTTGGGGAAAATTAATCCTATCAATTTTTCACAAAATCAAGGATGCACAAATCCAATTCAACATCATACCAACATAACCAAACAACCAATTTAGGCAAATCATGCTCCAAACATAAAAATCCCAAATTAAAGTTTACAAACCCTAGAATTCTAAATCAAACTTAGATCGCTCTGATACCAATGTAAGTGTTCCTAGAACATGCTAAGATCGTCTAAGAGTGATTTGTGTGTGAATTATCAAGAGAATTGTGGAATACTCACATTGATTGGTTGAAAAGGTTTCAAAAATTCCTTCTTTGTTGGATGTGTTGGAAGCTTCGGAGCTTGAAATCGAGTTTCAAACTCTCGGGTGAGTTTCCCTATCACCTTGATTCACTCATTGTAAGTGCTAGCTTGGAACAAATTGAAAGAAAAATTTTATCCTCCAATGAGTAAAGTTTCGACCATGGTAGAGAGAATGGGAGAGAGATGAAGTTTTGTGTTTTTGTTTTAAAAAAACTTATGACCAAGTCAACCCACAAAAGTGTGCATATCTTTTCAAAAAAGAAAAAGCAAAGTGTGTTGTGTAAGATTCATTAAAGGCTCTCAACAACTTCCATCACCAAAAAGTGACTAGTGATGTAAGTTGGTGGGCCCCACCTCTTAAATTCAAAATTCAAGTGACTTGCTCAACACACTTGGGCTCTGGTTTTTTAATCCGATTAAACGAATTTTCCATCGCGACATAATTAAATCCAATTTTATTAAATAATAGTGCCTCGCAAAATTATTATGTAAGTCGCTTACGAATTAATTCTAAATTAATTCGTTAGCTTGAATTAAAATCTAATTTTAATTCCGCTTTGAAATCCGATTTCATTTAATATATCTAATATATTATTTTAGCCCAATTAAATAAATTAATAGTAAAATCTAATTTCACTATTAAATTTACTTTACCGATTAATTCCAAATTAACCGCATTCTCTCTTTTCGACGAATTTAATCCCAGATAAATTCTCGACGCAATTAATCCCAGATTATTTTTTTATCTTTTAATTAATCCCAGATTAATTTATTGCCGTAATTAATCCCAGATTAATTTTCTCTCTCATAATTAATCCTAGATTAATTTTATGTTCGAGTCAAATCTCAACGGTGAATCTTCGGGAAGCGACCCAAGAGATCCCTGGATATGTTGGCAGTAAATACGGTCATCGGACTGTCCTAATACGTGCATACCCGGTACCACGTTCTCACCGATTTACAAGACATGGTTGGCTTCTAGCAAAGCACCATGCCTACCCAATTCTCCAGAAATATTCTTTAAAGGAATATGTAATCTTTGCCAGGCGTAGTATACGTAGTATTGCGTATTATGATCCAGTATCAGAATGTCACATGCTAGGCCTGGGGCTGGAATTGTGTCTGCCCCGTACGAGCATATATCGGATCACTGGTAACTAGTCTCTATAATCGGATAATCATGACCTAGTCATATTATCCCGATGACTGCAGTACTAAGGACTACTAGTTCCATATCCTGCGTGATCATCATCTCCATATGACTGAAGTGATACTTCCATCTTGACATCACATCCAATACACTACAATTCTTAGTATACCCAGAAGAGGCGTACACAGAACCTGTTAAAGCCCCGGACGACCAAAACCAAAGGATACTGATTGTCGCAAGTATTAGCGACGCAAGTCTCAGGTTAAGAACAAATACACCTACCCTGATTCGGATTCCCATAGACACATAGTCATACTACCAATGGGATTCCGAGGGGTCTATCCAGTGCGAAGCTGTTTCCGTACCATCGGTAAACATAACATTTTATTACACTTGCATGAGTATCCAATACCCAAATATATGAGAACTATGTCGTTATGCCTCCATAATGCGCACAAGTGCAATACTAGCCTATTCGGCATTATCGATGTCCAGTCTCGATAATACTACGACTTGGGATATTTAATGATTAAACCTTAGTGGATTAATATTGTCTCATATCTTATTAATCTGGTTCTAATCATATGGACTTTTATCATTTATATATCTAGGTAATCCGATTACAAATGATAAAAGAGCAATTTCCTTTGTCACATAGTTAATTTGTACAACAACGCCATGTTCTGTACAAATAGTGATGCTATGGGTCATAATTGTCCAACATCCAAGAAAACACAATTAGACAACACATACATATGAGGCTCAAATATACAATACATAATCGAATAATCATGACTTAGTCATATTATCCCGATGACTGCAGTACTAAAGAGTAATAGTTCCGTATCCTGCGTGATCATCATCTCTATATGACTGAAGTGATACTTACATCTTGAAATCACATCCAATACACTAAAATTCTTAGTATACCCAGAAGAGGCTTACACAGAACCTATTAAAGCCCCGGACGACCAAAACCAAAGGATACTGATTGTCGCAAGTATTAGCGACGCAAGTCTCAGGTTAAGACCAAATACACCTACCCTGATTCGGATTCCCATAGACACATAGTCATACTACCAATGGGATTCCGAGGGGTCTATCCAGAGCGAAGCTTTTTCCGTACCATCGATAAACAGAACCTCCTATTACACTTGCATTAGTAACCAATACCCAAATATATGAGAACTATGTCGTTATGCCTCCATAATGCGCACAAGTGCAATACTAGCCTATTCCGTATTATCGATGTCCAGTCTCGATAATACTACGACTAGGGATATTTAATGATTAAATCTTAGTGGATTAATATTGTCTATATCTTATTAATCTGGTACTAATCATATGGACTTTTATCATTTATATATCTAGGTAATCCAATTACAAATGATAAAAGAGCAATTTCCTTTGTCACATAGTTAATTTGTACAACAACGCCATGTTCTGTACAAATAGTGATGCTATGGGTCATAATTGTCCAACATCCAAGAAAACACAATTAAGACAACACATACATATGAGCTGGCTCAAATATACAATACTCGTACGGAACTCATTACCTATTTAGAATATCTATGAAATGAATGTCGTCCGAACAGATTTCCTAACCCGCTCGGCTACTACACCACAAAATCATTAACCAATTAAATATACCCATATGCATACATGTCACGTGTCACAAACTCATTACACGGTTTCTCATACCCAAACATATATATGACAAACATTTTTTAATCATTCAGAATCATCACACACATACATTTATATACATATATCAATCATATGAATGTATTTATTACTTCGAATTCCGATACCATGAGTTTTACAATCCTCATATTCTTTTACTTATCAATCAACATTCACTATTCATATACGTATCCAATCAATCACGAACTTCCATCACTAAGAAAAGACTTTAGCCTATACCAACTCAACCTTTATACCGCTAAATCGTATACATTAATCAATAACAAACTTGTCCTAATGACGCACATCTACACGTACTATTACAAATTCTAAAGTCATAACTTATTTCCTTTACCAATCCTTTATACCTAAATCATACATATCAAATCATGTCATACATATATAAATACGCATTCATATTGTAATACACATGTTTATGCATAGACCCGGCAAAGGTTCCGGTTCCGAACAGGAACCGGAACCTGACCGGTTCGGTTAGGGTTTCTACCCTAACAGAACCGGTTGGAACCGCTGGAACCTTTCGGTTACAACCCCCCCATGGCTACTAGCTGTTTGGGGCCAGCCCAAAGGCTAGTAGCTCCCTGCCCCCAACGTCCAAAAAAAATTAAATTTGGGGAATTCCCAAATTACCCCTAATAACAGTAATAAAACGGCCAATTTTAGGGGCATTTTAGGTATCACAAAAATATTCTTAAAATGTATAAATATGGGTCATTTTTCATTATTTCAACACACCAATTTCTCAATTCTCTCAATTCCTATAATTCTCTCATTCTTAATTCCCTAATTCTTTAAAATTTCTTAAACACCAAATGGCAAGCTCATCTGTGAACACAATGTCAAATGTGCCAATCCAAGAGAGCGGCCCTAGTATCGGTTCACGGAGAAGAGAATTTAAGTCTCGTTCCTCGGATGTTTTAAAAATTCATTTTTATTTAGACGGTACTGATGAAGGTTTAATAGCAGTATGCAACCATTGTGGGGTTTCTTACAAATTTTCTGGTGGATACGGCAATATGATCAAGCACCTGGAAAGACATCATGCGGTTGAACTTGGAATTGAAACGACGCAAACTCAAATCCTTGAATGGTGGAAACGACATCAAAATGTATATCTTGTATTATCAATTATTGCTAAAGAGATATTGGCAACACATGTTTCCACCGTTGCGGTTGAGCAAGCCTTTAGCATGAGAGGCAATATATTAGAAGTCAGACGGTATTCATTACATCCAAGCACTCTAGAAGCAACAAAATATGTGGATGATTGGACCTGAGCTGATCTGAGGCAACAAGAAGATGCCCCTGATGAATTTGAAGACTTGTTCGATAATGCATCTGCAAGCGCAAGCATAACTGGAGCTAAAGGATCAACAGACACTGATGATGTTTGATAATTAAATATTTAAATAATTGTAAAATTACAATGAGGAAATATATTTAAAATGTAATGGAACTACGTGAGCTTTGATTCCTCTCACCCCTGGAGAATACGTAGGCAACTTAAGTTATTAAAAAATTAAGTTCAAGCTCTTTAATTTAATAATTTTTTTTAGATAAGAATTTTATTTGTAATCTAATGTAATTATGTAATGTAAGTTTATTATATAAATTCAAATTCATAATTTTAAATTATATTAATTTATCAATCTCAATTTTTTATTTTCAATAAAGCAAAAAAAAAAACTGAATGGAACCGGAACCGAACGGTTCGATTCCGGTTCCACATTTAATGTGGAATCGGAACCGAACCAGAATTAACTGGTTCGGTTCCGGGTCCACACTCATGGAACTGGGAACCGTTCGGAACCGAACCGAACCGCCGATCGGGTCTACTTATACATACTCATACATTTACATACACGAATCCATATTAGTGCCAATTCATACACTTCCATATACTCATACATACATATGAACATTAAGTTCATTTCATGACTCACTTCATGTCATATCAATAACAAAGATCTATACCCATGGTAGTCGATTATCCAAACCATACGTAATCTCGAACTTCGTTCTCAAGAATATACCTTAACTATCATCTTTTATCCTAACATGTCATTCATATATATATATATATATATATATATATATATATACTAGTGTGTGCCCGTGTCTACGGCACAGTGTTACAGAATTTACAAAGAGATTAATATTCTGTTATTTAATTTATTTATAATGAAATGATTTTATTTTTTAATTAAATGATTTTATTCTTTAATTTATTTGGTAGTTTTTATTTTCCATTAATAAATGATTTTATTCTTTAATTTATTTGGTAATTTTCTTTTTCCATTTTTATAGAGATTCTATAATGAAATGATTCTTTATTAGCCATTGGATTATAATGAAATGATCTGAGCCGCCAATTAAGCCACATAAAAATAGCATTTGGATTCATTATTTATCTTAATCATAACCATTTGTTACACTCTCTTTCTTCCAACACCATTGTGCTTTATATATATATATATATATATATATTATATATATATATATATATATATATATATATATATAATCAAACACGAAAGCACTAATTTAAGTCTCATTGCATGGGTTACTTATCTGGCTTCGCGAGCACTCTAGGTCATAGTCACATTTGTCAAAACAAAATGTGATAATGTTATCAGAATCGCGATTTACGGTATTCTCGACTTAACTATGAAAAAATCCTGGATCTTTCTGGAAAAACCAAAACAAGACCGATCTCAATATTTTCAGTTTCAATAATCTTATAACATCATTATAAACTAACCCAAGTGATCGGTTATCTTAAATTCTCGGTTTACGTATTTTTGGAAATTCTTCTGAAAAAGTTTCCGCAAACGCTACGGAAGGGTCCCGAAACTTCCGAACCTACCCGGATTTATCCAAACATGTTCGTAATATTATAAATAACTCATAACTATCATTAAAATCAAAATACATCTTTATACGCAAACCCACTTTTACCAAAATTTGCATATTCTATCGCATTAATCAAACTCGTTACGTTTTCACTCGGATTCTATCTAATGCTCATATTCAATATACTAATACTCAAACAATTAAATTTATATCATTATGCTACTCTACGAAGCTATTGGAAACATCTGAACATTTAACGGAAAGCTTGAAATTAATGAATTTTTACTGGGAGGTCTTACCAAGATTTCGAGGCCATATACAGACTCACTCGATCCCACGAATGCGCTGGAATCGATGGAATTTCGATCGAAGGTATTGTCCATTCGACGTTATTGTTCACCGCTACTTATTCTCCTCATTTTGCATGCAGTCAAGCACAGATCAGAAAAATCGTCATCGCCATCTTATAGTACTCTCCGAGAGCTTCGATTTGACCGGTGGCTCGGGTCATGAAACGAAACGAAGAGCCGTAATCAGAATACCTATTCATGTGCCTTCTTCACGCCATATCGCCGGATTCCGGCGTCTCTTGGCCGGCCGCCGGCAGCTGGAGGATGGGGGGAGCTCCGGCGCATCTTTTTGGGGTGGTGAGCCTGCTGGCGATGGCTGGGGTGTGGCCGGCGCAACCAGAAATCGAGAAGGGTGAATTTTGGGGATGAGAGGTCGAGTTTGGAGGATTAAGAAGTTTTGCCATTTTTGATAATTTCAGAAATTATGGGTATTTATAGAAAACTTCCTGAAATTTACAATTTGACACCCGAAACCCTATCATGGGACTTTCACATAAATTTACATTTTCGAAGCCATTCTAATATAAACTTAAAAAATTGTTCGACACGAAAGTTGTTCGTCTCGGAAAAACGAGTTTGATGGTTCAGAAATCAGTTCAATCAAAGTTTGTTTGATATCTTTATAGCCGAAACAAGAAATTTTACGCGTAAAATAATATAATCAAAAATCGCGTAACCGGTTTTCAGAACCATGCGTTTTCCAACATGATGAAACTTCACTTAAAAAAATATTCCAATATATTTTCCAACACATAGATCCTTATTTTCGAATATCAATCATTTCCAAATTCCAAACTTCAATTCGGAAAGCTTATAGAATCGTTCTGAAAAATATTCGAGATATTACAAACAGCCCCCGGAACAGCCCTAATATAGTAGTGAAAAACTGGATTGTTTTGCACATTGAAATTTCCCTACATGTGTGCACTGCTAACTATTTTACTTACTTTAGCAGCTATTCGAGATAAAATATTCACACCAAAACAGCCTTAAAATGTCCACAAAACATCCCTTCGTGCTCCCAAAATTTTATGCACAAGAACACGATAAAATCCAAGCAAAAAATGTTAAATTACGGCTGTGACCAGATTTTTCTGCTCATTGTCGAGATGTGCAAGAAGAAGAAGAATAGATTTTGTGTCAAGTTCCAAAGATCTTATGTGCAATGACTCGCAACCAACAAATATAAGAGTGGGCTTCACTCACATAAAGGATCTCTAAAAATTTTAGGATCAAAGTTTTTTCACACAACTTTCATTATTCCTTTTGCTCTTCAACTCCTCAAAGAAAACAAAAGGACTAGGGAGGCTATGGTTCTGTGAAGTTAGATGAGGGTAAAATGAAAACATACTTTTTCTTTTTATATGTAGGGTTTAATTTGTTATCAAAAACAAAACGAAATCATTGCCTTGCCCCTTGTGAAAATTCGACCACCATGGCCATTTTCCATAAAATTAAATTTTATTAGATGTCTTCATTATGACATTTAAAATTACCATTATGAATAATGTAACTACCAATTTTGAAAATGAAAAGATTTGAATTCAAATTTCAATATATCCATTTCCAAAATTATATTAAATTATAAATTAATTTAATAATAATAAAATTTTAATAAACAGTAAATGATTATCTCATAATCATTTATTATGGGAAAAAACTTTATATTAAAACTAATATAAAGTTTCAAGTATGACATATGATTAATCATATTAATAATATTAATGCACATGAGTTAAAAATTGGACAATCCAATTATATTAAATTTGCTATAATATATTGAGCTAGCACGGGGACTAAATGGACCTATAGTTCCGAGCTCCAATAATCCCGAAATATTAAATAAATATTTTAATTAAATATTCTTAATTATTAACTTCAGGTTACTATACTAAAAACCTAAAGTTGCACTGTCGTCACTGTAGATATATTATATAAGCCGAATTACGTCGGTGTCCATCGATATAGTCATTGTATACGGATTGACCCTTCACGAGTATCTAATAATTAGAGCTGGGTCAAAATGTCCATTATACCCCTCTAATTATTTTTACCTTAAGTACCATTATTCTCTAAATGATTTATTCATTATTATTATGAATATTAATCTTTCTATTCGTAATAGAAAGAGTTGAGCGTTCTAATCATTCAAGTACCGAATCAACCCTTAAAGAATATACTCTTCTACTTCTCGCAAGAAAGAGTGAACTACATATCTATGTGAAACGTCCACAGCCACACACCAAACCATGTCCCCAAAGTATGTAGCCATTGGTCGGTATTTCTTCACCAACCTCACATTTGTAAATCAAAAGACATAGCCTGCCATGCAGGAGTTCTTAGTAAACTTATGATTCATATCAATCCATTTATGACCATCTAGTAGATTGAAATGAATTTCTTTATTTAACGGATGCTATAATAAATTAATTTCTATTTGGGTCTAGCCTATATGATCACATCATATAAGGTGCCTCCATTCTCATGTCACCATATGGACGATCATGGATCAAGGTCGCCATACATTTATAGAATGGACCGCAGCAATAGATAAACCACAAATAAAGTACTTGTTTTGTTTGGTCCATATGAACTATTTTAGAATACTAATTTCAGGCTTAAATCCTTTCATGTATGACAATCATACACTAAGCCTGAAATCACATAAGTAATCAAGGGTAAACTAGATAATTTATAATATGCGATTTAAATCAAAATAATTTCTAGATGAATAATATATCTTTTATTTCAATCGAATAATTTCATTTACACATTACATGAAACTCTAGACATATATCCAACAATCTCTCATTTACACTGGAGCAAATGGAACATGTCACATAATCCTAGACCCTCTATGTGACCTTCAAACACTTTAGCCAACAAGTCTTTGTAAACATATCAGCTAGGTACTATATGGATGCAATCTTCGTGAAGATACGTCTCCTATCTACACTATCTCCCTAATGAGATGTTATTTCCTTTATATATGCTTTCCTTTTTTGTGGCTTCTTGGTTCTATGAAGTTTGTCACTGCACAACTATTATCGCAATAAAGTATGAGTGATTTATCTATATCTGGAACAACTTCCAGATCTCCTAAGAATATTCGGAGCCAGACTGTTTCGTTACCTACTTCGCAAGCTGTTACATACTCAGCCTCCATGGTGGAATCAACAAACAAGATTGCTCTATGCTCCTCCACACTGGCCCCACCACCTAAGGTAAACACTGATACGGATTTTGGTTTCGTAGAATCCATGTCCGTCGGAAAATAAGAATTTGTATATCCTCTGAGGATCTTATTTTCACCAGTATACACAAACATCTTTCTCATTCGCTTAAGATACTTGAGAATGTGTTTCACGTCCACTCAATGATCTAATCATGGGTCAGACTGAAACGTACTGACTACTTCCACTATAAAACAAATGTCTGATCTCGTGCACAATATATCATACTTAAGACTACCAACTACTGAGGCATAATGATACGTCTCATTTCCTCAACCTCTTAAGGTGTCTTAGGAGACTATTCATTCAATAAATGAATTCAATGTCGAAAGGGCAAGTTGCCTTTCTTGGAATTCTGTATCTCAAATCGCACAAGGATCTTGTCGATATAGGACGCTTGAGACATAGCTAATAACCATTTCTTATGATCTTGAAGAATTTGGATCCCAAGTCATAACTGGCCTCTCATAAATCTTTCATTTGGAATTAGTTAGCTAGCTAGGATTTCACGTTTGATAATAATTTTACATCATTTCCAATGAGTAAAATATCATCGATGTATAAAATGAGAAAAACCACATTACCGTTAATAACACACTTGTACACACAAGGCTCATCGACATTCTGCTCAAAATCATAAGACTTGATCGTGGTATCAAATCTTATATTCCAAGATCGAGATGCCTGCTTGAGTCCATAAAAGGACCTTTGCAGTTTGCAAAACTTTTTCTTTTGACCTTGGGCTATGAACCCATCTGGTTGTACCATATAGATACACTCATCAAGATTGCCATTAAAGAATGTTGTCTTGACGTCCATTTGTCAAACTTTATAGTCATAATATGCGGCAATGTAGAGAAGAGTGCGAATGGATTTGAGCATGGCTATTGGCGAGAAAGTCTCCACATAGTCGACTCTCTCTTTCTGCGTATAACCCATAGCCACTAGCCTAGCCTTAAAGGTCAGTAACTTCCAATATTATCCCTTCTTTATTTTTAGATCCATTAGTAACTGATGGGTTTTACCCCCCTTAGGTTGGTCTATAAGTTTCCAGACTGAGTTAGAGTACATCGACTCCATCTCGGGGTTCATGGCTTTGAGCCATTTCTTTTTTATCATAACCACTCATTGCACTACAATAGGTCAATAAATCATTTACACCATCACTGGATGTGACAACTTATGCCTCTCATACTCCTAGATAGCGATCAGGTTGTCGCACAACCCTCCCACTGTGTCTAGGTGGTAGACCATTCTAATGTACATGCATCTGACACTAAAATATCAAAGGTATTATGTTTTTGTCAACAATTGTTGACAATGGTGCACTGGTCGAACCAACAAGTAACTCATTGAGTATAAATTTACTTCGAGGTTTGAACTCTCTCACATTATCCTCGTCAAGAAACATAGTATTTTTCGATACAAACATTTTTTTATCTTCTGGACTATAGAAGAAACCACCCATAGTCTCATTATGATAGCCTACAAATAGGAACGCCTGAGAACGTGGCTCCAACTTTGTAATCTTATTCTTTAGTACATATGTTGGACACCCTCATATGCCGAAATATAGTAAACTAGCTTTACTACCGCTCCACAACTCTAAAAGGGTCTTAGGATCAGACTTATATGGAACTATATATTAGCTTAAGTGGTTGACTAGCTATTATACCTATTCCAGTAAAAGGTCTCTTGGTCATTTCCTTCTTGATAAGATTCACAGATTGGTAAAGTATCAAGCTTTAACTTTTTTAAAGCCTCGTTCTTTATCAACCTATCTATCTGATCAAGACTAATATGTCCAAGTCTAAGATGCCACAAATATGTGTCATTGTGAGCAACTTTTGTAGTTTTGTTTTAGGTTTTTCAACCTTACACAATTCAGTGTTGGGCAATGAACTATGTGTTAACGGTCTTAACATATATAAATTGTTCTCCGAGTTTCCTATGCATATATTTAATCCATATCTAGCAATAACAATTGAATTATTATTAAAAGAAATTGAAAACCATCATCCAAAAATTTAGAAACAGAAATTAAATTTATGTGAAACCCATGAATAAATAGTACATTGTTTAAATTTAAATATAATTATTTAAAAAATTTAAACTGGAAACTCTCATTGCTCTAGCTGAAACGATATCCTCTTTCCTGACCCTCATAGTGTAGTCACCTTCCGCAAGGTCCCTCCATGAGTCAAGTAGTTGCAAAGAAGAACAAACATGGTTAGTGGCTTCAGAATCAACAATCAATACGTATTTATCATCCTCCACTAATAAAGACTCAATTGCAAGTAAATCGTATTTACCTGTGGCCTTCTTCTATTTCATCTTTACAAGGTATTAAGGACAATTCCTTTTCTGATACCCATCTTTGTCACAAAGGAAACATTTTCCTTTGGGCTTGGAGTCATTGGAGCTTCTTTTGTTATTCTTCATGGACTTTGCCTCACCCTTGCCAATGTTTTTCTTCTTCTTCTTAGCAGATTTGGAAGGTTCGGTAACATCTGCCTCCCCACTAGGCTTACGAGAATCCACCGGCATGGACTCGTAATGGGTGACCTTAATAACCAGCTAAGTAGGAGTAAAAGTCAACTTATTCATAGCATAGTTACTTTTAAATTGTAAGAAACTCTTCGAAAAGGTTTCTATGATCATGTTCACGTGGCTATGCTCGTCACTATGAGATCCATGAGTTCCAGTCGTATTGAGATAGGTTTTCATCCTTAAGATGTGCTCTCGAACATATGTACCTTCCTTTATCCTTACGGTCATCTCTGATAGCATAGCCTCATGACGTTGCCGCTCTGAAGGCTGCACGAACATATCATGTAAATACTGCATCATCAAAGATGCTATAGCCATTGGCTCATGCTTTGCAGCAAGTGTTAGGGTTGGTGCTCAGAGTGCCAATCCAGATCATATTTATGTCCAATTCATGAATACGAACAATTTCTTTTTCCATAATATTACTTATTTATGGTAGTACTTCTTGCTTTTATATACATATTCGATCTAATTACGATTAGATTGAAACTAAATATGGTTTATTGATATGTATATATTACCCGATAATATATTTTGTAGTACCCAGTTACAAAGTAGTTTGTAATTGACATTGGGAAGTGTCACTACTAGAAGTATATTATTAAATAAAGTTTCTGGTCAAGATTTACTGACACAGGTCGGTTAGTAAAATCCACTGAGACTAGTACATGTCGTATATCGAGACTTGGTCCGATGGTTTATCCCAATGAACCATGAGTCTAGGGAGACTCGTATAGACGTGTAGGTATTTATTTGATAAACACTGAATGACTCACCGAAGATTTTCTAATAGATGGTACACCAACGTCAGTGGGAATCTTCTCGAGTCGAGTAGTATAGTGGTCCTTCGACTTGAGATACCACTGTAGATATATGAAATATCCTCCACACTTTGATGACAGTCACGTCACCGATCTATTTAGATCAGACCTCCGTCTGTTTGTTGGGTATGGACTGATGCTCATGATATCCTGTGAGTATCAGATAGAATCCGTCAATCCTATGTACAGGGCATAAATATCATGTACGTATTTTTGATCTAGTAAATCCATGGCCGTGGTATACTTCGGAAGCGAGTTCCGAGTGTTATTTAGAGATCGTAAATTTGAAAGTCGACTATATTATACTTTAAGGATTTGACGTTCTTATCTATATCCCCGGTATAATATTGATAGCTTGTGACAAATGAATTATACATATGCAATGACCTCGACTTGTATAGTTTAGCGAGATTATCTGTGGTCGTCATAATTCATGAGTGGGTAAATTATGGACATGAAATTGAATTACATGACGGATAAACCTAAACTTAGAGAGTCTCACAATATGAAGTGTACTCGTTGAGCACTTGGGTAATGCGTTATGAATAATACAGATTATTCATAATACTTCATCGGATTAAATGAGTTAATTCGAATAGTTTAAACGGTTAAACAAAAATACATGCATTAGGGGCATTTCGGTCAATTAATAATTAATGTGTATTTGTATTTGATACAAAATTTGATTTGATACATATTAATTATTTGTCAAAAGAGACTTTGACACATGCATTAATATATGTATTTGTTATTTAATGTAAATAAAAATACATATCTAATAATAATCACATTAATTAATTATTTAGGTGTTTAAATATTAAATATTTAGATAATTAAATTATATCAATATTACAAAATTGTTATGCAATATGTTTGATTATTATTGGTTACAAGTGGCATGATTCTTTTAAGCTTATTATTGTAGGGGCCAAATTTGGGCTAAGGGCATTTTTTACTTTTCGCTTCATGACCAATATCAAAGGTGCCCCAGCTCCCATTGACTGATCCGAAAATATACCATAAGGCCCAATTACTTTCTCAGGCCCACGCACAAGGGGAAGACCCAACATTCATCTCCTATCAATCTAAAGACCCTCAGAGGAAGCCCATTTATATAAGCCTATATTGGTCCAAGTTGTTTCACAAGCCCGAACCCAAAAAAATATATTACCTAAATAACATCCTAACCCCTCGTGTGCCAGCCCACGAAACGCTCAGACTCATAACTACCCCTTTCATGGATCAGTCGTTTCAAGCATCAAACGGACGAGAAATTAAATGCATTAAATATACACTCCTCTCTAGTGCATATAAATAATAGAAGAAGTCCACTAAGGAAGGGGGCAAGCACCACAACTTTTAGCTTAGTCGTATTCTCTCCAGAGCTCTCAGAACCACCGACTTACCGCCCTTACGGAAACCTACGGGGATCAAGGTAATCCCTGATCTTGCTCCTCCTCCTACGGCATTAATAGCTCATTTCCACTACTGACTTGGGCGTTGGAGTGTCTACGGCATCCACCACACCGGTGGATAGACCCTTCACGCTCACTCCACCTCTTGTTTTGTAGGACCGCTAGAGTCATCTCTCTACGAAATCTCGATTGTGGACCTCGAGCGAAAACCAGCGTCTATAATTTGGCGATTTATAGCAAACGAGCCTTTATTCAGCCTACGGGACTTGCAGACATAATTATGGCTTCGAGCAGCGAGCAATCAGATCATCTAGCTGGCCAGTTAGCCATCCTCCAGGAACGACTGCGAGTTTTAGAAGAAGAGAATTCGGCCATGAAGAGTTCCAATAGCGACATTCAAAGAAAGTTGGAGCATATTTCATCTACCTCTAGACAAAGAGGATTCACGGACCCTCCCAATCTTCTAGACCGGCAGTCCAACTTGATGGAGACGCTCTTCGATGAAACGAAAAACGTTCCCCCACCTGAAGATCATCCAACAAATAAAAAAAAGGAATCAGCACACTCCATCAGCCGAACAGACACAACATACCGCTTCATCTATGTGCGGGGAGATTGAGGAATTCAAGGAGGCAATTTTATCCAGCCTGCCCAGCGTCAGGCTATCTCTGAAAAGAAGCCGAGCATGTTTAATTTCGGATACCCCTTTTATTGAAACAATCAACTCGGTGGAACTTCCACGAAAATTCAGTCCACCCGATATGAAGTTGTACAATGGATCAACCGACCCAGACGACTATATAATCCACTACAAGTATAAGATGATGTCCACAGGTCTGGATCCGCATCAGAGGGAGGCTGGCATGTGTAGAGGGTTCGGTGAGATGCTGGCTAGCCCAGCCCTCACATGGTTTATCAATCTACCGTACCGATAAATTAGGTCATACAAAGAATTGGCAGACAAGTTCGTGGAACATTTTGCTAGCTCTTGCAAACTCGAGAATACCACATATGACCTCAACGCCATCCAACAGAGGAATGGAGAATCTCTGCGAAACTACGCGGCACGCTTCAACAAAGAAAGAATCGCTATCCCAGACCTCCACCAGCCGACGGCAGTGGAAGCCTTTAGGAATGGGTTGTTGGCTGACAGCGGACTCTACAAGAAGTTGACTAAGAACCGATGCTACAGGATGGACTAGGCAATGGCCAGGGCTCGAACAGAAATTAGATGGGAAGAAGATAAAATGAACAAAAAGAGGGAGAATTCATCCAGTCTACAAGAGAAGATGACATATCCATCTAACGAACGAAAGAATTCGGCAGGAGATGCCATCAATCAATCGACCAAAGAACTTATCGTGGTAGGGATATTCGTCCTCTCGACAGGGGCCCCAATCATAGACCATCCTCATTCGAAAATAGAGAGAAAGCTCCTTATGGCCCTCCAAGACTCCCAGACTATAACTTCACCATATCACCGGGTGAACTTGTTTCAGTCCTCGGGAAGATTGGAAGTGAAGTAAAGTGGCCTCCACGCTCCAAGGAAGGTTCCGCGAGGAAATATACTAGTAAGTAGTGTGAATTCCACCGAGACTACGGCCACACAACGGCCGATTTTATAGCACTGAGATTGGAAGTTCTGGAGCTGCTAAATAAAAGGGACTTGAAAGACCTGCTAATAGAGAAAGGGAAAACGGTGATAGCGAGGAGAGACGACAGAGGGGAGCAAAAAGATGGACCATTATCACCCTCGTCGATAAATAACACTGTCAATTTCATCTTAGGGGGATCAAAAGTCAGTGGGATCTCCTATTCCATGGCGAAGCGACATACCAGAATGGTGACTACTGTCGCTTCGCATCCCTCAGAAATGGTGGCGGGAGACTACACTGATTTGGAGATTTAGCTTAGTGACGACAGAGTATCCAGTCATAAAAATCCCCATCATGACGCATTGGTGATATCCTTGCAAGTGGCCAACTTCATGATCAAGAGAGTGCTAGTCGACACAGGGTCATCGGCCAACATCATCTTCCTAACCGCCCTTACTGACATGGGAGGAGGATTGGAGAAAGTAAATCATCGGACGACGATTTTAATAGGCTTTAGCGGGGAACAAAAATTCACAATGTGAGAAATCTCTCTTCCAGTATATGCGGGCGGAGTCACCAAAATGACCACATTTCTGGTCCTGGACTGCCCTTCAGCCTACAACCTGAAAATGGGATGACCGTGGATTCATGACATGAGGGAAGTCTCGTCAACCTATCACCAGGTGTTGAGGTTCCCCACCAAATCGGGTGTCCAAGAAATCAAAAGAGACAAACTTACTTCCAAAAGTTGCTACCAAACGACCCTGAAAGCGAAATCCCAGTCAGTAGAGCAATTATAGGAGGGATCTTGTCGAATCTACACTGAATCTCCAAAAGTGGAAGAGCTCGATGAGGTCCAAATTCATCCACTCTACCCATATCATAAAACCCAGGTGGGGCCCCACCTCGATCCCACGCTACGCGCCGAATTGATTGATTTCCTCAAGGAGCGACATGACTGTTTCTCTTGGTCACATGAAGATATGACTAGAACAGACCCAGAGATAATTACCCACGAGCTACATGTGGATCCAGACTACCCACGGTCAAGCAGAAAAGGAGGAAGTTCACCCCAGAAAGGAACCGAGTCATCGACGAGGAAGTCCAAAAGTTATTTGAAAATGGGTCCATTAGAGAGGTCTGGTACCCGGAATGGCTCGCTAACGTCGTGGTGGTACGTAAGAAAAATGGAAAATGGCGAGTCTGCAGTGATTTCACAGACCTGAATAAGGCTTGTCCGAAAGATTCTTTCTCACTCCCCCTTATCGACTCGATGGTTGATGCTACAGTTGGGCATGAATTGCTAAGTTTCATGGTCGTATATTCAGGCTACAAACAAATCCTCATGCACCCTAACGACCAGGAGAAAACAACCTTCGTCGCAAATAGGGGAATATACTGTCATAAGGTAATCCCATCCGGACTTAAGAATGATGGGGCTACTTATCAACGCCTTGTCAACAAAATATTTTCCCACCAAATTGGGAAAACCATGGATGTCTACATTGATGATATATTGGTGAAAATGTTACAAGCCAGACAACACTTGGCCCACTTGGAGGAGGCATTCGACGTGATGAGGAAGTACGGGATGAAGCTGAACCCCACCAAGTGCGCCTTCGGAGTAGCCTCAGGGAAATTTCTTGGATACCTAGTCACTCGTCGCGGTATAGAAGCCAACCAGGAGCAGATAAAATCCATCCTCGACATTCCTTCCCCAACAAACCAAAAAGAAGTCATGCGACTTACGGGGAGGATCGCTGCTCTAAATAGGTTCATCTCCAAGTCTACTGATCAGAGTTTCTTATTTTTCTCCACCCTCGGGAAAGAAAAGAAGTTCGTATGGACTCTAGCCTGCGAAAAGGCCTTAAAAAGACTCAAAGAATACTTGACCACACCACCACTCATGTCTAAGCCAGTCGACTGTGAAAGGTTATTTCTCTACCTTGGAGTTTCGGCGCAGGCGGTCAGCGTTGTACTGATTAGGGAAGAAGAATGGCATCAACTCCCAGTCTACTACGTAAGTAAAGCTCTACTTGATCCGAAGACACGATACACTCAAATGGAAAAACTGGTTTTTGCCCTGGTAACAGCGACGCGGAAGGTACGTCTCTACTTTCAGGGTCATCCAATCACCGTTTACACCACCTACCCACTGAGGAGAATTCTTCATTAGCCCGAACTCTCTGGCAGACTAATAAAATGGGCTATTGAACATGGAGAATATGACATTACGTATCAGCTGCGAACCACCATCAAGTCTCAAGCTCTTGCATATTTCGTGGCAGACTTCAGCCCCAGTCTATAAGCCGATGCAGAAAAAGAGGTGCATTATATCCAGACCACTGATATATGGAAACTTGCAGTTGACGAATCATCTAGTAGATATGGCTCCGGATTAGGAGTTTTGATCACTACTCCTACAGGCGACATCATACATCAAGCGATTAAATACAGCTTCAAGACTACCAACAATGAGGCCGAGTACGAAGCCTTGATAGCCGGATTAACACTGGTTAAGAAATTATGAGCAAAGAGGGTTGAGGCGACATCAGATTCTCAATTAGTGGTCAACCAACTCCAAGGATCCTATCAAGCTCGCGTAGCACAAATGACAGCCTAATTATTGGGGGTGAAATAAATCCAGACCACAATGGAATCTTTCACAATCTCACAAATTTCCAGAATAGAGAACATTCACGCGGATGCCCTGGCTACCCTCGGGTCCACAATACAAGGAAATAATATTCAAGCCATACCGATTGTGTATCTACAGTGGCCCGCCATTGCTAGAGGAGAAACTGGGGTCATCACTTCCATCGACCAAGTCGACTCGTGGATGTCACCATTGATAAAGTACTTTGAGGAAGGCACACTACCAACAGATAAAGTGGTCGCTCGAAAGATCCAACGACAATCTGCACGGTTCACACGAAACGACAACCAAGTTCTGAGAATATCACTTTTCGGACCATACCTCAAGTGCCTCGCTCCCGAAGAAGAGCGTTATGTGCTAACCGAATTACATGAAGGAGAATGTGGAAATCACTCGGGAGAGAGGAGTCTTGCATGTCGAGCACACACTGCCAGGTATTACTGGCCAACGATGTGAGCCGACACGGTTGATTTTGCTCGTAAATGCGAGAAATACCAAAGGTTCACCCCAGTCTCCCATCTCCCACCAAATAAGCTCAATCCAACTTTATCCCTTTGGCCATTTATGAAATGGGGAATGGACATCGTTGGGAAACTTCTAGTTGCCTCGGGGCAGCGAGTTTACATGATGACATTGACGGACTACTTTTCTAAATGGATCGAAGCAGAAGCCTTCGCGAGGATAAGGGATAAGGAAGTACATAGCTTCATATGGAAGAACATCATCTGTCATTTCAGACTACCCAGAGAGATTGTTACTGATAATGGATCTCAATTCATCAGCCATCGCTTCCAAGATTTTTGCAGAAGTTGGGGAATCAAACTAAGCTTCTCCACCCCGCGCTGCCCACGAGCCAACGGCCAAGCTGAGTCTTCCATTAAAACCATAATGAATACTATGAAGAAGAGATTGGAGAAAGCAAAATGAGCATGGGCAGATGAACTCCCAGGGGTCTTATGGTCGTACCGGACGAGTGTGAGATATTCTATTGTTGAAACCTCATTCTCTCTGACCTTTGGTGCCGAGGCGGTCATTCCAACTGACTGTAATGTCTTGTCGCCACGATATCAATGGATTGACGATAATATCAATAGGCAACTCATGACCAACAATATCGACACCATTAACGAACTTAGGGAAAACACATCCATACGACTTGCAGCTTACCGACAGAGGATGTCCAAACACTTCAACAAAAACGTGAGGAGTAGAACATTCAAAGAAGGAGATTGGGTCATACGAAAAGTCTTTTAAAATACAAAGGAAGTTAAGGATGGGAAACTCGGTCCTACGTGGGAAGGTCCGTAACTCGTCACAAAAGTTACAGGTCATGGAGCCTACAAACTAAAAACGGAAGATGGTCAAAATATCCAGAACAGTTGGAATGCCATTCACCTTAAGGAATTCTACAGATAATAATCATATCGGTGACTAATAAATAACTCGAAAAATCTTTGTCCTATGACTTAGGGGCGAGTATATCATTTGATTTTTGTTTTAGTTGTTTTTTTTGCTGTAATTCTGCCAAGTTTGATTTTAACTTGAACACATTTTTAACAATTCGATTCCATTCAGATGACAGATATACAGTTTTATCCTGGCGATAATTAAAATTTATATTAAAAGGGAGATCATTGTCTATACATCAAGGCTTTAAGCCAATTTTACAAAAATCAAAGCCAAAAAGATAAAACCACATCAAACTTATTGGCCTTTGACAGGCTCGACTGGATCAACTGGCTGAGTGATGAGTTCAGTCTCCATAAGTTGCTCTGGTCCGGACTCTTCCATGGCAGCCTCTGTAACTTTATCTACTGGGTCATCGGCCATCGGGACATCTTCGATCGTCTCAACAACATCCCCTTCAGTCTCCTCAATTGCAACTTCTTTGGAACTGGTCTCTTGCCCTCTTCAACTTTGGTGTCTTCAATAGACAAAGAGAGAAAAACCTCCAACCTCTCCCCCAGTCTAATCCATTTTTTGGGATTCCAAGTAATGTGTTCTCCAGACAAGTATTGCTTCATGAGGGTGCATCTATCTTTAACAATGGCCTCCATGGACAATCCCTCTAATCTATCAAGCAACTCAGCCTTTTGACCCTCCAACACATCAACGCTCTCTTTAAAGGCCTTCAATTCAGTCGACGTCCTCTCCAATTTGGTTTTCATCGCTTTGGCTTTATTCTTAGCTTCACTTGCCTTCTTCTAAGAGTCGTCTAAAACAGCTTTTGTTTCGGCCAATTCCCTTCGCAGAGCTGCATTCGACTTCTCCATGTCTCTCGACTTCTTCAGACTGGCCTCCACGTACTTCTCTTGGAAGATAGCACATTCTAGAGTCTACAATAGAAGGATAAGAAGTTAGTAGATGTAATCAAAAAGGCATGGAAATACTCAAGGAGTGGTTACCTCGTAGCTTCGAGCGACAACCCTCTTTGCCGCTTCGAGTGGTCCCAATGTTAAGAGTCGACACTCGTCCACCTCAAGCAACAACCTCGCAGCAAACTCGGACACGCTGGATGGATTCGATATTACAGTAGCACTCATTGGGATCTTGATAACCACATTGTTCAAATCTTCTTCAGGATCGATCAACTACTTCATCTTCTTGGAAGAGTGTCATGCCCCAGCCGACACCTTTTGGGTAGCCTACAATGGAAGGATGGACGGAGCATCCCCATTTGGTTGCGGAGGCTCAATGACTATTTCGACTTCCTTGCCCTTGGCCTTTTTCTTTTTCATCGTTTCGAGCATTTCTTCAACTGAGTGGATTTTGAACTGACTCGACATCCTCTCTACTGCACACAAATTTTCTTCAGGGGTTAAACTCCACAAAAAGCAAGTTTCCTCAAAGAGGAGCCGACACGCCTAAGTAATCAGAAGGAAAAACAATATATGTTTGGTGAGGGGCAATGGGATACCTTCCTGGTAGAATACCTTCTTCCACAACGGACTCAACCTCAATCTTTTTTCCTCTAAAATTACCCTCCAAATCCTTTCAGGCGGAGGAATACTCAACAAGTAATTCGTATTTGCTACGACCCCGGGTGTCACATCGAAGCTACGATGTCGAGCTGAACCTACAAATGAAAAATCAAACGACGTTAGAACCATGATGAGTCTGCAAGAAAATGAAGAAGGTCAGAAAAACACTCACTCGTAATATCCCAATACTCGGGGATTCGACCAGACCCAGTCGACCCAAATACATCATCTCGTCTTACAAAGAAATAGACCTTTTGCCATCCCATTCGATCATTCGTAGTCAACCCAGTGATGAGATGCTCCCTCTTCTGTCGAAGGAATAGATGGTACCTCTCATTCTCGACTACATGCTCCTTTAAATAATACGTATACAGAATGTCCTTTATTCCGAATCTAACCCCCAACTTGAACGTCAAAACCTCAACCGACATCAGCACCCTTGTACGGGCCAAATTTGGTCCAAGGGTAATTTCGACATTTTGCTCCAGGACCACTACCAAATACACCCCCGAAGCTCTCTAATCAAACCCCAAAGACTTGGCGCAGGCCCAGGCCTACTAACACCATCACCAGCAACCGAATGATCATCCAAAGGTCAGTCCACATAACGCCTTGGCTCATAAACACCATTCATAACCAGCCGTTCCAACCTACAACGGGTAAAAGAAGTAAATATCTCTCATGAAGTCGACCGTTACGAGTGATCAAATGTGATTAAGGACATACCCTCAGGAGGGTATAAAGAAAGGGAGGCTTCATGAGGAAGGGGGGATAAAACTCTCAGGGCTCAACCAGATCCAATTTCTAGCTTTCCTACTCATAGCTCTGGGACTTTCACAAAAGTCACGATACCTGCTATCTACCGCCCTCACGGCACCCTACGAAGCTCAAGGTAGTATCTTACTTTGACCTTCCTTCTACTACTATCTTTGCTCATTTACTGACTTGGGCGTCGGAGTGCCCCCGGCACCCACCACACCGTGGGCAGTACTCTCGTTCACTCTACATCTTTGTTCTGCAGGATCGCTAGCGCCCCCAACTACAAATTCTCGATTGTGGATCTCGGGCGAAAACCAGCGTCTACAATTTGGCGCCCACCGTGGGGCCCTAGCGATTCATAGCATGCAAAGATCTCTCTATTGCAAAGATCTCTCCATCTACGATTCTTTCAAACTCCCATACTTATATGGCGTCATGCAACGAGCAGACCCCAGGTCTTTATGATCACCAAATTAACCTTCCTCTAAAGATAATCACAAACATTGGAACACATTCCTTCAATCTCCAAAAGTACCGAGGCTACAGGTCACCTCAACAATCCTAAAAACATGATCTGATCTCTTAGAAGCATTCAACAATGGGGCAAGCGAAAATCCACCATCAGACGATCATCCACTAAGTAACCAAAGAAGAAACTGTATTTCTCCAGCCAACCTTTCACAATATGTCACGTTTTCCGTGCGAAAGAAAATACAGAAGTGCAAAGGAGCAATTCACTCCAATCCACTTGACGTCAATAAAGAAAGTCGAGTCGGGATAATATAGGATATACATTTCCTTCAAATCATCAGCTCCCAACGACATGGAAGGGTAGCCATATTCTCCATACGACATGGATGAATTGCTACCAACTCTAAAATACATATATACATTGTCATCTCTTCCAAACTACGTTGGAGAATTATCAAGATTGCCATCTCTTACAGAAAACGTGAAAGGTTAGTCATCTCCCCCGGTCGACACGAAATGATTGTTTCTTATTTTCTATATGAAATGTTATTAGTTCCAGACTACGTAGGAAAATCTTTGTCATATCTAGTAGAATTAAGAATTTTATAGGCCTTAGTCAGGTCCAATCCACCTCTGTTATGTCTTGTAGAATGGGGAGTGGAGACCTTGTTGGACCTTCACCGGGTCCAGTCGACCGTACTTATGAATCTTCATTAGGGCCAGACCTTTGTAAAAGACTTGTAGAATGAAGTTCCCTAGAATGGAGACTTTCTTATGCCTTTATCAGGTCTACTGGATTAAATGAGTTCCCTAGTGGATCTTTATCCAATCCATTCGTAGTCACATGAATCAGGTCCGGTCAACTGTAGACTCCCATAAAACCTACATATGGTGAGGTAGAATGAAGGCTTTCTAGGGTCTAGTCGACTGATCATATAGGCGTAGTGGCGTGTTGCTTGAGCTAATTGGTATCCTGCACAAAAGAAAGAAAATAAAAAATCTTAATCAATAGCCCAACAAGACAGCCTAGTAAGCCGAAACTTCAATAGCAAAGAGGAATCCCACATCGCCTGTTGCAAGGCCACGCCCAAACTCAGTAGCTAGAAGCCGAGACTGCATAGGAAGAGTTGTACAAGTTCTAAAGCATTTTTCATCATCAATAAAGCTTGATACCTGAACCCAACCTTAACGCCCCCCTACACGAATTGCTTATGCTCGAACAAACATTTTGGTGCTGGACAGATCATTTAGATCCTCTAACACTACACTCTGGTGCTGGAAAGCAAGAGAAAACAAGATCAGACAAGGGGGCGAGTCAACATGCATTCGTTCAGCCGACATGCATGAATCGAGCAACGTGAATGTCGTGCAGCCGAAATGTGTGTATCCAGTAACGAGAATAGCCTCCAACAGATGAGCTTGAATCCAGTGAAGAGAATATCATCCAGCCGACGAACAAGAATCCAATAACTTGCAGGGTTCCATCCGACGAGCATGCAGCTAACGTGGATATATTCCAGCCTACATGAAAGCACGGAAGAGACAGCCACGCGTACTTGAAGAAAGGCGCACTAGCTAGGTAGACTGAACCAATTCACCCAAAAGGTGGTCGCCCTAACTTGCCACGATGAAGCAACCACCATATACGACCAAGGAAGACGAGGAACCACGCATAGCTTGCCGAAGATAAATCACCAACAAAGGCGAGAAGCATCGTCTAAATCATTAAGAATAACTTTATAGCTTTACCAAGGAGATCACCATGCAAGCAAAATCACACATGTCATTGCCATCTCATCACCAGGAAGAATTGAAACGACTAACAAGCAATTCCTTAAACCGAACGAAACCCTAACCCTAGAAATTGGGCATTAATGCAATGAAAGTCGAGGGGGAGCCATCGAATTTGATGATGGAGGAGATCTACTCGAACAGCAGTGAGGAGTCATCATCGCATGATAGACCAGTCATAAGCGGGGACCAACTAGACGTCGAGGCGTACGCGAGCCTGAACTAAGAGATGACGAAGATCACGAGGCTGATGTTTATCGCCGGCCGCTGCGACAACGTTTCGATGGAGCTTGAGGCACTGCGTATGACCTACGATGAAATTAAGAAAGGCCTGCGAATGCCATGAGCGAAGAATGGGATATAACGATTTTGGAGACTTTTACTATGCTCATGGTGCACCTATGGATACCTTTAAAAGTTATGTTCGTACTCTATTTGAGTGCAATTCTGGTCAACATTGAGATGGGTCAATTTACTCATGTGACGAGCTATGTCAGCAAAGCTCTACCTCGACATTCTAGAGCAGAACCAGAGACTTAAAAAATAACGTCGGAGAAAGAGCATCAGACATCGGCATGCAAGGAGACCGCGGGATCGGTAGCTTCATCGGCGACACTAACCTGTACCTAGCTTATCTTCCCTTATCGAAGCCACTCGTCGGATCCGCCGCGTCCCCCACTCGAACCCTAGTTTCCTCTATTAGACTGAATTGAAATTGTATGAGAGTTATAAGAGAACAACATGTCGTCCAACATACGAACCGACCCAGAATCCCATTCCGTGATAATGCCTTTCAACAAAACCACAACCCATGTTGTTGTCGTTAGTGGATGGAAAATTCTCTTTGACGTGCTTGGATGGGCCCTATGTGATAGACCTATATGCTTCATTCTACTCGGTAGGGCCCTCGACATTAGTAATACGGTTGGTATTTTGCTCCATGTTACAAAGTGTGTAGGCATGCGCTGAGGTAAGGTCCATGTGATTTGGTAATATGCTCAGCTCATCTAAATTTGTCTTCTTCTACTTGGTTGGACTATCATTTTGTGCTGCATTCATTCGACACTAGCAAAGGTAGTCACATGACAGTCTGCACACAGGGCCTATAGTGACAGATTGGTGTCAAGTCCGGTTATTAAGAGCCAGCTTTTCTGGATGATAAGTGAACAATTGGTTTGCGAAAGGTCTAGGGGCATATCCAACTCTTGGGCCAATCTAACATTTGGGCTGAGGATCCATGGATACAAATCAACCAAGATATTGCCGAATGGATTTATTCATTAATTTCTTGAACCTACAACAGCATGTGGGCTGGCTTCATAAAGCTTGGACCACGAGCGCATTTTGTAGCAATATTTGACCACTTACTTTAGTTCAGACAATGGGAAGACTCCCCTGATATATGACCAGTAGTATGGAGATTGTCTCAACCTTCATCTGGTTCAGTCGATCGGGGACGTCCCCCATGGACTCATGCCGAGTCAAATTTAAACATGGACTTCCTACAGTCCATACGACACATGTCATGTGAAATAACTATTGAACATCCATCAAGTCCAGTCGACCGGGGACATCCCCCATAGACTCATGTCGAGTCAAAGTTGTAGACATGGATTACACATGTCGTATGACTTATATCTTCCTGGACTCATCAAGTCCAGTCGACCGGGGACATCCCCCATAGACTCATGTCGAGTCAAAGTTGTAGACATGGATTACACATGTCGTATGACTTATATCTTCCTGGACTCATCAAGTCCAGTCGACCGGGGACATCCCCCATGGACTCATGTCGAGTCAAAGTTGTAGACATGGATTACACATGTCGTATGACTTATATCTTCCTGGACTCATCAAGTCCAGTCGACCGGGGACATCCCCCATAGACTCATGTCGAGTCAAAGTTGTAGACATGGATTACACATGTCGTATGACTTATATCTTCCTGGACTCATCAAGTCCAGTCGACCGAGGACATCCCCCATAGACTCATGTCGAGTCAAAGTTGTAGACATGGATTACACATGTCGTATGACTTATATCTTCCTGGACTCATCAAGTCCAGTCGACCGGGGACATCCCCCATAGACTCATGTCGAGTCAAAGTTGTAGACATGGATTACACATGTCGTATGACTTATATCTTCCTGGACTCATCAAGTCCAGTCGACCGGGGACATCCCCCATAGACTCATGTCGAGTCAAAGTTGTAGACATGGATTACACATGTCGTATGACTTATATCTTCCTGGACTCATCAAGTCCAGTCGACCGGGGACATCCCCCATAGACTCATGTCGAGTCAAAGTTGTAGACATGGATTACGCATGTCGTATGACTTATATCTTCCTAGACTCATCAAGTCTAGTCGACCGGGGACATCCCCCATAGACTCATGTCGAGTCAAAGTTGTAGACATGGATTACACATGTCGTATGACTTATATCTTCCTGGACTCATCAAGTCCAGTCGACCGGGGACATCCCCCATAGACTCATGTCGAGTCATATTGTAGACACGGATTACACATGTCAAGTGAACTATATCCTGAATCTTCATCTAGATCAGTCGACCGGGGACATCCCCCATGGACTCATGTCGAGTCATATTGTAGACATGGATTCCACATGTCAAGTGAATTATATCCAGAATCTTCATCTAGATCAGTCGACCGGGGACATCCCCATGGACTCATGTCGAGTCAAGTTGAAGACGTATATTACCCATGTCGTATGACATATATCCTGACCTTCATCTGGTTCAGCTAACTGGGTACTTCCCTAGAGGCTCTTATAGAGTCAAGTTCATGATCTTGACCCTCATCTAGCTCATTTGACTGGACACATCCATGATGGATCATGTAGATTCAAGTTCATAACTTGACATTCGTTCGGTTCAATCAATAGGTAGCGTCAACGCTCAGGTACACCTACATCGAATGGATCGACACGCGCATCAAATACTCTCCAAGCCAAAGACTCCTTGACTTAGAGAGTAGGGGACAAACTGTACGGGCCAAATTTGGTCCAAGGGTAATTTCGACATTTTGCTCCAGGACCACTACCAAAAATACACCCCCGAAGCTCTCTAATCAAACCCCAAAGACATGGCGCAGGCCCAGGCCTACTACAACACCATCACCAGCAACCGAATGATCATCCAAAGGTCAGTCCACATAACGCCTTGGCTCATAAACACCATTCATAACCAGCCGTTCCAACCTACAACGGGTAAAAGAAGTAAATATCCCTCATGAAGTCGACCGTTACGAGTGATCAAATGTGATTAAGGACATACCCTCAGGAGGGTATAAAGAAAGGGAGGCTTCATGAGGAAGGGGGGATAAAACTCTCAGGGCTCAACCAGATCCAATTTCTAGCTTTCCTACTCATAGCTCTGGGACTTTCACAAAAGTCACGATACCTGCTATCTACCGCCCTCACGGCACCCTACGAAGCTCAAGGTAGTATCTTACTTTGACCTTCCTTCTACTACTATCTTTGCTCATTTACTGACTTGGGCGTCGGAGTGCCCCCGGCACCCACCACACCGGTGGGCAGTACTCTCGTTCACTCTACATCTTTGTTCTGCAGGATCGCTAGCGCCCCCAACTACAAATTCTCGATTGTGGATCTCGGGCGAAAACCAGCGTCTACAACCCTCCATGTGTTTGGAATTAGTTGGGAAGGGGATATCCCGTTGTGATTTAATACCTCTCATACGAGATTAGGGATAGGAAACCTAAACCCATCTACGAAGGGGCGTTCATAGAACCCGATCCACCCAGGGACCTTATAATCTATATGTTCGCTCGAAAAGGCTAATCTCACTTGGACCGATTCGGGAAATCGATATTTTATCTTCATCTCCCTCATGGTCCTTTCGGTCACTCGACAACAAGGATTTTTGGTCAATATATTGGTCGGCTCGCTTGTACTGGGTTGTCCACCCGACTTTGCAGGAATTACTTATAGTGGTGGCACATCCTTAGGGATGCCTAAAAGGGGTTCTACCGACGCGACAGTCAGAATATCTTAATCTCTACTAAATCATTCTCCATCATACATCCTATATGGGGAGATAACCCGCAAGGGCGAGCCTACATACATCTCCATCATAGTATCACTTGAGCTCGAACAACCCTCAGACGACATATCAATTCACTCTACAAACAATGAATCAACCAAAAACCAATATGACAGAAGATCAAACACAAATTTCACACAAATACAATCCCAGAAATCCCCAAACCAATTAAATATCAAAGTTCTTATTCTAGCCAAGAACAAGTTGAATCTGCCTTATGAACAAATTGAAGAACTGAAGAACACAAGGAAGGAAATGAAGAATACCTTGAATTCGAGAAGAGCGCTCCAACCTTACGACTTGAGAAGGAATTTTGCAAATGAAGAGAATGAAGCCCCTCAAGGCTCTTTATACTCTTCCTTATTTTGGCGCCTCATTTTCCCCGCCAAGAAGGCCTCGATATTAACGCTATATTTATTACAATTAAGGAAATTGAGGTAAGCAAGTACCACTCGACACTCAATAAGAACATTGTCGGCTGAATACCCCTGCAATACTGTCACAAAGATCCCCATGTCCAAACGACAGACGCAGGCTCCATTACTTGGCCCGCATGAATAAAATATTCAACGATGTAATGTTAGGTTGAGGTGTTACCTCAAGTCGAGTCAAGTCAAGAATTGGACCATCATATGGTCCAGTCCAAACGACAAGAAAAACTCGACTTGGTCCATATTCGGCACCAGTAAAATGGCTGAGCTACTGGCCTTCATCAGGTCCAGTCGATGGGAACATTCCCCAATTGGCTCATGATTGAGTCAAGTTCAGACCTGGACCTTCATCTGGTCCAGACGACATGTAGGCTCAACTTGGTTCCTATTCATCACCAGTCAAATGGCTGAGCTCATGGCCTTCATCAGGTCTAGTCGATGGGAACATTCCCCAATTGGCTCATGATTGAGTCAAGTTCAGACCTAGACCTTCATCTGGTCCAAACGACATGTAGGCTCGACTTGGTTCCTATTCGGCACTAGTAAAATGGCTAAGCTCATGGCCTTTATCAGGTCCAGACGACTGGAACATTCCCCAATTGGCTCATGATTGAGTCAAGTTCAGACCTGGACCTTCATATGGTCTAGACGACATGTAGGCTCGACTTGGTTCCTATTCGGCACCAGTCAAATGGCTGAGCTCCTGGCCTTCATCAGGTCCAGTCGACGGGAAAATTCCCCAATTGGCTCATGATTTAGTCAAGTTCAGACTTGGACCTTCATCTGGTCCAGACGACATGTAGGCTCGACTTGGTTCCTATTCGGCACCAGTCAAATGGCTGAGCTCATGGCCTTCATCAGGTCCAATCGACAGGAACATTCCTTAATAGGCTCATGATCGAGTCGAGCTCAGACCTGGACCTTCATCTGGTCCAAGCGATAAGGAGGCTCCATTGGTCCTCTGACCAATCGTGTGGAGTACTTCAAAAAAAACATCATTCGATTCTGTCTACTGAGACGTATCAAGGCAAATTGAAGATTTTGACCAAACTCGGTCGTGTGGAGTATACCCGAGATCATCATCTGATTCTGTTCACTGAGGACATCTCCATTGACTCACGTCAAGTCAACTTCAAGACTTATACAACACTGTCCATATGACATTGAAGACACTCAATCACGTTCTGGGACAAACAACGAAGGCATTACCACAACATGTGTCAAAGTCAATGTGAGTGCTTAGATCTTTAGTTAACCCATGCTCTCGGCGAGCAGACTTACCCATTTTGTCTCAGACGACACGACCTACGAGTACTCTCCAAGCCAATGACTCATTGACTTAGAGAGTATGGGACAAACTGTACAGGCCAAATTTGAGCTAAGGGCATATTTGACTTTTTGCTTCAGGACCAAAATAAAAGGTGCCCCAGTTCCCCTTGACAGATCCGAAAATATACCACAAGACCCAATTACTTTCTCAGGCCCACGCACAAGGAGAAGGCCCAACATTCATCTCCTATCAATCTAAATACCCAAGACCCTCAGAGGAAGCCCATTTATATAAGCCTATATTGGTCCAAGTTGTTTCACAAGCCCGAACCCAAAAAAATATATTACCTAAATAACATCTTAATCCCTCGTGTGCCAGCCCACGAAATGCTCAGACTGATAACTACCCCTTTCATGGATCAGCCGTTTCAAGCATCAAACGGACAAGAAATTAAATACATTAAATATACACTCATCTCTAGTGCATATAAATAATAGAAGAAGTCCACTAAGGAATGGGGCAAGCACCACAAATTTTAGCTTAGTCGTATTCTCTCCAGAGCTCTCAGAACCACCGTCTTACCGCCCTCACGGTAACCTACGGGGATCAAGGTAATCTCTGACCTTGCTCGTCCTCCTATGGAATTAATAGTTCATTTCCACTACTGACTTGGGCGTCAGAATGCCTACGGCATCCACCACACAGGTGGATAGACCCTTCACGCTCACTCTACCTCTTGTTTTGTAGGATCGGTAGTGCCCCATCTCTATGAAATCTCGATTGTGGACCTCAGACGAAAACCATCGTCTACAATTATTATTAATTAATTAGATTAATTGACAAAATGACCAAAATACATTTTCCCTCTTTTAAGTCGGTTTTGACCATTATTTAAAGTTAGAAAATTTTGTTTTCTCAAATGATAAGACTCCATGGTCGAACCCTTGAAGAAAAAAAGTGAGAGCTCTGGAGAGAATACGACTAAGCTAAAAGAAACAAGGAAGAAAGTGAAGAAATCAAGAATAAAATTTAAGGAAATTAGGAGATTTTGAGGTAATCTTCAATAATCTTAAACTTAGAAAGCTTATTTCTTGTTCTTGAATATCTAGAATGGTTCTAGGGTTTCTTCCTTTCTTAGATTTTGGGGCTTTTTGATTTTGAGGATGGATTTGGAGGCTTGATGCATGTGTGAAGTTAGATTGGACAATATTAGTGTAATATTAGTTCAATTTTATCATTTGATGACTTGTTGCCATTCTAGAGTGTTATGAACACTCTTGTAACTCTTATAATTGTTCTTGAGTTCTTCATTTGTGGTGACTTTGGTTGGTGTAATTATTAATATGATTAATGTTGAAAAAATTGGATTTTAAGCATAAAAATGATATTTTTAGTTACCAAATCAGATCTGGAATTTCTGTGATTTTGGTGATGAAAAGTATGTTGTATAAATGTATTGGATGTGTTTTTGGTATTGGAATAATTTCCGAAAATTATTTCGGAGTTGAAATATGTAAAAACGGTGAAAAATGACGTTACCGGGTGGGTTTCGGGCTACCGAATGTCCGCTGTCCAAACAGTGAATTGGCCACTGTTTCGGCAGCCCATGCTATATTATTTTATCGATTAATTCCAAATTAATTGTTCTCTCTCTTTAAATGATATTTTATCCCAGATAAAATATATCCGCAATTAATCCCAGATTAATTTTCTCTCTCATCTAATTAATCCCAGATTAATTAAGTGTGAGTCATACGTCATCGGTGAATCTTCGAGAAGCGACCCATGAGATCCCCGGATATGTTGGCAGTAAATCCAATCGTCGGACTATCCGAACACGTAAGTACCTAGTACTACGTTTATACCGATTTACAAGACAAGGTTGGCTTCTAGCAAAGCGCCATGCCTACCCAATTCTCCAGAAATATCCTTACAGGAATATGTGATCTATATCAGGCGTAGTATACGTAGTATTGCGTATTTCGATCCAATATCGGATGTCACGTGCTAGGCCTAGGGCTGGAATTGTGTCTGCCCCGTACGAAGCACATATCGGATCTCTGGTAACTAGTCTCTATAATCGGATAAACATGACCTAATCATAATATCCTGATAACTGCAGCATATAAGAGAACGAGTTCTGTATCCTACGTGACCATCATCTCCACTATGACTGGAGTGATACTTCTGTCTTGACATCACACCCAACACACTACAATTCTCAATATACCCAGCATAGGCGTACACAGAACCGGTTAAAGTCCTGGACGACCTAAAACCAAAGTATATTGATTGTCGCAAGTATTAGCGGTGCAAGTCTCATGTTAAGACCAAATACAACTACCCTGATTTCGGACTTCCATAGACACATAGTCATACTACCAATGGAATTCCGAGGGGTCTATCCAGAGCGAAACTGTTTTCCATACCATCGGTAAAACACAACCTCATACTACACTTGCATGAGTATCATATACCCAAATATATGAGAACTATGCCGTTATGCCCTCACAACGCGCACAAATGTAATACTAGTCTTTTACGAATTATCGATGTCCAATCTCGATAATACTCTGACTAGGGATATTTAATGGTTAAACCTTCGTGGATTGATATTGTCTCATATCATCTCAATCCAGGAACTAATCATAAGGACCTCCTATCATTTATACATCTTGGTGATCTAATCACAAATGATAAGAGAGCAATCTCCTCTGTCACATAATTAATTTGTACAACAACACCATGATCTGTACAAATAGTGACGCTATGAGTCATAACTGTCCAACAGTTTGTTGGCCAAAGTCAAGACCTTTGTCCATCGCGGATGTGTTTGAATCATGAAGGCTTTGTTCAATATCGGTGTCTTGTCCAAGTTGTGATTTGTTGGCCAAATTCAAGATCATTTCTTGGCCATCGACATCGATTACGAAGCTTTCCAAAGTCAATGGGTTCCGTTTAACTGGGATCATTAAGTTTGTTGTGCCAAAGCCAAGGCTTAGTTGATTCAGAGGAAAAAAGTTAGGGAATATGTTGGATATATTAGCATATATAAGATATATGTTTCGGACTTGGATGTCCACCTACTGGATCTAGGATTGGATGGGATCCAATTGATCTTAGAGATCTACCTAGTTAATTATCATATAATTTTTTGGCCAAAGTGACCGGCCTAAACACACACGTATAACGCAAGCGCACGTATCGTTCAAGTAGTATAAAAATATCGATCCCACGAGGACTTAATTCCTATTATTGTTATTAATTGTTGAATCTATTTATTTACAAATATCTAATTAAATGAAGAAGAGAGAGATTGTTTGTTTGTTTGGTTGAAAGACTTTGCTAAATAAATAAATAAATAAATAAAAAGACAAAAGAAAATACTAAGGAAAATAACAAAAGACACAAAGATCTAGGGTTGTGATTTATTCCAATACCATTATAAAGATGAAGTGATTATTTTATAGTTAGGAAATACAATGATTTATTAACCTAGAACACGAAATTATGCGAAAGCATCTGTCGATGGTCAGACACAAATACCCAGTGTAACCCAATTGAACCATATTCCTATGTCAACCACATTATCTGGATTCATTAAGATTGAGTTCCAATTATGGCTACCCTCGCCCGACAGGTATATTCCTATCCTGTAGGAAATCTATTAAAGGGTTATCTATCCTCAAGGAAGATCGTGGGCTATTGAATCTAAGGTCTTAAACTTAAAATCCCTATGTCTAGTTCATTTTAAGTTTACCTAATCAATTTTATTAATGGCCAATTAATAAAAAGCATTAAGATTAAGACTCAATAAATAAATCTTTATAACACCCAAACTATAATCTAACCCTTATAAACTGGTGATATTGAAATTCATCACAACCTTAGAAAACTAACACATAACTAGGACTAGTAAAAACATAAAATTAAAAGACATAAAGTAAAAATGCTGAAAAGTAAATACTGAAAAGTAAATTGCAATAAAATAAAATGCTAAGGTAAAAGGAATTACTTTTACTACTACTAATTCAGAAATCTCCCATAAAATAATATATAAACTTGTGATATTATTTTACCAACCGACCAATCTAGCGGTATCTTGATTAAGTCAAATTAAGTCCAACCAGCCATATAGGCGGTACCATAATTAAATTACCAACCGACCAATATAGCGGTATCCTTTTTAAGTCAGGTTTAAACCAGATTAAAATAAATTGCCAACCGACCAATATAGCGGTATCATTTATTAATCAGTATTTTAATTAGTAAATATATTATTTTTAAGGGAGATTAATCTAAATAGTAACAGTAAAAGAATTACCTTTCACCCTAGCTGGGAAATTACTTTCTCATGAATAGTAAAAACTGTAAAAAGTAACAAGTAAAAATTAAATTACTATTATTACAAAAAGTAATTAAAATTATTTACAAAACTAAAAATTAAAAACTAAAAAAAAATAAAAATTCTAGAGAGAGAAACTCTCTCTAGAGAGAGAAATCAAGAGAGATAGAGGTCTTTCGAAATCTGAAATTTCGCGCTGAATTTATAGGCAAATTTTTCACTGTTCCAGCGTCGCGACGCCAAGCCCTCAGCGTCGCGACGCTGGATTTTGTCGACGTGGCACGATGAGAATGCGACACGTAGCAAGGCGGCTGACTGTTCACGCGACACGTGGCAAGGCGGCTAAGACTCAATTATTGTGATGACGTCATTGATGACGTCATGCTGATGTGGCGATGACGTGGCGCTGACGTGGCGATGACGTGGCTCTGGCGTGTGTTGCAATTGTCGGCACAATAGGATTGCGACACGTGGCGACACGTGTCACGCTGTGATTGGCTGATGCTGACGTGGCAAGTTGACTTCGTTGACCTTGTGACGTGTCTGATGACGTGGCGTGACACATGGCGAGTTGACTCGTTGACCGCTGACATGGCTGATGACAAGGTGACACGTGTCAAGTCAAAGTGTCGGCAGCATATGATGTTGACACGTGGCACGACGCACGTTAGCAGATTCGTTGTGATGGTGACACGTGGCACGACGCATTTTAGCAAAGTCAAACTTCTCAAATTCTGACATGTTGACCAGGCGCACGTTAGCAGATTCGGCGCATGCTGGGCGTCGTGACGCGGAAGGTCTGAACGGCGCGACGCTGGAAATTACCAAAATGCCCTTTTTCGCCAATTTTCACTGTTTTATTCCAAATCACCTCCAGAATGTCCTGAAACTTTATTTATCTACAAAATAACACAAAACACATCAAAACATTCACAAAACTCAAGAAACTATACAAAATATTAGATTAAATGAGTGGGAAATAATGATATAAATATCACTCATCACACCCCCAAACCTAACATTTTGCTAGTCCTCGAGCAAAATACAGAATAAAATAACAGAATAAAATTTAACTAAGCCATTTTCGTAGGGATCACGGTTGCATTTAGCATATGCAACAAGCCTTTAAACCCCTAGGTGTCCCTAGTGGACGAGTTGTAGTCTCGTGAGGGTTTACAGCAATGATACCCACAAACATTTTACAAAAGTAAAAAGGTATTAAAACTAATGCACACAAAAGCAAAAAGACAAGCGAAAAGAGAATAAAGAAGATAGTAACTAATCAGGTGAAACTTCTACTACAAGTTACTAATTGTTTTGTTTCTTTCTAAATTACTAAATAAGTAAATTCTCCGATTATTTTTATCATTCTCCATATACACAGCCAACATAATATTAAAGAACTCATTTTTGCCCACAACAGTCATAAATGCAGTTGATAAGAGAGTAATATTTTTGTCCTAAAGTTCTATCAGATTTCACACCTTTTTGTAGCAATGGAATAATTTTTCTGATTTTTCTGATTTTTTCTTTACTTTTTCTGAATTTTGACTTTTTATTTATATACAATACCTTCCGTCTATGTAGCGAGGTTTGGGTTGGTGACTCCCAAACCAGTTGGCTTTAGGGCACCATGTGTTAAAACACCCCTACGAACTTAATTACTCAGACTTCAGATATAGATATAATTTTTTGCAGTATCTTCGATCCATGTAGCGAGCTTTGGGCCAGTGACTCCCAAACCAGTTGGTTTTAGGGCACTAGGTGTTAAAACACTCTTACAGACTTAATAACCCGGATCTTAGATACTTTATTTTTTTTACATCAAAAAATTTTTTTTTTTTTTTAATTCCATAACTATTTATAGATGCTTCCTCCAATTAAACTAGAGCATGGAATATTACAAACTTTTCAATTACAGCTCATGTCTGTATGTTACTATGCATGTTGATAATACCTGTCAAATGAGCATATGAAGATTCATTTTAGTCAGTATTATGGAGAATTCACAAATTAAATAATTCAAAAGGAAATAAACAAAAGATAACTTATTTCGAAATAAATGGTTTGAAATACGTCTCAAGAGTGGAAACTCCTTACTCAGCTATTTCTTACCAATTTCACCTTTTTAGTTAAAATAAAAACACAAAAATGCAAAATATTTTTGTAATTTTTGAAAATTTTTCAATTTTTTTTTTTTTTTTCGAAAAATTTTGGACTAAAAATAAAAACACAATACAAACAAGTACTATTAACTATACCTCACCCCCAAACCTAAATGAGACATTGTCCCCAATGTCTTAAAAAGTAGAAGAAGAGTGTAGAAAATCGTACCTGATTAGTTGAAATTCTATAGGAATTAAAGGTTAAGATCCAAATTTATTCGTCGCTTCTTACCACGATCGTCCTCAGACCAATTTATCTTTGATATGATAGGGTCAACTTTTGGTTCATAGGCTACGAGTTGGTCAATTAGATCCGGTGCAGTTCTGGCAGTAAAGAGGAGTTCTTTCATAGGTTTCGACACGAACCCATTTCTCCGAGCATCATCAAGAAACACACAAAGAAAATCATAAAACCCATCAACGTTGTACAGCCCAATTGGTTTCTGGTGTATGTTTAGGTTCGCCCAAGATAGTACAATAAAAATTTCCTCCAATGAACCTAAACCACCTGGTAAAGCAATAAAAGCATCAGCACGGTTAATCATTTCTACCAGTCGTTCAAACATACCTGGCACGATCAGTTCCTCTCCGTTTGTTGGTTCAATAAGATTTGCTTCTGCCAAGGGTTTTGGGATGATTCCCAAAACGTGACTGCCTCCTTCCTGTACGGCCTTTGAAACGTTCCCCATAAGTCCGAGATTATCTCCGCCATATATTAAGTGTATATTCCTTGCGGCTAAGACTCGACCCAATTCTTGTGCTGCTTCAATGTATTGTGGTTTAGTACCAACAGTACTACCGCAAAACACACAGATGTTTTCAACTCGTCTTCTTGAAGTGGCTTCCATTTTTTTTTATGTATTTCTTTCTCAACTATGGATGCTTTCAAAAGTGCAATGACGAGTTGAATTTATAGTACCTGAAAAAGGGTGAGTAAAAATAGCACAAATATCTTCCAAAGGACGATTAGTAGCAAAATAGATCGTGATGGTCAACAAGATCTGGATCCTGTCGGAGAAAATAAAGGAACAACAAAAGAAAAGCGAATTAAAGCAATAATTAAGGCAACGAATTGTGTATGCAATACGCCACTCGCGTAGTATAAATTCATTAGGATGTATCTTAAGATTTCATTCCTTATTCAGCCATCGTTAATGAATTGTTTCTCATCTTTAATTGCTAAACACAGTTCCTTCTGTATTAAAATGCTCCGTTTATGCTTTTCCTACAAAAATAACACACAAAATTAAAAAGTTCACACTATGTATACACAAAAGAGATTAGAAGATAATACATGGTCAGCTGAAATTTTACAGGAAAAATTACCGATAGGAAAAATTTATGTCCAATTTACGTTTTTTACCACGATCGATAATTGACCATTTTTAGTGAAAATTTCGACAGAGTCTCCTCTAAAAACTCAAAATTTCCCCAAATTCATCCTACAACTAACACTTCAAAAATCACCACAATGTCAAACTTCACCCCAATTCTACAAAATTCCATCGATCTGACTCAGAATTCAGCCAGTTATTCACTGCTAAACTTCCAAATTCACAATCCTCCAATTTCAACAAAATCAACCACAAACTCATTCAATTTTTTTTATATCCCACACAACCTAAATCTATCAAATGCCACAAATACCCCAATTCAATTCTTCGCCCCCACAACTACGAATCAAACTACCAACAATCCAACGCTTCGTAATCCAATCCACAGTCATAATCAACCAAATCACAATTCATTTTTTTTCAGTTTACCCAATTACAAATCAACTTTTTTATCGAATCATTACCGTATATTTGGTTTCTGGTTCAACAATGGGTTCGGTTGCTCGGTTGTTTTGGGCGTGGTGTTCTCGGTAGTGAGGGTGATGGGTCGGTTTTGATGGTGAAGGACGGGCTCGGTCACGGCAAGGTTGGTCGAAACCGTCGATGGTGAAGTTCGGCTCTGGCAGTCACGGCAAGACACGGCAGTGGCTCGGCTTTGTTCGATTTTTGTTGGATCTCGGTTTTGTTTTGTGGTTGAAGTGGCTGTGATGGATCGGGTTTGGTGTTTGGGTGTTGGCTTGCGGTGGTGGCTCGGTTCTGGTAGATCTCGGCTGTGGCTCTCGGTGGTGGCTTGCGGTGGTCGAGGGTGATGATTCTTGGTGATGTGGGTGCGGTTGGTGGGTCGCGGTGATGAGGCTCGGCAAGGGTGATTCTTGGTGATAGGCTCGGCCATGGTGAGTTTCTGGTTTGTTCTTGGCTCGGCGAAGGTTGCGGTTGTGGTCAGTTTGGATCTCGGTTTGATGGTGGCTGGTGAGCTTTGGGTGGATCTTGCGTGATGGGTGGTTGGGCTATGGTGGATCTCGGTGTGGATTTTGGTTGGCGAAGACTCGGTCACGGTGAGGGTGGCTCGCGGTGGTGGTGCGGCTGGTGGTGATGATTCGGCTTCTGATCTCTGTTGGGTTTGACTCCGTGGCTGTTGAGAGAAGAAGAAGATGAATGAAATCTATCTTGGTGGCTGCTGTTTTGGACCTTTCTAAACAAACCAGTGTCGCGACGCTGAAATTGGTCGTGCGTCGCGACGCTCAGTAATTTTTAGGGATTTTTTTTTTTTTTTTGGCAAAACCATGTCTTGCGACAGATAAATCCATAGGGACGCGTCCCAAAAGCTGATTCCTTATTCGGCCGTCTTTTCTGGATTGACTTTGTATCTTCGTGATTTTGTCAAATTTTTATTTTGTGAAAATCCCGCTTGTTCTGGTTTGCTTTGTCCTGATAAATTCCATTTTAATTTTTCCTGCAAAAATAACACACAAATCAAAAAATTCACACACAAAAATAAATAATAATAATAAATAATTACAACAAATTGCATGGGTTGCCTCCCTGCTAGCGCTAAATTTTTCGTCTTCAGCCAGACGTGACTGAAATTCATCTGTTAAGGAGGTTTCAGTGTCGTTTTGGATGTCCTATCAAAGACAATCCCATGAGCGTTGCTTTTGAAGGGTCTCTTCCAACGTAAAGTGGCAAAAAGATTTTGTCTCATTCAGTGCTCGTGTCACTTTTTGCTCTTTGTTGCTCCAGTGGTTCCTGCAAGAAAGAAGAAGAAAATCAGGAGGTCTCGTATGATGCTTGACTTGGAATGAAATTCCATTATGTCAAGCTTCTGGGTGATGTCTTTGGTTTGTACTCCCCAAAACAGCGATGTTTTTCCTGAATGCTCTGGATCTTTAATAAAGTCAGACATTTGCTCTCTCTTTATTTGCTCGTTTCTTGCTCCACCTTTTCTTCACAGATGTATTTGAAAATTTCTGCATTAAGTTCATCATCTGTCATCTGTGAAATACATGTTTCAAAATTTTCAACCTGAAAAGAAATGTCAGTTTTTAGGTCTTCATCCTCTGATCTGGTTGAAATGATTGGCTCAGGTAGATCTTCATCAAACATTTGTGCAATGGAATCTCCAAGATCTTCATTTTGAGGATACATAATTCCATCCTCAATTTTTGATGCAGTTGGTACAAACATTTCAGCTTCATCTTCGTCAGAAACTGAATAATAGAAATCAAATCGAGACTTTGCCGGTTCGGGTTCCTGAACTGATACCTCTGGTTGTTGATACTGCTCAGCTTCCTCCTCTGTTAAGGTGTCATTGTGGATTTCTGGGAACTCGAAGGCTTCATCAGTGTCATCTGAAACTGGTTCTTGAGGTATGATGTTCTGGTTTTCTGTTAATTGTCTGATCTGATCTGTCATTCTTTGTATGGATTCTGCGTTACTCTGAATTTGTGCATCGAATCGAGCTTCTTGTTCTTTGAACATGTGGATTAATTGATCTTCCTCGGATTGTTCTGGTTCTTGATAAGGATCAAAGGAAGATGATGGATAAGATGGAAAATGTGATGGTTCTGTGAAATATGTTGGCTCATCATACCATGAAGGATTCTGATAGTTCTGCCACCCTGAATTATAGTTGTACTCGCAATAATCGCTTGGGTGGTTACCATTACATATGTCACATCTCCACATTGAGTTCTGTTGAGCAAAAGTAGTATTACTTGGTTCTGGCATCCAGTGATAGTCATTGGGCTCAACAACAGGCCTCAGAAAACCGGACTGTTGCTCCCAGATTTGGGGTGTATCTTCTTGTAAAGTTCGTGATTTCTCAATTTCCCAATAGTGTTCCATTTTTTAATCACCTGAAAACAAAAGAAATAAAAATTACAAAATAAAAGAAAGAAAATTAGATATAAGTAAATTAGATAGTTTCAAAATTAACAACTCAAGAAAAATAAGTCCCCGGCAACGGCGCCAAAAACTTGACCGGCGTAAACACACACGTATAACGCAAGCGCACGTATCGTTCAAGTAGTATAAAAATATCGATCCCACGAGGACTTAATTCCTACTGTTGTTATTAATTGTTGAATCTATTTATTTACAAATATCTAATTAAATGGAGATGAGAGAGATTGTTTGTTTGTTTGGTTGAATGTGGCTTTGCAAAATGAATAAATAAAAAGACAAAAGAAAATACTAAGGAAAATAACAAAAGACACAAAGATCTAGGGTTGTGATTTATTCCAATACCATTATAAAGATGAAGTGATTATTTTATAGTTAGGAAATACAATGATTTATTAACCTGGAACACGAAATTATGCGAAAGCATCTGTCGATGGTCAGACACAAATACCCAGTATAACCCAATTGAACCATATTCCTATGTCAACCACATTATCTGGATTCATTAAGATTGAGTTCCAATTATGGCTACCCTTGCCCGACAGGTATATTCCTATCCTGTAAGGAAATCTATTAAAGGGTTATCTATCCTCAAGGAAGATCGTGGGCTATTGAGTCTAAGGTCTTAAACTTAAAATCCCTATGTCTAGTTCATTTTAAGTTTACCTAATCAATTTTATTAATGGCCAATTAATAAAAAGCATTAAGATTAAGACTCAATAAATAAATCTTTATAATACCCAAACTATAATCTAACCCTTATAAACTGGTGATATTGAAAATCATCACAACCTTAGAAAACTAACTCATAACTAGGACTAATAATTGAAAAATAAAAGACATAAAGTAAAAATACTGAAAAGTAAAAGACATAAAGTAAAACTGAAAAGTAAAATAAAATAAAATGCTAAGGTAAAAGGAATTACTTTTACTACTACTAATTTAGATATCTCCCATAAAATAATGTATAAACTTGTGATATTATTTAACCAACCGACCAATCTGGCGGTATCCTGATTAAGTCCAATTAAGTCCAACCAGCCATTAAGGCGGAACAAAAAATAAATTTACCAACCGACCAGTCTGGCGGTATCCTTGATTAAACAGGTTCAAACCAACAGAAAATAAATATACCAACCGACCAATATAGCGGTATCCTTTATTAATCAATATTTTAAAGTGTAAATATATTATTTTTAAGGGAGATTAATCTAAATAGTAACAGTAAAAGAATTACCTTTCACCCTAGCTGGGAAATTACTTTCTCATGAATAGTAAAAACTGTAAAAAGTAAAAAGTAAAAATTAAATTACTATTATTACAAATGGTAATTAAAATAAATTACAAAACAATAAATTAAAAACTAAAAAATAAAATAAAAATTCTAGAGAGAGAAACTCTCTCTAGAGAGAGAAATCAAGAGAGAGAGAGGTCTTTCGAAATCTGAAATTTCGCGCTGAATTTATAGGCAAATTTTTCACTGTTCCAGCGTCGCGACGCCAAGCCCTCAGCGTCGCGACGCTGGATTTTGTCGACGTGGCACGATGAGAAGGCGACACGTAGCAAGGCGGCTGACTGTTCACGCGACACGTGGCAAGGCGGCTAAGACTCAATTATTGTGATGACGTCATTGATGACGTCATGCTGATGTGGCGATGACGTGGCGCTGACGTGGCGATGACGTGGCTCTGGCGTGTGTTGCAATTGTCGGCACAATAGGATTGCGACAGGTGGCGACACGTGGCACGCTGTGATTGGCTGATGCTGACGTGGCAAGTTGACTTCGTTGACCTTGTGACGTGTCTGATGACGTGGCATGACACATGGCGAGTTGACTCGTTGACCGCTGACATGGCTGATGACAAGGCGACACGTGTCAAGTCAAAGTGTCGGCAGCATATGATGTTGACACGTGGCACGGCGCACGTTAGCAGATTCGTTGTGATGGTGACACGTGGCACGGCGCATTTTAGCAAAGTCAAACTTCTCAAATTCTGACATGTTGACCAGGCGCACGTTAGCAGATTCGGCGCATGCTGGGCGTCGCGACGTGGAAGGTCTGAACGGCGCGACGCTGGAAATTACCAAAATGCCCTTTTTCGCCAATTTTCACTGTTTTATTCCAAATCACCTCCAGAATGTCCTGAAACTTTATTTATCTACAAAATAACACAAAACACATCAAAACATTCACAAAACTCAAGAAACTATACAAAATATTAGATTAAATGAGTGGGAAATAGTGATATAAATACCACTCATCACAAAGTCAAAATTTTGTGTTATTTAACGGGATCCTAGCCCACTAGGAAACAAGGTTTCCCGAGTACTCCACAGAGGGTTAGATGCTCGCCGAAAAATAGTGGGAGGCAAGTATTAAATTTGCAATATTCGTTTAGATACATGCCAATACGCGCTCATTTCAATTTTTCGTCAATATATAAAAATATATTAGTTGGCTAATATTTAATCGTTGTTTTAATTAAATAGTTGGATTGTATTCAAACTAATTCAATTATAGTTGATTATATAATTGGATTATAGTAATCAGTATATTTTAATTTAACCAATTAAATTATAGTTGATCATATAGTTAGACTATAGTAATCATTATAATTTATAGTACCTAAAATCGTTGATTAAATAGTTGGACTATTAGAATCAAGATAACTGAAAGATTAGTGTTTAAAACATAATCCTGGGTGAAAATGTTTTTTAAACGGCTTTAATTTTCAGATTGGGAATAAAATCTCAGGATAGTCTTAGGTGACCGAGAAGTTAATTTATTTGATAGAGTGACGTTTCGAGCCTACGCCCGGAATTAAGCAAATAATAGAACATGATATTTGGAATATTCATGTGATAACTTTAGTGCTTAATCTGTTATGCTTGCCGCAAAGACTCCTTAATTTCTTAGTCAGAACTAAGGATTAGATCTTTATAGTATGATATTGAAATTGAAGGATCTTCATAGATCTATCTTTAGATCTTAGAAGTACAAATTTCAATAGACAACTCTTGGAGAGTTAATGGCTATACTCAAGGAGACAAAGCCAGAGTTTACAATAGCGCAAGAAGCGCAAGGTGCATCTTACTTCGACATCCCAGAAGGCCAAGGCTTGGCCAAAGGCTTCTGGGGTGTGGAAAATGGGCAAAGGCAAAATCATTATAATCTTCTGGGAAGACAAAGGACATATCCCAAGATGTCTGCCTAAACTGTGGCAAACGAGGTCACCGGAAGCGTGACTGCCATATGGACAAGGCAGACATGAAGGAAGTGAAGAGGGGCAAGGCTCCGACTTCAAATATGTTTGTCATAAACATGTTCGCTACTAGTATTAAAATTGGATTTTAGATACTGAGTGTGGTACATAAATATGTACTGATGTGCAGAATCTGCTGACAAGCGGGATACTGACTTCAGATGAGATTGATCTGCAAATCAGAAACGGGACGAGAGTCGCTGTTTTGACCGTAGAACCTAAGTTTAGGAACTACCCTTCGGGTGTGTACTTAAATTATGAAACTGTTATAATGTACCTAGTTTGATTAGAAACATTATCTCTATATCAGGGTTTAACCCGTTGCGGATATACCTTTATATTCTATAACACTAAAGTGTTTTATTTTATAAAGATGATATTGAGATAAAGACATTAGATGTAAATAACAGTATTAATATTTTGAATATAAATAAATCACAAACGTATAACAAGACAAACAAATAGCTCAAACTGATTTAATCAGATGAGACTAATTTGTGGCATTGATGTGTGGGACACATTAACAAGACTCGTATATCCACACTTTCGAAGAGTGGATACTAGGACGGATTTGATTCTATTCAAATAATGTCTATGAATCTAGTTTATTGGGCAAAGTGCCGAAAACACCTTTTACTTGGTAAAAGTACAAGTGCCACCGATCTGTTGGCCCTCGTTCATAGTGACGTAAGTGGGCCCATATCTAGCTAGGCTAGAGGTGGATATGAATACTTCGTAACCTTTATGGATGTGGCATCGCGTTATGGTTATGTGTTTCTTGTGAAACACAGATCAGAAACTTTTGATGAATTCAAAGAGTTTCGACATGAAGTAGACAAACAAGATCGGAAAAAGTATTAAACCGTCACGGTTAGACCATGATGGAAAATACTTAAGCAGTAAGTTTCTCAAATACTTGAAAGAGTATAGTATTCTTTCAATGAGGACTCCTCCAGGAACACGTCAATTTGACGGTGTGTCCAAAAAGAGAAACCGAATTTTGTTGGACATGATAAGGTTAATCATGAGTCGCTCTGAGCTACCATTTCCTTCATAGGATACGCATTAATCAGTGCAAAACTTATTTTGAATAAGGTTCCATAAAAATCTGTTTGACAGATTTCATATTAGATATGAACAGGAAAGAAACCGGGTTTTCTCATTCCTGAAGATTTGGGAATGTTGGGCATATGTTTGGATGATACCAAACTAGAACCCAAATCGGATAAGTGCTTAAGTTGTGGGTTATCCTAGGGTAACCAAAGTATAGTACTTATACAACTCACAAGAGAACAATGTAATTGTTGCTCGCCATGCGGTTTTCCTAAGAGGAATACCTATATGCAGTGGTAAGTGGGAGGAAAGTAAAACTCGATGAAAATCGAAGTAATATTATTCCAGGCACCAATTCCTTAATGGAACAGAGATAGTTCATCAAGGATGAAACTATACCAATAATCTTCGAATACACAAGAACCGCGTAAGTCGGAGAGAGTGAGAAAACAACCTGGGGTATGGGTTTCTGATCTCACCTCGTAAAGATGTCAATCTTATTGAGGAATACAAACTGACTACGTATGAGGAAGTGATACAAGGTATCGACTCCCTATTATGGCAAAGTGCCATGAAGTCCGAAATGGATTCCATGTATACCAACCAAGTTAGACACACTGGTTGTTGTACCGGAAGGCATTGTGCCTATTGGTACTATATAAGTCTTCAAGGAAGACATACATGGAAGGCAACATACCAACGTACTAAGCTGAGCTTGTAGCGGAAAGGTATCGTTATCAACATTGTGTCGATTACAACGAAACCTTTTACTTGTTGCCTTGGTTAAATCCATTTGGATAATGCTTGCTAATTTTGCATGTTTCATTCATGATATATGGCAGCTGAATGCCAAAACTGCTTTCCTTAACGGAAACCTTTTGGAGGATGTTTACAACATCCTGACGGTTTTGTCGTACTAAAACGAGTAAACAAGGTTTGCGAGTTAATTCGATCCATTTATGGATTGAAGCAAGCATAACGTTCTTGGAACAAACGTTTTGATGTAATCATAATGGTATATGATTTAATTCAAAACGAAAATGATTATTGTGTACATAAGGAGGTTAGTGGGAGCGCACTGACAGTGATGTCCTAAGTAATGATGACATATCATTTCTTGGAAATGATATTCCCATACTAAAATCGGTGAAAGCTTGTCTTTCATGAAAATTCTCCGTAGAATTCTCGGGAGAGACAACCTTTATTCTAGGAATAAGGATCTAATGGGATAGATCTAAAAGTTGTTGGCTCTCTCTGAGATCTCGTACATTGAAATAAATGTACGCGACCTGGTGTCTCATATACTTTGAGCATATGGAGTCACAATCAGGCCAATCCAAGTGATAGTCATTGGATTGATGTTAAGAACATCCTTTAGTATCTTAGATGAACTAAGGATGCTTTCTTATACTATGGAGAAGGAGAACTTGAAGTGACTGGGATCACTGCTGCAAGTTACCAAACCGATCAAATGACTATAAGTCGTAAGAACGGTACTATAAAGTTTGAATAACAGAACAGTGAGCTGGAAATCTTCCAAGCAAAATACTGTTACCGAATAAACAACAAAAGTGGAATATTGCTGCAGCTGAGGCAGCAATAGAAGCATTTTGGATCGATAATAATCCTAATTAGATTAGGAGTAGTTCTGTTAGCAGTTGAGCTAGGCCACATCACAGGCTAAAGAATTAATGGTCTCATCAACGATCCGGATATAAACTTCAAATATTCATCTGATTCGTTCGGATCATACATCGTGGCGATGTGATGATCGAATAAATCGCATCAGATGATAACACTGCAAATCCGCTGACGAAAGCCTTTTCTCAGCAGAAGTTTGAGTGAATCGTACATAGTTCGGGTGTAGGACACTTGAGTGATTGGCTATAGGCCAAGTGGGAGATTGTTGGACAATTATGACCCATATCATCACTATTTGTACAGATCATGGTGTTGTTGTACAAATTAACTATGTGACAAAGGAAATTGCCCTTTTATCATTTGTAATTGGATTACCTAGATGTATAAATGATAAAAGGTCCTTATGATTAGTTCCGGATTGAGATGATATGAGACAGTATCAATCCACGAAGGTTTAATCATTAAATATCCCTAGTCAGAGTATTATCGAGATTGGACATCGATAATGCGTAAAAGACTAGTATTACACTTGTGCACGTTGTGGGAGCATAACGGCATAGTTCTCATATATTTGGGTATATGATACTCATGTAAGTGTAATAGGAGGTTGTGTTTACCGATGGTACGGGAACAGCTTCGCTCTGGATAGACCCCTCGGAATTCCATTGGTTGTATGACTATGTGTCTATGGAAGTCCGAATCAGGGTAGGTGTATTTGGTCTTAACCTGAGACTTGCACCGCTAATACTTGAGACAATCAATATACTTTGGTTTTGGTCGTCCAGGGCTTTAACAGGTTATGTGTACGCCTCTTCTAGGTATATTGAGAATCGTAGTGTATTGGGTGTGATGTCAAGATGGAAGTATCACTCCAGTCATAGTGGAGATGATGATCACGTAGAATACAAAACTGCTGTTTTTTTATGATGCAGCTATCGGGATATTATGACTAGGTCATGTTTATCTGATTATAGAGACTAGTTACCAGAGATCCGATATGTGCTTCGTATGGGACAGACACAATTCCAGCCTCAGGCCTAGCACGTGACATTCGATGATGGATCGTAATACGCAATACTACATATACTACGTCTGATATAGATCACATATTCCTTTAAGAATATTTCTGGAGAATTAGGTAGGCACGGTGCTTTGCTAGAAGCCAACCATGTCTTATAAATCGGTAAAAATGTAGTACTAGGTACGTATGTGTTCGGATAGTCCGACGACCGGATTTACTGCCAACATATTTGGGGATCTCATAGGTCGCTTCCCGAAGATTCACCGATGACATATGACTCGCACTTTATTAATCTGGGATTAATTATAAGAGAGAGAAAATTAATATGGGATTAATTACGGAGATATTTTATCTGGGATAAAATATTAATTAAAGAGAGAGAACGATTAATTTGGAATTAATCGATAAAATAATATATTCGATATATTATACGAAATTGGATTTCGACGCGGAATTAAAATTAGATTTTAATTCGGGCAAACGAGTTAATTTAGAATTAATTCGCTAGTTACGTAAATAGTAATTTTGCTAGGCATAATTATTTAATTAAATTTGATTTAATTACGTCGCAACGGAAAATTCGTTAAATCGCAATTAGCGAACCCGAGCCCGGGAGTGTTTGCGGGCTCACTCGCATTTTGAATTCAAGTGCGGCCCACAAGTCACATCACGTTTCACATCACTCGTCATTCAAGTGATGAATGTCTTGTCACTTTGAGTGAATGACAACCTGTCACTATTCATGAGTGATGTGAGTTGTTGGATGGAATTAATTGCCATTTTGGCTCCAAAATTTCTTTTGACTCTTTGGAAGCCATTTACAAGATTTTGGAAATCAAATTTTTGGTATTAGTTTTGAAACAAAACCAAACCAACACATTTCTCTCTCTTTCCATAACACACACGGTTTTGGGAACCTATTTTCCTCTCTCTCCCATTCGGCTTTTGAAGCCAATTTCCTCTCTATTTCTCTCTCAAAACCGAGAGCAATAAGAATAAAATGGAAGATTTGTGGCAAATCTATCCAATGCTAGCACATGAAGAGTCATCCAAGGTGATAGGGAAACAAACCCTTGAGCATGGAATCACAACACAAAGCTTGGAGCTTGGAGATCCATCCATGGAGTTGACCAAATTTTGGAGGAGCACAAAAACAGCCCATTGCCGAGAGCTTCCAAGGAGGAGCCAAAAGTTTTGTGTTCGACGCATCGCAAAGCCGATCAATGTAAGTATGATTCCGCCATACTTCTTGTTGTATTCGCACATGATTTCATTGCTTGAATTGATCTTGGGACTAATCTAGAAACCCAACACTGCCTACCATCAAGACAATGACTTATTACAATATGACACGATCTAATATCTAAACAAATAGTCTTGAAGTCGACGCCATCACAACTATTAATTCTACTAACCAAAAACATCCATAAACAACAAGGTACCATTTAAAAGCAAATGGAACATAACTTATAGATAAACCAAAATTAAAAATTCTCATGTAGTAAAAACAAAAATAAATAAATTTAAATCGACACTCACTCCCATTTTTTGCCACGAAATGACAATGGGTAAAAGTAACAAGTCAAAATAGCAGATCAATAAACCAATTAAAGGCACATGCAAAAGAATATGCAAACTTAAAAATTCTCATGCATTAAAAATATGGGAAGTAAAACCTCATAAATATGCAATACAAAAAAAAAAAGGTATGCAATGGCATCAAGTACACAATGAGTTAAAAAAACCTTAAAAATAAGAAAACAAATGACTCAAAATAACACTTCCAGTACTTCAAGGAAGTACAGTGATACCCAGTCAGTACTCAGCTGTTAATGATATGAGATAATATGCACCATTTTTGGACATACTAAATAATACACGTATGCATATGACGTAACACAAAAGCATAGCAAACACTTACATGAAAAATAAGTACGCAACTAGTCAAGGCTTAAGACCTTATTTTATTAGCGGGACACAACTAAAGAAATCCCATCTCATGACACACCAAGTCCACAAAATATATGTTCAAACCCAGCACCACTAGGACCTGAAAATAAGTAACATTGGTTGTATGATTAATATTCTACCCCTAAATATGATGAGCTCATAAATAAAAACCCTTTCTAGTGAATGATTTTTGCATTTATCTTTTGAATTTGACCCATTGACCCTTTTGCACCTAAGACTCATTTAAACTATTTTTGTTTGTTTTTTTCTTTCTTTTACTTTTACAATAGGATATCATAAGATCATCTAATCAAATGTCACACTATTTAGTGAGCTAAACATGACAGAGATTAGAATGTCGATCCAAAAAGTTGTACATACGACCAAGCCTCAAGACATAAAAATATGTATGTGAGATGCCAACACAAGATATACTAAGGGTTTCCATCACACACATTCATGCACATACAGCATCTAGAAAAATAAAAGCATATTACACATGCATAACCATCTATCCTACATACCTGTATCAAATGCAACAAGCTTTTTATGCTCTATCAAGCCATAAAATCTTTTTGATTTTATAATTTTTTTTATATTTTTCTTTTAACAGAAAAATAAAAAAAGACAAAATATTGCTTGTCATCATCCAATGATAAGTGGATTGTATTCTCGAGTACAGATTATACTATAGTCTATTCAGAGTCGGGTATGAAATTTAAGTCCCGGTTTCCATCCTATATATCAATGGACATTTATCAAAAAACATAACACACACATCAATATACATTGAAAATAAAATGACAGACATTCGTGCAACAAACAAAATAACGCATGCACGCACACATGCAATGGGGAAACAAGAATGCAACATCTGAGAAGAGGTACACTTAAGTGCACTCTTATCATGTCTGTTAGGATCAATGCATTCAGACATTGATGGGAAGTCATCTCGCTTCATCACCTAAATTTTCTTAAGAGTCTTCTTCACTTAGAACTCCTTGTCAGTAATGCAAGTTTCTCACTAATGAATTTTATCTGTTTAACTAGCATAGAAACTTGAAAGACCAGATTCGATGAATCAAATTTAGGCAAAACATGCTTAGGCCTTTTCTTTTGTTTATGCAACACTAAACACTTGACCCTAATATGTCCTAACTTGCCACAGTGATGGCAAACATGTACAAACCTTATACGAGAGCGAGGTTTACCATAAGTACCTCTAGATTGAGGTTGGTACACAGAAATGGGAACCACATGGGGAAACACTTGACACTCAACAATGGGTTTCGTTCCTAAGTCACTTGGAGGAGAGATAGGTACAGTTTTAGACGATGGCGCTCATCACATTTTGACTCAACGCTAATCTCTAACATGCGGTCTAATTTCTCAGTCTCACAAGAAAATACATATATTGGGTTCTAGTAATTTCAAGTTCTGCTATAAGAATTTGACTCTATCAACTAGTCATTTATTCCTCTCCTCAAGGTCATCAATAACTAAAAGGCTATTGTCAAGCTTGGCTTGAACTTCATTCTTTTCTAGCTCAGTTTCTTTTAGCCTTTTATTGACCTCAACATTCGTCTTCTTAATAGCTAGGCTCTCAATAATCAGTTCAGTGTAGGTTACCTGAAGATCATCATTATCTATAGACTCATCATGAGAGAATTCTGAACCAGCATCTACATGACTAATGTTATCCTCTCCATGATCGGTCACACTAGTAGTAAATGTAATAACCTTGATCTTATCCTTAGGAGACTCATCAGAAGTATAGCCATTTTCTGAATCACTAAGTGAGGCAGCCATAACTTTCTTTCCCTTAGAATTTAGGTATGTGGGACATTCAGATCTTATATGCCCAAACCCTTCAAATTAATGGCATTGGATAACACGAGGTTTGATTTCCTTGTCTTCTCTAGACTCCCTCATACTACGACTACTCTATTTAGGTTTGTCCTCCCAATCTCTATCAGTGCTAAGACTACTCATCTTCATCTTAAGACACTTCTTAAACCTTTAGAAAACATGGCCAAATCAGTATCAGTTAGAGTATTATCCTTATTACTTGACGAATCATGTCCAATTTTCTTTGCAATCTCATCACCATTGTCTTGGATTTTCTATATCCAGTAAGTTTTCTCTCATAAACCTAAAGTTTTTCTACGAGGTCCTCTAGTTTAAGATGATCTAAGTCATTACTTTTCTAGATAGCTGTGATATTCAGTAAAATCATTCAAGTAGAGATCTAAGAATTTTCCTAACTATCATATTCGTAGGAATAGTCTTGCCTAGGTTAAAGCGGAAGTTAACAATATCGTTAATCTTAGTGTAAAATTCATCAAAAGTCTCATAATCTCTCATCCAAGCGACTTCAAACGTAGTAGCAAGCTCTTGGAGTCTATTGTTCTTAACTAACAGTTTCCCCTCATGCACAGTCTGAAGGATGTCTCATTCATCCTTGGCTATCTCACACATAGATATTCTCTTAAATTCAACTGATCAAACAGTAGTATGAACATCGTTAATTATTTTACTATTCCTATTGCTAGCATCAAACTCCTCCTTAGTCCAAGTCAATTTATCTTTATGAGAAGGAACCTCATCAACTATAACCACGAAAGGTTTCTACCCGTACTCTACCAACATCCGGACCCTCTCATATAAGGACTTGAGGAACGCTCTCATGCAAATCTTCCAATACAGGTACACAACCCCATCAAAGAACAAAGGACAATCTAAGGGTCGACTTCTCTCCATAGCTAAATGGGTCAAGGATTGAGGTCAGGCTATAATACCAACTAAAAATTCGTAATTTGTCTAAGGTCCACTTAATGTTTTGACGCGGAATCAAACAAGTACTCTAATCTAAGACAGGTCAAAGCTAGAGAAACTATGGTATAAATCAACAATCACCATTACCATATATAAATAAAGCAATAAAGTAATAAAATATTCAACACAAAGATTTTGTTGACGAAGTGGAAAATTCTTGACAAAGAAAAACCACTCGGGGTATATAGGTTTCCTGCCAAATCCACTATAATGAGAAAATCTTACAGCAATGGTATAAGACCTATGATGACAACTTCACCTACTCGAATACCTCCAGACTGTAATAACTTGAAGAACTCTTCGAGCCCGCACTAAATGACCGGTGTGTAATCACACGCGTATAACGCAAGCGCACGTATCGTTCAAGTAGTATAAAAAGTATCGATCCTATGAGGACTTAATACCTAATCTATTAATTTTATGAGGTCAAATGTTTACTAGTATCTAACAGGTTGTTTGATTGATTTGAAATGGTGATGATTCTAAATTTAAAAACAAGTAAATAAAATTACACGAAAGTAGGTTTAAGAAAATTCAATATTAGGAAACTCTCTAGGGTTGTGAATCATCCAATATCATTTTAATGATGAAGTGGTTATTTCATTTTTGTGTAATATATCGGTTTACTAACCTGGAACACTAAATTATGCGAAAGCCTCTGTCGATGGTCAGACGTAAATACCCAGTATAACCCAATTGAACCATATGTCTATGTCAACCAAATTACCTGGATTCATTAAGTTTAAGTTCCAATTATGGCTACCCCCGCCCGACAGGTATATGTCTATCCTATAAGGAAATCTATTAAAGGGTTATTTATCCTCAAGGAAGATCGTGGGCTATTAAGTCTAAGGCTGAAACCTAAAATTCATTTGTCAAGTTTATTTTAGATTTACCAGATCAATCTTATTAGTGGCCAATTAACAAGACGCATTAAGCTTTAGACTTAATAAGTAAACCTTTAAATTACCCAAACTATAAAATAACCCCTTATAAACCGGGTATATTAGAATTCATCACAACCCCAGATAACTAACTTAGTTACGACACATAACTAGGGCTAGTAAAAACTTAAATAAAATAAAAGACATAAAGTAAAATGCTGAAAAGTAAATTGCTGAAAAGTAAATGACGGAAAGTAAATGCTGAAATTAAATACTGAAAATTAAATGCTGAAAAATAATTGCTGAAAGTAAATTACTGAAAAGTAAATGCTGAAAGTAAATTGCTGAAAGTAAATTGCTGAAAAGTAAATGCTGAAACTAAATTGCTGAAAAGTAAATAAAGTAAAAGTACAATAAAAGAAAATGCTGAGGTAAAAGTATCCACTTTTATTACTTCTATTTTAGATATCTCCTTTAATATAATATATTAACTTTGCATGATAATTACCAACCAGCCATATAGGCGGTATCCAGATTAAGTCAAATTAATAATTAATTACCAACCGACCAATCAGGCGGTATCCAGTTTAGTCAGGTTAAAACCAATTTAAATAATTACCAACCGACTAATATGGCGGTATCCTCGTTAAGTCAAGTTTTAATTAGTTTATATATTATAATTAAGGGAGATTAATCTAAATATTAGTAATAAAAGTTTTACATTTTACCCCAGCAAAGGGGAGTTACCTCCTCATTACTGAAAAGTAAAAACTGAAAATTAAAGAAAGAAAAATAATGTGCGTAAAAGTAAATTGCGGAAAGTAAAAACTGAAAAGTAAAGAAAAGAAAGTGCGAAAGCGGAAATTAATTACTGAAAGCTGTAAATAAACAAATAAGATACAATCTTCTTAGTATTCTTAAGGAATTCCTTAGAAGAAAGTATGAATTTACAAATGAAATGGCTTGGTATTTATAGGCAAAATTTTGCCTCCATCAAATCATCCATCAAATCCATTATTAATTGCTCCACTAATTGCTCCACCAAATCCATTATTAATTGCTCCACTAATTGCTTATCATGTTTGGTGGTGATTTGATAATTTTTATTATTTATTTATTAATTTATTTTTTGCTTTGAAAATGATTGAAAATGACTTTAATAATTACACACAACACACTTCTGGATGGTTCATCAATTTCGGGCATGAAATCTTCAGATTCGAAATTATTTTGTCTTTCAAAGTTGTAGATCTTTGAGTCTTCTTTAATCTGAAACTTGAATCATCTCAATCCGATATCGGAGTAAAAGGTTATGCCCAAAATACGACAGATGCGCAATACTGGAATTTCCAAAACTGCACTTCGTTAAAACGCCATTTCAAGTTTCCAATCTCCAAAATTAATATGTCAAGTCCAATTTTTGCCCTTATTTGACCCACATTTCGTCCTAAATGATTTCATTGTGTCCCAATATTATTTTATCTACAAAATAAACTAAAACACATCAAAACGTTCATCAAACCCGAGAAACTAAACAAAATATTAAGTAAAAGGGGCGGTAAATATTGATATATTTCCCGCTCATCACACCCCCAAACCTAACATTTTGCTAGTCCTCGAGCAAAACAGCAAAATAAAATACAAGAAACAATTAAAATTAAACTAATCCACTTTCGTAGGGATCACAGTTGCATTTAGCATATGCAACAAGCCTTTAAACCCCTAGGTGTCCCTAGTGGACGAGTTATAGTCTCGTGAGGGCTTACAGCAACGATACCCACAAACGTTTTACAAAAGTAAAAAGATAATAAAACTAATGCACACAAAAGTAAAAAGACAAGAGAAAAGAGAATAAAGAAGTTAGTGACTAATCAGGTGAAACTTCTACTCCAAGTTACTAGTTGTTTTCTTTCTTTCTAAATTACTGAATAAGTAAATTCTCTGATTATTTTTACCATTCTCCATATGCACATCCGACAAAATATTAATCAACTCATTTTTGCCCACAACAGTCACAAGTGCAGTTGATAAGAGAGTAATAATTTTGTCCTAAAGTTTTATCAGAATTCACATCTTTTTGCAGCAATGGAATAATTTTTCTGATTTTTTCTGATTTTTTTCTTTGATTTTTGATTTTTTTTATTTATATACAATATCTTTCATCTATGTAGCGAGTGTTGGGTCGGTGGCTCCCAAACCAGTTGGCTTTAGGGCGCCAGGTGTTAAGACACCCCTACGGACTTAATTACTCAGACTTCAGATATATATATTTTTGCAACATCCTTGATCCATGTAGCGAGCTTTAAGCCAGTGACTCCCAAACCAGTTGGCTTTAGGGCACTAGGTGTTAAAACACCCTTACAGATTTAATAACTCGGATCTTAGACGTTTTTTTTTTTTACTCCATCACTTTTTGAGATGTTTTCTCTCAATTAAACTAGAGCACTAAATATTATAAACTTTTCAATTACAACTCATGTCTGTATATTACTATGTATGTTGATAATACCTGCCAACTGAGCATATGAAGATCCATTTTAGTCAGTATTATAGAGAATTCACAAATTAAATAATTCAAAAGGAAATAAACAAAAATTAACTTGTTTCGAAAATAGGTTTGAAATACGTCTCAGGAGTGGAAACTCCTTACTCAGCTATCTCTTACCAATTTCACCTTTTTAGTCAAAATAAAAACACAAAAACGCAAAAATATTTTTGTAATTTTTGAAAAAAATTCAATTTTTTTTGTATTTTTCGAAAAATTTTGGACTAAAAATAAAAACAACACACCACTAAAAACAAGATACTGATCAACTAATTCCCTCCCCCAAACCTAAATGAGACATTGTCCCCATTGTCTTAAATAGTAGAAGAAGAGTTTAGAAGATAGTATCTGGTTAACTGAAATGCTACACGAAAAGTTAAAGGTTAAGATCCAGATTAATCCGACGCCTCTTACCACGATCGTCCTCGGACCAATTTATCTTTGAAAGGATATGGTCAATTTATGGTTCATAGGCTAAGATTTGGTCAATTAGATCCGGAGCAGTTCTGGCAGTGAAGAGGAGTTCTTTTAAAGGTTTTGACACAAACCCATTTCTCCGGGCATCATCAAGAAACACACAAAGAAAATCATAAAATCCTTCAATGTTGTACAGTCCATGCGGTTTCTGGTGTATGTTCAGGTTGGCCCAAGATAACACTATAACAATTTCCTCTAATGTACCCAGCCACCTGGCAAAGGAATAAATGCATCAGCACGATCAATCATTTCCACTAGTCGCTCGAACATACCTGGCACAATAAGTTCCTCTTCATTTGATGGTCCAATAAGATTCGCCTCTGCCAAAGGTTTTGGGATGATTCCCAAAACATGACTGCCTCCCTCCTGTACAGCTTTTAAAACGATCCCCAAAAGTCCAAGATTGCCTCCGCCATATACTAAGTGCATATTCCTTGCAGCTAAGACTCGACCCAATTCATGTGTTACCTCTACGTATTGTGGCTTAACATCAACACTAGTACCGCAAAACACACATATGTTTTCAACTCGTCTTCTTGAAATGGCTTCCATGTTTTACTCTGGATGTCTTCAAAAGTGCAATGATGAGTTGAATTTATAATACCTTAAAAGGGTGAGTAAAATAATAGCACTAGTACCTGCCAAATGACAATTATTAGTTAACAGTAAAATAAATCGTGATAGTCAAAAAGGTCTGGATCCTGTCGGAAAAAGAAAACAACAAAACAAATCACAATTATTAGGAAAAGACAAAGAGATATAATATGTAAAAGAAAAGTAGCGGCTTGATTGACATCTATGCGTCAGGGACAAGCTTCCCATCCAATTTTCTTATAAATTGGAAAACAGGGTCTTTTTGAGTCAGAATCCCGAGACTTAACTGTTGTCTTTCTCTTTGAAATTGTGCATATAACACACGAATTTCGTGATACACATATCCACTGGGATGCGTCTCAAGAGTTTTAGATATATCATCCAAAGACTCCTTACTCAAGCCATCCCTAATGAAATTAATCTTATCTTCACGTTTATCAGACACCATTCCTAAAGAACGATAACGAGTATCACAAAACATACGAGCATATTTATAACAAACACGCATTCTTTTGGCTCTTCTCTTTTTAGCATAGGTGCACATTCCTAAACCAGGCAGATGTGAAATAAAAGAGTTAGAAGACTCACCTGCCAATCGGACCCGTGCTTCAATAATCCAACGAATGTCAGTAGGAATACCTTTGATCATTAGTAGTCTCATCCGTTCCAAGCGAGTTTTGTAGACTTTCATCAAATATTTTTGAGGGAGAGAAGGAAATTACTTGTGAAGATTTGCTAGAACTTCTTCCATCCTGAAATGACTTAACCTGCAAAAACTAAACACACACAATGAAATCACACCAAATCACAATATATACACAAATTGCATGGGTTGCCTCCCTGTGAGCGCTAAGTTTAACGTCGTCAGCTAGACGTGACTTCTCGAACGTTAGGCTGGATCTGAAAGTGTGACACTTTTTTTTTGTCGCTCAAATGATTCTCCCCAGTAGTGCTTAACACGCTTGTTTTTAACCTTGAAAGTTTTGTTGGAGTCAGGATCATGTATCTCAACGGCTCTGTCTGGTAAAACCTTGGTGATCACAAATGGACCTGACCACCCTGATTTTGGCTTCCATGGGAAGAATTTCACCCTTGATTTTTTTAACAGTACCTTCTGCCTTGGTTCCAATTGTATGCGCACTAACTCTCATCATGTCTCTTCTTGGCCTTTTCTTGTACAATTTGGCATCCTCAAAAGGCTGATTGTGACATTCCTCCAATTCGTTGAGCTGGTGGAACTTTTTCTCTTTTGTTGCTTGTAGTGTAAGAATTGGCTTTTTCAGTGTGAAAGATGCTTTATCTTCAGGCTCCATAAGCAATTGACATATTTTAAGTTTTTCAATAGAACTTTACATTGCATTGGAGTTCTGAATGGTACTGTGTATCACATCAAGTCTGAAACATTCTTCCTTCTTTTCATCATCTGAGAAATTCATGGCCTTGAAAACATTAAATGTTACTTCTTGGTCCTGTACCCTCATAGTTAATTCTCCTTTTTGTACATCAATAATTATTCGACCTGTAGCCAAGAATGGTCTCCCGAGAATGATCGGCACGTCTTCGTCTTCCTCCATATCAAGGACAATAAAATCTGCTGGGAAAATGAATTTGTCAACCTTGACCAGCACATCCTCAACTACGGCTCTTGGAAATACGAGCGTTTTCTATCAGCAAGTTGTAGAGAGACTGAAGTGGGCATTGTTTCTCTAATATGCAGTTTCCTGAAAATAGAAAAATGCATCAAGTTAACACTTGCACCTAAATCACATAAAGCCTTACCAAAGTTATGTTCTCCTATGATGCATGGAATGGTGAAACTGCCAGGATCTTTCAACTTCGGGGGAAGTTTCCTCTGAATGATGGCACTGTATTCTTCCGTCAATGCTACTGTCTCATAGTCTCCCAATCTCCGTTTTCGTGAAAGAATGTCTTTCATGAATTTGACATAGCTGGGTATTTGTTCCAACGCTTCTGCAAATGGAATGTTGATATGCAGCTTTTTGAACACCTCCAATAATCAAGAAAACTGCTTGTCCAGTTTATTCTTCTGAAGACGTTGAGGAAAAGGTGGAGGTGGAGTGATCTGTTCTTTTTCCTTTGCTTCTTTTTCCTCCATCTGTGGCACTGCATCTTTTGAAACTTCCTCAACAGTTGTTTTGGCTCCAACATCTTTGTTGATTTCAGTACCGATTTTTAACACGATGGCATGACATTGTTCCTTTCCCATGTTCCTTGGATTTGCTCTGTGTTACTGGGAAACGTACCTGGTGGTCTGTAACTCTGAACATTGGCCAGTTGTCCCATTTGATTTTCCAGTGCTTTAATAGAGGCTGAATGGCTTTGATTCAATGCTACTTGATTTTGAACCATAGCTGCTAAAGCATCGTATTTTGCTTCTTGCATCTTCAAGTGGGCCAGAACTTCTATTATTTCTGGTTCTTTTTCATGCTCCTGGCATTTGTTCTGTTGCTGGAATCCGGGTGGTGGGTTGTTCATTTGCCCTGAATTGTTGCTCCATGAAAAATTGGGATGATTCATCCACCCTGGGTTGTAGGTGTTGGAATATGGATTATTCCCCTGTCTGTTGAAATTATTGACGTAGTTCACAGTTTCTTTATGTTGAATTGCTTATGGTGCTCCTCTATATAGTGAACTTGTGGTTCCAGCGATGTTCACAACTTGCGTGCTAAGTGTTTCTATACATTTGCATGTCTGATCCAGCCTGGTATTTACTGCTGTGTTGGCTCCAACTTCATAAATTCCTGCAATTCTTTGGATCATGCTCCTTTCTGTTGGCCATAAATAATTGTTGTTGGCCATTTCTTCAATTAAGTCTCAGGCCTAATCTTCTCCTTTTGCCATCAAATCTCCTCCAGGAGTAGCATCAATTGTGGTTCTCAATATTCCAGAAAGTCCATTGTAGAAGGTTTGGACTTGTAGCCACTTTGCGATCTTATGATGAGGACATTTCTGGAGTAAATCTTTGAATCTTTCCCAAGCTTCGCAAAGGGATTCTGATTCTTGTTGCACGAAGGATGTGATGTCATTCCTCAACTTTGCAGTTCTGGCTGGTGGAAAGTACTTTCCAAGGAATTTGGTGGCTACAGTGTTCCAAGTTGTGATGGAACCTGCTGGTAACGAATGTAGCCAAGCTTTAGCTCTGTCTTTCAGGGAATGATGAGTGGTAAATCTATCACTATTTCCCACTCATTTAACCTTATATTTTGTATAGTTTCTTGAGTCTTGTGAATATTTTGATGTGTTTTGTGTTATTTTGTAGATAAATAAAGTTTCAGGACATTCTGGAGGTAATTTAGAGCAAAACTGTGAAAATTGGCAAAAAGGGCATTTCGGTAAATTGACCGCGTCGCGACGCCCAAGCCTTTAGCGTCACGACGCCTAACGTGCACCGGAGTCTGCTAACGTGCGCCGGGTCAACGGATAAGAATTTGAGAAGTTTGACTATGCTAAAATGTGTCGTGCCACGTGTCACCATCACAGCCGAGCTGCTAATGTGCGTCGTGCCACGTGTCACCATCCTACGGTGCCGACACTCACAATTGCCACATGTGCCACGTGTCATCCATGTCATCACCACGTCATCGGTCAACGAGTCAACTATGCCACGCGTCGTGCCACGTCATCAACCACGTCAGAAGGTCAACCGAGTCAACATGCCACGTCATCATCAGCCAATCACAGCGTGACACGTGTCGCAATCCTACGGTGCCGACAATTGATCTCAGCCGCCTTGCCACATCAGTGCCACATCAGCATAATAATTGAGCTCTTAGCCGCCTCGCCACGTGTCGCCCTATCCTCTTATCTGAATCGCCACGTGTCAAGCCGTCATTATGCCACGCATCACTGTTCCAGCGTAGCGACGCCAAAGGCCTTGGAGTTGCGACGCTGGAAGCTTACCCGCGCCTATAAATTCAGCTTCGAATTTCAGAATTGGAGACACCTTCCTCTCTCTTAATTCTTTCTAAGGGAGAGTTTCTCTCTCTAGATTCTTTAGTTTTTTTTAGTTTTTATTTTTAGTTTTTAGTTTTGTAAATAATTTTAATTACGTTTTGTAATATAGTAATTTAATTTTTACTTTTTACAGTTTTTACTATTCACCATGATAAGGTACTTCCTCAGCTAGGGTGAAAGGTAATTCTTTTACTGTTACTATTTAGATTAATCTCCCTTAAAAATAATATTCACTATTTAAAATACTGACTTAAAAAGGATACCGCTAATTGGCCGGTTGGTAATTTAATTTTAATCTGGTTTAAACCCGACTAATCAATGATACCGCCAGATTGGTCGGTTGGTAATTTAATTTTTGTTCCGCCTTTATGGCTGGTTGGACTTAATTTGACTTAATCAGGATACCGCCAGACTGGTCGGTTGGTAATATTATCACAAGTTTATATATTATTTTATGGGAGATATCTAAATTAGTAGTAGTAAAAGTAATTCCTTTTACCTTAGCATTTTAATTTATTTTACTTTTCAGTTTTACTTTATGTCTTTTACTTTTCAGTATTTTTACTACATGTCTTTTACTTTTAAGTTGTTACTAGCCCTAGTTATGTGTTAGTTATCTGGGGTTGTGATGACTTTTAATATCACCGGTTTATAAGGGGTTATTTTATAGTTTTGGTAATTTAAGGTTTACTTATTAAGTCTTAAGCTTAATGCTTCTTGTTGTCTGATCACCAATAAGATTGATGTGGTAAATCTAAAATGAACTAGACATAGGGATTTTAGGTTTCAGCCTTAGACTTAATAGCTCACGATCTTCCTTGAGGATAGATAACCCTTTAATAGATTTCCTTACAGGATAGGAATATACATGTCGGGCGGGGCTAGCCATAATTGGAACTTAAACTTAATGAATCCAGATAATTTGGTTGACATACACATATGGTTCAATTGGGTTAAACTGGGTATTTGCGTCTGACCATCGACAGAGGCTTTTGCATAATTTAGTGTTCCAGGTTAGTAAACTGATTTATTACACAAACATAAAATAATCACTTCATCTTTAAAAGATATTAGAAGGATTCACAACCCTAGATCTTTGTGTCTTTTGTTATTTTCCTTAGTATTTTCTTTTGTCTTTTTATTTATTTATTTATTGTGCAAAACCACATTCAACCAATCAAACAATCATTCTCTTCTCCATTTAATTAGATATTTGTAAATAAATAGATTCAATAATTAATAACAACAGTAGGAATTAAGTCCTCGTGGGATCGATATTTTTATACTACTTGAACGATACGTGCGCTTGCGTTATACGTGTGTGTTTACGCCGGTCAAGTTTTTGGCGCCGTTTCCGGGGACTTATATTTCTTGAGTTGTTAATTTTGAAGCTATCCAATTTACTTGTATCTAATTTTCTTTATTTTTATCTGTAATTTTTATTTCTTTCTTTTTCAGGTGATTGAAAAAATGGAACACTACTGGGAGATTGAAAGATTACGAGCTTTACAAGAAGATACACCCCAAATCTGGGAACAACAGTCTAGTTTTCTGAGGCCTGTTGTCCAGCCCAACTATTATCACTGGATGCCAGAACCAAGCAATTCTACATTTGCTCAACAGAACGAAATGGGAAGATGTGACATATATGATGGTAACCACCCGAGCGATCAATGTATTTACCTTTCAGAGTGGCAGAATTATCAGAATCATTCAAGATACGAAGAACCATCATATTTTCCATCTTATCCACCATCCACCTTTGATCTTTACCAACAACCAGAACCATCAGAGAAAGAACAGATGATTCATATGCTCAAAGATTGGTTTGAAACAGCTCAAATTGATGCACAAATTCAGAGTAACGCATAATCCATACAGAGGATGACAGATCAAATAAGACAATTAACAGAAAATCAGAACTACATACCTCAAGAACCATTTCCAGATGACACTGATGAAGCCTTCGAGAACCAATCAGTTCACAATGACACTTCAACAGAGGAGGAGGCTGAGCAATATCAACAACCAGAGGTATCAGTTCAGGAGCCAGAACCAGCAAAGTCTTTATTTGATTTTTATTATTCAGATTCTGACGAGGATGAAGCTGAAATATTTGTACCAACTGCATCAAAAATTGAGGATGGAATTATGTATCCTCAAAATGAAGATCTTGGAGATTGTTTTGCAATAATGTTTGGAGAAGATCTGTCTGAGCCAATCACATCACCCAGATCAGAGGATGGAGACCTAAAATATGACATTTCTTTACATCCTCAGGTTGATAATCTTGAAGCATGTATTTCACAGATGACAGATGAAGAGCCAAATGCAGAAATTATCAAATACATATGTGAAGAAAATGTGGAGAAGGAACAAAAACCCGAGCAAATTGAGAAGCAAATGACAGAACTTAATAAGGATCCAGAGCATTCAGGAGAAATATCGCTGTTTTGGGGAGTACAAATCAAAGATATCAACTAGAAGCTTGACAGAATGGAACTTTCATTCCAAGTCAAGCACTATACGAGACCTCCTGATTTTCTTTCTTTCTTTGCAGGAACCACTGGAGCAACAAGGAGCAAAAAGGTGGCACAAGCACTGAATGAGACAAAACTCTTTTTGCCACTTTACCGTTGGAAGAGACCCTTCAAAAGCAATGCTCACGTGATTGTCTTTAATCGGACATCCAAAACGACATTGAAACCTCCTTAACAGATGAATTTCAGTCACGTCTGGCTGAAGACGAAAAATTTAGCGCTAGCAGGGAGGCAACCCATGCAATTTGTTATAATTTGTTTTCATATTTTGTGTGAACTTTTTAATTTTGTGTGTTAGTTTTACAGGAAAAATAAAAACGGAATTTTTCAGGACAAAACAAGCCAGTGCAAGCGGGATTTTCATAAAATAAAAATTTGACAAAATCACGAAGATACAAAGTCAATCCAGAAGAGACGGCCGAGTAAGGAGTCATCTCTTGGAACGCGTCCCTATGGATTTATCCGTCGCAAGACTTGGTTTTGCCAAAAAAAAAAAAAAAGTCATCAGCGTCGCGACGCTGACTCTAAGAACATAAGCAGAGGCGCCGCAGATCTCATTTTTATTCCTTCTTCTTCCTCAAACACCACGAAACCAGAAACCCTCACCTAGCCCAAATCGCCAAAACCAAGGGCCATCACCGAACTACCAAGGCCGAAACAACTCAAATCACCGGTCGAACCACCCAATCGCCAAGCCTTTACCGAGCCACCAGAGACCGAGATCTACCAAACCCATCATCATCTTCTTCTTCGAAATCAATCACCATCTTCACCGAAAAAACCACAACTGAAACCAACCACCATAACTCACGGTTAAAGCTACATATGAGCCGAACAAACCAGACCTTCGCTGAGTCTTAGCCACCACCATCGAAACCGAAACCATCTTCACCCTTTTTCCGTGAGCCTCATCACCGAGAACCAACAGAGCCGAGACCCACCAGCCACCATCAACCGAGATCCACACTACTGAGACCGAATCAACCCGCAACCGCATCAACACCACCGTGAGTCACCCTTGCCGAACCACATCTGTCGTAAGCCACTGACCACCGCTGATTTAACCCACTGCCGAACAAAAACCACCAACCCACAACCAAACCAAGAAGCAGCAAATCAACCCAAGTCCAAGCCGATCCGTATCCTCTATTGCCAAATCTGGAATTGACAGTAAAATTGATAAAAAAAAATATTTGATTTGGTAAAATTGATTTGGTAGATTGAAAATTTGGATGATTGGTTATGTGATTTGAGTTGTGGAAGTGTTGATTGATTATTTGATTCATAGTCATGGGGGCGAAGAGTTGAATTGGGGTGTTTTTGGCCTTTGAGACAGATTTAGGTTGTGTTGGATAATCAAAAATTCAGAGGAGATTCTGCCAAAATTTTAAAAAAATGGTCAAATAGCGATCGTGGTAAGAACCATAATTTGGGCATAAATCTTAATCGGTAATTTTTCCTGTAAAATTTCAGCTAATCAGGTATTACCTTCTAAACTCTTCCACTGTTTAAGACATTGGGGACAATGTCTCATTTAGGTTTGGGGGAGGGAATAAGTTTATTAGTACCTTGTTTTTAGTTTGTGTGTTATTTTATTTTTAGTCCAAAATTTTTCGTTATTTTATTTTTAGTCCAAAATTTTTCGAAAAATAAAAATAAAATTGAAAAATTTTCAAAAAATTACAAAAATATATTTGTGTTTTTTGTTTTGACTAAAAAGGTGAAATTGGTAAGAGATAGCCGAGTAAGGAATTTCTATTCCTGAGACGTATCTCAAACCTATTTCGAAACAAGTTAATTTTTGTTTATTTCCTTTTGAATTATTTTATTTATTGTGTGATTTCTCCTTAACACTGACTAAAATGGATCTTCATATGCTCAGTTGGCAGGTATTATCAACATACATAGTAACATACGGACATGAGTTGTAATTGAAAAGTTTGTATATTCAGTGCTATAGTTTAATTGGAGGAAGCATCTCAAAAAAGTGATGGAGTAAAAAAAAAAGAAAAACGTCAGAGATCCGAGTTATTAAGTCTGTAAGGGTGTTTTAACACCTAGTGCCCTAAAACCAACTGGTTTGGGAGTCACTGGCCCAAAGCTCGTTACATGAATCAAAGATGCTGCAAAAATATATCTGAAGTCTGAGTAATTAAGTCCGTAGGGGTGTCTTAACACCTGGTGCCCTAAAGCCAACTGGTTTGGGAGCCACCGACCTAACACTCATTACATAGATGGAAGATATTGTATATAAATAAAAAATAGAAAAAAAAAATTAAAGAAAAAATCAGAAAAATGAAAAAAAATTATTCCATTGCTATAAAAATGTGTGAAATCTGATAGAACTTTAGGACAAAAATATTACTCTCTTATCAACTGCACTTATGACTGTTGTGGGCAAAAAATGAGTTGTTTAATATTTTGTTGGCTGTGTATATGAAGAATGGTAAATATAATCGGAGAATTTACTTATTTGGTAATTTAGAAAGAAACAAAACAACTAGTAACTTGGAGTAGAAGTTTCACCTGATTAGTCACTAACTTCTTTATTCTCTTTTCTCTTGTTCTTTGCTTTTGTGTGCATTAGTTTTACTACCTTTTTTACTTTTGTAAAATGTTTGTGGGTATCATTGATGTAAACCCTCACGAGACTACAACTCGTCCACTAGGGACACCTAGGGGTTTAAAGGCTTGTTGCATACGCTAAATGCAACCGTGATCCCTACGAAAGTGGCTTAGTTATATTTTAAAGATGTTTATGTTATTCTACTCTATGTTTTGCTCGAGGACTAGCAAAATGTTAGGTTTGGGGGTGTGATGAGTGGTAAATCTATCACTATTTCTAACTTATTTAACCTTATATTTTATATAGTTTCTTGAGTCTTGTGAATATTTTGATGTGTTTTGTGTTATTTTGTAGATAAATAAAGTTTCAGGACATTCTGGAGGTAATTTGGAGCAAAACTGTGAAAATTGGCAAAAAAGGGCATTTCGGTAAATTGACCGCGTCGCGACGCCCAAGCCTTTAGCGTCGCGACGCCTAACGTGCACCGGAGTCTGCTAACGTGCGCCGGGTCAACAGATAAGAATTTGAGAAGTTTGACTTTGCTAAAATGTGCCGTGCCACGTGTCACCATCACAGCCGAGCTGCTAATGTGCGCCGTGCCACGTGTCACCATCCTACGGTGCCGACACTCACAATTGCCACATGTGCCACGTGTCATCCATGTCATCGCCACGTCATCGGTCAACGAGTCAACTATGCCACGCGTCGTGCCACGTCAGAAGGGCAACCGAGTCAACATGCCACGTCATCATCAGCCAATCACAGCGTGACACGTGTCGCAATCTTACGGTGCCGACAATTGATCTTAGCCGCCTTGCCACGTCAGCGCCACGTCATCGCCACGTCAGCATAATAATTGAGCTCTTAGCCGCCTCGCCACGTGTCGCCCTATCCTCTTATCTGAATCGCCACCTGTCAAGCCGTCATTATGCCACGCATCACTGTTCCAGCGTAGCGACGCCAAAGGCCTTGGAGTCGCGACGCTGGAAGCTTACCCGCGCCTATAAATTCAGCTTCGAATTTCAGAATTGGAGACACCTTCCTCTCTCTTAAATTCTTTCTAAATGGAGAGTTTCTCTCTCTAGATTCTTTAGTTTTTTTTTAGTTTTTATTTTTAGTTTTTAGTTTTGTAAATAATTTTAATTACGTTTTGTAATAATAGTAATTTAATTTTTACTTTTTACAGTTTTTACTATTCACCATGATAAGGTAACTTCCTCAGCTAGGGTGAAAGGTAATTCTTTTACTGTTACTATTTAGATTAATCTCCCTTAAAAATAATATATTCACTATTTAAAATACTGACTTAAAAAGGATACCGCTATATTGGCCGGTTGGTAATTTAATTTTAATCTGTTTTAAACCTGACTAATCAATGATACCGCCAGATTGGTCGGTTGGTAATTTAATTTTTGTTCCGCCTTTATGGCTGGTTGGACTTAATTGACTTAATCAGGATACCGCCAGACTGGTCGGTTGGTAATATTATCACAAGTTTATATATTATTTTATGGGAGATATCTAAATTAGTAGTAGTAAAAGTAATTCCTTTTACCTTAGCATTTTAATTTATTTTACTTTTCAGTTTTACTTTATGTCTTTTACTTTTCAGTATTTTTACTACATGTCTTTTACTTTTAAGTTGTTACTAGCCCTAGTTATGTGTTAGTTATCTGGGGTTGTGATGACTTTTAATATCACCGGTTTATAAGGGGTTATTTTATAGTTTTGGTAATTTAAAGGTTTACTTATTAAGTCTTAAGCTTAATGCTTCTTGTTGTCTGATCACCAATAAGATTGATGTGGTAAATCTAAAATGAACTAGACATAGGGATTTTAGGTTTCAGCCTTAGACTTAATAGCTCACGATCTTCCTTGAGGATAGATAACCCTTTAATAGATTTCCTTACAGGATAGGAATATACCTGTCGGGCGGGGCTAGCCATAATTGGAACTTAAACTTAAAGAATCCAGATAATTTGGTTGACATAGACATATGGTTCAATTGGGTTAAACTGGGTATTTGCGTCTGACCATCGACAGAGGCTTTTGCATAATTTAGTGTTCCAGGTTAGTAAACTGATTTATTGCACAAACATAAAATAATCACTTCATCTTTAAAAGATATTAGAAGGATTCACAACCCTAGATCTTTGTGTCTTTTGTTATTTTCCTTAGTATTTTCTTTTATCTTTTTATTTATTTATTTATTGTGCAAAACCACATTCAACCAATCAAACAATCATTCTCTTCTCCATTTAATTAGATATTGTAAATAAATAGATTCAATAATTAATAACAACAGTAGGAATTAAGTCCTCGTGGGATCGATATTTTTATACTACTTGAACGATACGTGCGTTTGCGTTATACGTGTGTGTTTACGCCGGTCAGGGAATATGGAAAAACCCGTAGTCTCATGAACCATATGTTTATGTCAACCAAACCCGTAGTCTCATGAACCATATGTTTTTGTCGATGGTCAGACGTAAATACCCAGTATAACCCAATTGAACCATATGTTTATGTCAACCAAATTACCTGGATTCATTAAGTTTAAGTTCCATTTATGGCTACCCCCGCCCGACAGGTATATGTCTATCCTGTAAGGAAATCTATTAAAGGGTTATATATCCTTAAGGAAGATCGTGGGCTATTAAGTCTAAGGCTGAAACCTAAAATTCTTTTGTCAAGTTTATTTTAGATTTACCAGATCAATCTTATTAGTGGCCAATTAACAAGACGGATTAAGCTTAAGACTTAATAAGTAAACCTTTAAATTACCCAAACTATAAAATAACCCTTATAAACCGGTGATATTAGAATTCATCACAACCCCAGATAGCTAACTTAGTTACGACACATAACTAGGGCTAGTAAAAACTTAAATAAAGTAAAAGACATAAAGTAAAATGCTGAAAAGTAAATTGCTGAAAAGTAAATGACGGAAAGTAAATGCTGAAATTAAATACTGAAAATTAAATGCTGAAAAATAAATGCTGAAAGTAAATTACTAAAAAGTAAATGCTGAAAGTAAATTGCTGAAAAGTAAATTGCTGAAAAAAGTAAATGCTGAAAAGTAAATGCTGAAAGTAAATTGCTGAAAAGTAAATAAAGTAAAAGTACAATAAAAGAAAATGCTGAGGTAAAAGGATCCACTTTTATTACTTCTATTTTAGATATCTCCCTTAATATAATATATTAACTTTGCATGATAATTACCAACCAGACATATAGGCGGTATCCAGATTAAGTCAAATTAATAATTAATTACCAACCAACCAATCAGGCGGTATCCAGTCTAGTCAGGTTAAAACCAATTTAAATAATTACCAACCGACCAATATGGTGGTATCCTCGTTAAGTGAGGTTTTAACTAGTTTATATATTATAATTAAGGGAGATTAATCTAAATATTAGTAATAAAATTTTTACCTTTTACCCCAGCAAAGGGGAGTTACCTCCTCATTACTGAAAAGTAAAAACTGAAAAGTAAAGAAAAGAAAGTGCGAAAGTGGAAATTAATTACTGAAAGCTGTAAATAAACAAACAAGATAGAATCTTCTTAGTATTCTTAAGGAATTCCTTAGAAGAAAGTATGAATTTACAAATGAAATGGCTTGGTATTTATAGGCAAAATTTTGCCTCCATCAAATCATCCACCAAATCCATTATTAATTGCTCCATTAATTGCTTCATAATTGCTCCACCAAATCCATTATTAATTGCTCCACTAATTGCTTATCATGTTTGGTAGTGATTTGATAATTTTTATTATTTATTTATTAATTTATTTTTTGCTTTGAAAATGACGTTAATAATTACACACAACACACTTCTGGATGGTTCATCCATTTCGGGCATGAAATCTTCATAATTCGAAATTATTTTGTCTTTCAAAGTTGTAGATCTTTGAGTCTTCGTTAATTTGGAACTTAAATCAACTCAATCCGATATCGGAGTAAACGGTTATGCCCAAAATACGACAGATGCGCAATATTGGAATTCCAAAACTGCACTTCGTTAAAACGCCCTTTCAAGTTTCCAATCTCCAAAATTAATATGTCAAGTCCAATTTTTGCCCTTATTTGACCCACATTTCGTCCTAAATGATTTCATTGTGTCCCAATATTATTTTATCTGCAAAATAAACTAAAACACATCAAAACGTTCATCAAACCTGAGAAACTAAACAAAATATTAAGTAAAAGGGGCGGTAAATATTGATATATTTCCCGCTCATCACTAAACGACCTTCTCTAGAACCTCTGAAGCCTTTGAGTGGATCAACCTAGTAAACTCGCGATTCTAAAACTCCAAATACCAATCTTCCTCCTAGAGAACTCTAAAAGCTTAGAAAATTGGGTTAGGATTATGTTTGTGTGTTGATGGCAAATCAAAACTCAATCTCAATAAAAGAAAGAAGACAGGGAAACCAAAATAGTCTTCTCGGTGAATTTTCAAGAGTGTTGAAAATAAACAATCTTGTAGTTCGGAATACCTTTGATAAGGTGGCTCTATGTTTGTTTATATAGGTAGGGTTTTCCTTGGGCAAAACTGGCTCAAAACGTATTCAAAATAACCCACTTACGTACAGCCGTTCAAACGCCATGAGAACGCGTGATGAACGCGAGTAGTTCCACAAAACCGTTTGAACGTCCTTACGATCGCACCTCGAATGTGAAACCTCTGGATATTTTTATTCGAACGTCACTCGAACGTACTCAAACTTGAAAACAATGGAAGCATTTTTTCGATTGTCCACTCAAACAAACCATAAACGCATAGCATTCGAAACCAAACTAGAATTCACCATGAACTCAAACCCTAACAGCTTCATATGATATCCTCCAAATACCTATCCAATTACGCCGAGATCTTCAAGACTCATTACAACTCAATTGAACTTGTTTTAAGGAAATTACCAACAAACGTGGAACTAAAGAGTTTTCAAGTCATGTTCATGGTTTTCAAGAATATTTATGTTATTAAATCATGCATGTGTATTTATATCATGGTATAAGTGTCAGTTTAGCAGGTTTACAATATTTCTTTTAGTTGTATTTTTATTTGACGTTGAACTATCTTAACATCAAGTTTGTAGTTTCAGCTATGTTACATGTTTATTTCATGAAATAGTGATATGCGTATGTATACGAAGTATTCATGACCATGATTCAAGTTTGATGTAGAATCTTCCAGTTGCAATAGTATATATAAATATGCACCCTAAGTTCCATTTACATTATATTCTAGATTTACTTACCGAGTCTTTACATGACTCACTATTCATAGTTTTAGTTTTGCAAGCATTTCACTCAGGCACGTGGAGGACAAGCATGGGAGACGGTGGATAGCAGCTGCTACAGTCATTAGGGAAAAAGTCAAGGCTTACATGTAAAGCTATGTGTTAGTTTAAGTAATTAGAATTCAAGAGAGATGTAACCTAAGTTCTAAATTTTTATATTGAAGATCATGTACATTAATGCATTATTATAATAAAATTGCTTCAGTTACATAAGTTAATAGCTTGCATGTATAATGCAAACTCAAGTTTTAGTTAATATGTATTAAAAAGTTTCAGGTGATGTATGTTATATAAAACTCATGTTACTCAAACATAGCAAGCGTGCAAGTTATAGGAATTCAATATGATATTATATGTTTGAATAGTTTGTACTGATTAGGATGTGTGTGTGTCAAGCATGATTAAGACAAACACATATTATGGTATTAGTATGTATAGTCTAAGTTCAGGTCAGGAATTGATCACCTCACGTCATGTAAGTGCATGTCACGAGACTTAAGGAGGTGGAAATACTATCCCTTGTCGGTCATGTCCTGGGAAACTAGAACATGATAGAGATAATATCATAGCACGGTCTTAGGCTTCAATGACTGCAGTAGGCTCATCAACTCCAAGTAAGTTCTCTAACTCATGTTGGGAATTCATTGTATGTGATGGTTTTAAAATCAATGCATATGGTATTTATGATATCATTGCATGTTATAATTAAAATTATTACATGTGACACATCACATAGCCCAGATAAGGTTTGGGGATGAATCATATTTAAGGGAGAGAATATAACACCCTGGTCGTTCTAGTCTAACCCCGATAATTTTTTTTGGCATGTTAGATGCATTAAGTGTCATAAAAATCAAACATAAGTGCATTAGTATCCATGAAATCGTTTTTCGAAAACTTGACGAAATATTTCCAATTCTGATACGCAATTCTTTTTATGTCGCGTATTAGATAACCTTTAGTATTTTGGCCTTAACTTGAACTACCAGCGTCCGGTGATCTTTATATCTTGGAAATCTTAGACAATAATGTACAACTTTCATGTTGAATATTTTTTTCAAATTTTGGCCATAATTTGGTAAAAAAAAATGCATGTTTTGTGGGATGAACATTGTTATTTGGGGATTTTCTAGAATTGAAGCATGTGTTTAATTAAAATTATTATTTTATTTACAAAAAAATAATCTCACCGCTATATAAGTTGGTCACTATTCATGTCTTCTCTTTTTTCTCAACCCCATACATGTTTCTTTTCTTCTTCCTCAATAAAAGAAAAATGTCTCATATTACTCACGCCATTAACAACCATTTTTGAAGTAATCTTTGTTTCTTCAAGCAAAGCCAAACAAGTAAGTCATTTCTCTTCATCATTTTCATTAATTTCAGATCTTTCAAGTATGAACCTGTTATACCTAAATTTGAATTTAGTGACCCAGGGTTTGTTTGATTCAATGATACTGAATATGAATTTGTACCTTAAGTAGTGTTAAGTCTATGGATGGCAAAATCCGGATCCGGACCCGGGTCCGGATCCGGAAGAGGTTTCACCACCCCGGGTCCGGTTATGGACCCGGGTAAATATTCCCGGGTCCGGACCCGGGTCTACCCGGTACGGATCCGGGTAGACCCGGTCCGGACCCGATTACCCGGATTTTCTTAAAAAAAAATTTAATTGTATTTTTTTATATTTATATTTGTTTTTTGTCAATTTTATTAGTTTTATTTCAATTCTTTTAATTTTTTTATTAAATTCTATTATTTTATATATATATATATATATACGCATAATATTTTATATTTTTATTAAAATTTAATTTATTTTTTTATTTTTTGTCCGGACCCAGGTAGACCTTGGTCCGTTTTAAAGACCCGGGTCCGGATTTTTTAATTCCGGACCCGGGTCGTCCTGGTCCGGATCTTGTTGCCATCCCTAGTTATGTCATAGATTGCAGATTGATTTGTTGGTTTGAGCAAGATTGAGATTTTGGGAGGCCAATACTGAATCTTGTTGACTTGGAGAAGCTTGAAGTGTGTTGATTTGACATTATTAGTAATGTAGTTGAGCTTGCATTGATGTTGTGTTATGGTATGTGCATGGATTTGTTTGATTTGCTAAAGAATGGATAAAGGTCATGTTGGCTTAATGAAGGTGTGTTGTGTGCATGGATGTTAAGGCTTATTAGAGTCAATTAATATGTTAGTGTCACACCCCGGGAAATCTGACATGTGATCGACATGATTAAGAGCATGAGTAAGGGCACAGTATGTTAACGATTCTCGTACAAGAATTATGGTAGGGCATCCGAGATAACGCAGTATGCCTCACGGTGTAGATATCCCAAAATAGAACAAGAGTAGTAAGCCACTACTTTTGTAGCGGATATGCCAAGGAACTAAATTAGTTAGAGTCCCATCCAAAGTATGGTTAACATACTCTCCTAGCAAGCGTATTTCCTCCCGTCAGGTCCGTGATCGCTATATTTTAGTATGTTCAAATTTATACAATATGATCTGAGCAAGGAGTCTCCATTTTATCACTTAAATTGAAAACTAACCGTTCACTCCCAAGTTTTGACATTCAGATCGATATGTATCAAATACGTAACTACTGATCAGTTTAGTTTTCCAGATTGAGACCTTTGGTCACTGGTAGAAGTTTTCTTATCCAAGCTTAAGAAAACGGATTCGAAAATCGTTTATTAGACCCTGAAAGTCACGTTAAGAGTTAGTGACCTAAACTGCAGAAGTAATGGAGGTCAGCAGTGGTCATACAAGTAGTCGAATAGTCCTGACCCAAGTCCTGTAGGAATGACTAGATTCTCCCAGACTAGTTAAGGGAAAGCCTTATGTATTATAAGAGGTCATCATGTTTACCCTTTATTTTCTAAATGATTGACTCCACTTACTTCTTCAATTTCCAGTATTCGGCTTCATTTTTAGACTTGGCCATTCTACCTACAGCATATTTGGCCATATCATCATCTAGTATATGGATATCTTCGGTCGTTCTATTCTCGGGCCCCTCATGTTTCCTCTCACTAGTCTCGGCCTCTATCGCTTGGGGAGCTATCTGTATTATTATCAGGTTAGCAATAACATTAGACAATGTCTGTAGTTGTTCTACCATTTTGTTCACTATCGTCTCTAACTGATCCATGCGGGCATTGTCACTACAGGTGCTATTACCGTTTGCCTTGTCTATGTCTGTTACTTGTTTCTTGATGAATCTACCTTGTTCCCTAACCCACTATGCCACTATGATAGCTGCATGACAAAATGTTAGCATGATGGATGTATGTATGCAATGCATGAAATGCTTGGTGTGCTTAAACATCAACATATACCCTTCCAATTGTATTCCACCCACACATGTGGTAAGTCTCAAATATGCCTTAGGTATGGCTTAGCTCATCCACTAACATGGGGTTACATAAGTTCATTCTCTCTTATGCTAAAGGTAAACCTTGGCTATTTTGGTTCTGTTCCATTGTTAAAAGACAAAGGCTGTCCATTTACATAATGGTTAAACTAATATGGGGATCGTGCCATTGTCTAAGAACAACGAATTATATTATCGATATATTCTCAAGATGGATTTTGATGATGCAATACTAGAAGACTTTGACGCGCATTAACAGACATTACAAAATGATTTCGAAGTACATTGGTGATGAAAAGCAATAAATGTGAAGACTAGTGCTTAATGAAGAATATTTTTATGTGGTCTTAGCTTAGGGCTCTCTTTGTAAAGTGAGTTGTTAATTTAAGTCTCTAAGCTCATATAATATATGCATATTCCTATAGATACATTAGGGTCATATGTAAAATAATTTTAACTTTCAGATCCTGACATTTTGGCACTGAGACCGGCATACAAATCCCCACACCGGTATACCAGTGCCCCTGCTCTGTTCTGAGCATTTTTGCATCGCCTCTGGAACCGGGTTACTCCATACTGGTCACCCATACCAGTCACTATAGGGTTTGCATAGTTACTGGAACCGATCTAGTGCATACCGACATTCATACTAGTCAACCTTTGTATTTTACATGCTCTCAAAAACTGGCATGATCCATACCGGTAAGCGCATCGAAATACCAGACTCTATACTGGTTAGTAATCCAGTATTGCTTGAATCTTCAACGATAATATAGTTGTTATACTTTGGCAGACCGGCATACCGGCCTTTGAGACCGACATACTGGTCTTAGAGAGAAAAGTTAGGGCAGTTTTCTCTTTCACTATATATTGAATCCCAAATTCATTTTTGCCAAAACCTTGAACCTTCATACAATTTCTTCTAAGGAAAAAAACAAAGACTATACAAAATCTTAATCATCATACACTCTCATACTCAAGCTCACACACTACACTTTTATATCATTTGTAGTGAGCTTTGAAAATTTGGGTTAGCAACTCACATTAAATCTTCATTATCTTTGGGAGTGCCCAAGTGGTATTAAAATCTTCATTATTCAAGCACTTGTGGTTAGGAAACCCTTGTTGAGTGGATATACTCAAAAGGGTAATTTGTAAAAGGTTGTGAGTGAGCCTAGGAATAAAACTCATAATAAGAGTTTTAAGAGTGAGCTATTAGAAAACTGATAAGTGTGGTTTATACCCACTTATTCTGGCATCTTTAGCCTATTATTTTATTATGTTTCGAGTCATTTAATGTCATTTATACTTTATTTTATGTCTTGTTTGTAGAAAGTATTAGAACATCAAGAATGGAGCAAATACGCGTGTTTCGGGACCTATCAGGAGCATCGGACTCAAGAACCGGCAAAATCAGCATCAGCTGCGCACTGAATTTAAAAAGGCTATACTTTTGATCTAGAAATAGTTACGAGACCCACAATATATCGATTTGCATGTACTCAATGAGATCTAGACAATTGTGTGCACTGACGTCGTGGCGCCCAAGTTTCTGGCGCCGTGGAAAAACCAGTCCTATATAATTTCCTGCGAGTTGGGCGCCGCAGCGCCCCGGAGCGACCAAATTCATCAATTTTAGGGTTTTTACATGCTCAATAGTTCCAAGGCTTTATTATAAATAGATTTGTTCGTCCAAACTCAAGATGAGAGGCTAATACACAGCATAAAATATAAAACACTCAATTTTAGAGAGATCCAATGAGGAAGATTGAAGATTGACAAGAAGAGACGAAGGTGGTGACGTCTGAAGAGGAAGAGATTCAATTTGGGTTTTATCTTCTTGTTTCTTTCTTAGAACACTAATGATTTCCATTATATTCATGACTTTGTTTTCATTGTTTTTATCTATTGTCATGAACTAAACTCCTTAATTCTGGAGAATCATGTAACTGATGCTTGAACCTTTGTTTTAATTGTCAATTTTGTTATGAAGTTTTATTAAGTTTATTTATATTCTTTTGAGTTTAATGCTTCTTGATTGCTGGCCACAATTTGAGATGATGCATGTTTAGAATCTATCACTTGAGATAGGGGATTTTGAATAGATCTAGAGAATATAACTTAAGAGTTTTATAGAGTTCGAGAGAATATATAAGTTCATTTGAAGTCGTTAATATAGAATCACAAAGCGTAATGAGTTGTTAACTACTATATTTTTATAGAGATATCGAAGTCTGTAGTTGATGATATTTTCACTGATACTCGAGAGAGGGAGTGGATGATTTCGGAGTCTTGACTTATAAATAATATAATTGAACAATGATTAATTGGCATGACAAATACATAAGGGATAGATAGGTGAAATCAGCTCTAGAATCTCTATCGTATTATTTCATTCTATCTAAATATTTGTATATATTATTTATCTAGTTAAATATTTATTATTTGTTTTCTAAATAAAGTTAGGATTATCAATTGTAGTATTTAATGCGAGTTAACGCAATCCCTGTGGATTCGACACTCTAAACTCATTTATACTAAAACTTGACACCGTACACTTGCGGTACGATATAAAATATCACAACAAGTTTTTGGCACCGTTGCCGGGGATTGTTTGTTTAATTCACATTAATACTATTACCAAGTAATCTTAGCTTTAATTTAGATTTTTTATCTTTCATTTTTAGTTTATATTTATTTTGTTTTGTTTTTTTTTATTTTGTTTATTGATTTTTTTCTTTCAATGCTTCAGTGAATACGAAAATCCACAAGTCTCGACTCGCTCATGTTTGACCCTGAAATAGAAAGAACAACGAGGAGACTAAGGAAACAAATGAAAATTGAACAAGAAGTAATGGCAGCTGAAAACAGAGAGAACAACCCACGTCAGGTGGCAATCAGAGATCACTTCAAGCCGGTCATAGATGATACTTATTCTGGGATTGCCCATCAACCAATCAACGCCAACAATTACGAGCTAAAACCCACATTGATCAACAATGTGCAAAGGAATCAGTTTGGGGGTTCAGTTGTAGAAGATCCCAACTTGCACTTAAGGATGTTCCTGGAGATCGCAAATACCATAAAGATGAATGGCGTGAGTAAAAAGGCTATTAGGCTACGCTTATTCTCATTCTCTTTACGGGATAAAGCGTGGGATTGGCTTCAATCAATACAGACGAGAAGTATCATAACATGGCAAGATATGGCCACGAAATTTCTTGAGAGGTTCTTTCCACCGGCTAAATTAGCTCAACTGAGGGTAGAAATTAGTATATTTAAGCAGCTGGAGACTGAGACTCTATATGAAGTATGAGAGCATTTTAAGGATCTACTACGAAGATGCCCACAACACGATTATGAAGATTGGGTCCAGATTCAGTTGTTCTATAATAGGCTGAATGATTCGAATAGGACTGTGGTTGATGCAGCAGCTGAAGGAGCTCTATTCAAGAAATCAGCTGAGGACGCATACAATCTGTTAGAAGAAATGGCCAAGTGAACGCGCTACGGTGACCAAAGTGGCTGGAATATGTGAAGTGGACCCCTCTTATAGTACTTACAACTCAGATTTCCACATTATCTACTCAAGTAGCAGCCCTGAAAAATCCACGAGTACAATCATCTATTGAATCAGCGGCGGTTACAAATATGTTATTATTGGAAGGAAACCCGAACGTCGAGCAAGTCCAATTTGTGAACAATCGGAACTTCAACAGCTATAGAGGCAATCATGTGCCTAACAGTTATCATCCAAACCTGTCATATGCTAACACAGAAAATACCTTGCAACCTTCATCGGGATTTGACTATCAAAGAGATGAGTATAAATCTTTCTTGGAAGATTTCATGAGCATGTTTTTTGCTAATACTTCAGTGAGGTTTGAGAAGAATGAAGCAAGGTTGAACAATATTGAGACACACATGGAAAATATCGGGGCTACAATGAAATCCTTAGAAATACAGATTGGGCAGATTACTTCCTCCATGACCAAGCAGTAGTAAGGGGTATTTGGATAAACTGCCACAGCCGCCAAGCTATCATTTTCATATCAAAGCAGTCATGGATACAAAAGAAGAAGCTACCATGACCACCATTTGGGTGGTTGTGTCTGGCTGAAGACGTTAAACTTAGCGCTAGCGAAGAGGTAATCCTTGCATTTATTTTATTATTATTTTTCTTTATTTTTAATTTTTATTTTCATTGTGTGTTATTGTTTATTTATTCGTTTTGCATGCCATTTATGCAGGTAGCACAAGACACACAAAGCCCGCGCAACCAAATTCTGACCAGCAGAAGCCTGATCAACTCCATGCACGGTAGTGTTGTTCCTTAATATGGTTTCTTTATATTTATCTTTCATTGAGGACAATGCAATTTTTAAGTTTGGGAGTGTGTGCATGTTTTCCTACTATTTATTTATTTATTCTAAAAAAATTAACTATTTTTGCTTTTATGTCTTTGATAGTAAAGCATAAGTCTAATGATGAATTTTGATTGCTTTGATGAAATTTTAGAAACGATAAGTCTCAATTGATTTTTATCTGATGCATTGAGTAGATGATCGAGGTTAGACTCGTAAGCACTTAATAACAGGTTTTTAGCAGTAAAAATTTAAATACTATGTGACTTTCATTGATGATCATAGTAGATTCACTTGGGTTTATTTTCTTCACTATAAATCTGAGGTTTTCGTACTTTTACTGAGTTATTAGCCTATGTTGAAAATCAATTTTCGCGAATATTAAGACATTACGCACAGATTCTGGTGGTGAATATTTGTTACTGAGTTTCAGGCATTCTTGGCTTCTAAAGGTATTATCCATCAACGTTCATGTCCTGCTACTCCCCAACAAAATGGAGTAGCCGAACGCAAAATTGCCATCTTCTTGAATCTATCTCAATATGTAAGTATTATGATTTATTGTATGATTAAAAAAAACACCTATAACCGATAAGCGTGAAGCTACCTATGGGCGAGTGTTAGGACCACTATAAAGAGAAATGATACCTTAAAGGGTAGGTGTGTTAAAAAAATAAAAAACAAAAGAAAGAGAAAAAAAACAGAAATAGAAGAAAATAAAATCGTACCATACTAAGCAAAGAAAGGAAAATTCAGAGTACTAATGAGATATCTAGGTGGTTTGACCCATCGGATCTCAATTTTTGAGACAAATCATCGAGTTAGATAACTTATGAGTTGAGTTGTAAAATGAACCTGTACACACACACTGTGTGAGTCTGGCTTAGATTATTTCTTCAAGAACTTGGATTTAAGTCGTAGTTGAGTACTTTGAAGGTTCTCTAATTTCATTGATAAGCATTCTTTGAGGACAATGACCGGCGTAAACACACACGTATAACGCAAGCGTACGTATCGTTCAAGTAGTATAAAAAGTATCGATCCCACGAGGACTTAAAACCTTTTTGTTATCAATTTATTGGGCCAAATGATTACCAGTATCTAACAGGTTGTTTGATTGATTTGAAAAGGCGACGATTCTAAATTTAAAGGCAAGTAACTAAAATTGGTTGAAAAGATATTTTGAGAAAATTCAATATTAAAACTATCTAGGGTTGTGATTTATTCCAATATTATTTAAAGATGAAGTTGTTATCTTATAATTGGGTAAAATATTGATTTATTAACCTGGAACACTAAATTATGTAAAAGCCTCTTCCGATGGTCAATTACAAATATCCAATTTAACTTAATTAAACCATATGTCTATGTCAATCAAATTAACTGGATTCATTAATATTAAGTTCCAATTATGGCTACCCCCGCCCAACAGGTATATTCCTATCCTGTAAGGAAATCTATTAAAGGGTTATCTATCCTCAAAGAAGATCGTGGGTTATTGAGTCTGAGGTTTTAAACTTAAAATCCCTATGTCTAGTTCATTTTAAGTTTACCTTATCAATTTTATTAGTGGCCAGTTAATAAAAAGCATTAAGATTAAGACTCAATAAATAAATCTTTATATTACCCAAATTATAATTTAACCCTTATAAACCGGTGATATTGGATTTCATCACAACCCTAGATTACTAACTTAGTTATGACACATAGCTAGGGCTTGTAAAAAACTTAAAAGACATAAAATGAAAATGCTGAAAAGTAATTGCGATAAGTAAAATGCTGAAAAGAAAATTACAAATGAAATAAAATGCTAAGGCAAAAGGAATTACTTTTACTACTACTAATTTAGATATCTCCCATAAAATAATATATAAACTTGTAATAATATATTTTACCAACCGACCAATCTGGCGGTATCCTGATTAAGTCAAATTAAGTCCAACCAGCCATATAGGTGGTAATATTTGTCCATAATAAAGAAATAAAAAAGGGCTTTTAATCAGGTACCAAAATAAATTTACCAACCGACCAATATAGCGGTATTCCTTGATTAGTCAGGTTTAAACCAGATTAAAATTAAATTACCAACCGACCAATATAGCGGTATTCCTTTATTAATCAGAATTTTAAATAGTAAATATATTATTTTTAAGGGAGATTAATCTAAATAGCAATAGTAAAATAATTACCTTTCACCCTAGCATAGTGAAGTTACCTCCGCATAGTGAATAGTAAAAACTGTAAAATAAGAAAGTAGATTACTATTACTACAAAAAGTAATTAAAATTATTACAAAAGTAAAAACTAAAAAATAAAAATGAAAATTCTAGAGAGAGAAACTCCCTAATTACATAGAAGGAGTGAGAGAAAGGTGTAATAAAAATGAAAATTCGCGGCCTATTTATAGCAAAAAATTTCACTGTTTTGTCACTGTTCCGCGTCGCGACGCCAGTCGTTCGCGTCGCGACGCGAATTTGTCGACGTGGCACAATGAGACGGCGACACGTAGCAAGGCGGCTGACTGTACAACTGACACGTGTCAAGGCGGCTAATTCTCAATTATTGTGATGACGTCATTGATGACGTGGCGATGACGTGGCGTGGCGGTGACTGTTCAACTGTCGGCACAATGGGATTGCGACACGTGGCGACACGTGTCAAATTCTGATTGGCTGAGGCTGACGTGGCATGTTGACTCGGTTGACTTGCTGACGTGTCTGATGACGTGGCATGACACGTGGCATGGTTGACTCGTTGACCGATGACATGGCTGATGACGAGGCGACACGTGTCATGTCAGAGTGTCGGCAGCATATGATGTTGACACGTGGCACGGCGCACGTTAGCAGATCGGATGTGATGGTGACACGTGGCACGGCGCATTTTAGCAAAGTCAAACTTTTCAATTGTTGACCCGTTGACCATGGCGCATTTTAGCAGAACCGGCACACGCTGGGCGTCGCGGCGCGCAGTGCTCCAGCGTCGCGACGCGCAGAAGACCAAAATATCCCTGTTGACGCATTTTTGTCCGGTTTTGCCCCAAATTGCCTCCAGTGCTGTCCAAACTTTATTTATCTGCAAAATAACAAAAAAAACACATCAAAACGTTCATAAAACTCAAGAAACTATACAAAATATTAAGTTAATGAGTGGGAAATAGTGATATAAATACCACTCATCACACCCCCAAACCTAACATTTTGCTAGTCCTCGAGCAAAATACAAAATAAAATAACATAACAAAATTTAACTAAGCCACTTTCGTAGGGATCACGGTTGCATTTAGCATATGCAACAAGCCTTTAAACCCCTAGGTGTCCCTAGTGGACGAGTGTAGTCTCGTGAGGGTTTACAGCAATGATACCCACAAACATTTTACAAAAGTAAAAAGTATTAAAACTAATGCACACAAAAGCAAAAAGACAAGCGAAAAGAGAATAAAGAAAAAGTAAGTGACTAATCAGGTGAAAATTCTACTCCAAGTTACTAGTTGTTTTGTTTTTCTAAATTACCGAATAAGTAAATTCTCCGATTATTTTTACCATTCTCCATATACACAGCCAACAAAATATTAATCATTTCATTTTTGCCCACAACAGTCATAAGTGCAGTTGATAAGAGAGTAATATTTTTGTCCTAAAGTTCTATCAGATTTCACACCTTTTTGTAGCAATGGAATAATTTTCTGATTTTTCTGATTTTTTTCTTTGATTTTTTTCTCTATTTTTTATTTATATACAATACCTTCCGTCTATGTAGCGAGCTTTGGGTCGGTGGCTCCCAAACCAGTTGGCTTTAGGGCACCAGGTGTTAAGACACCCCTACGAACTTAATTACTCAGACTTCAGATATATATATATTTTTGCAGCATCTTCGATCCATGTAACGAGCTTGGGCCAATGACTCCCAAACCAGTGGTTTTAGGGCACTAGGTATTAAAATACCCTTACAGACTTAATAACTCGGATCTCAGACGTTTTTTTTTTTTTTTTTTTTTTTTTTTTTTTTTTTTTTTTTACTCCATCACTATTTAGAGATGCTTCCTCCAATTAAACTATAGCACTGAATATTACAAACTTTTCAATTTTAGCTCATGTCCGTATGTTTCCATGTAAGTTCATAATACCTGTCAACTGAACATATGAAGATCCATTTTAGTCAGTGTTAAGGAGAATTCACAAATTAAATAATTCAAAATGAAATAAACAAAAATTAACTTATTTCGAAATAGGTTTGAGATACGTCTCAGGAGCGGAAATTCCTTACTCGGCTATCTCTTACCAATTCCACCTTTTTAGTCAAAATAAAAACAAAAAACAAAAATGCAAAATATTTTTGTAATTTTTGAAAATTTTTCAATTTTTTTGTATTTTTCGAAAAATTTTGGACTAAAAATAAAAACAACATACAACTAAAAACAAGGTACTAATCAACTAAATCCCTCCCCCAAACCTAAATGAGACATTGTCCCCAATGTCTTAAACAGTAGAAGAAGAGTTAGACGATAATACCTGGTTAACTGAAATTCTACAGGAAATTAAAGGTTAAGATCCAGATTAACCCGACGTCTCTTACCACGATCGTCCCCAGACCAATTTATCTTTGAAATGATAGGGTCAATTTGTGGTTCATAGGCTATGAGTTGGTCAATTAGATCTGGAGCAGTTCTGGCAGTAAATAGGAGTTCTTTCATAGGTTTTGACACGAACCCATTTCTCCGGAGCATCATCAAGAAACACACAAAGAAAATCATAAAATCCATCAACGTTAGTAGTCCAAGGGTTTCTGGTGTATGTTCAGGTTCGCCCAAGATAGTACAATAAAAATTTCCTCCAATGTACCCAAGCCACCTGGCAAAGCAATAAAAGCATCAGCACGATAATCATTTCTACCAAACGTTCAGACATACCTGATACGATTAGTTCCTCTCCGTTTGATGATCCAATAAGATTTGCCTCTGCCAAGGGTTTTGGGATGATTCCCAAAACATGACTGCCTCCTTCCTGTACGGCCTTTGAAACGATCCCCATTAATCCAAGATTTCCTCCGCCATATATTAAGTGCATATTCCTTGCAGCTAATACTCGACCCAACTCCTGTGCCGCTTCTATGTATTGTGGTTTAGTACCAACACTACTACCGCAAAACACACAAATGTTTTCAACTCGTCTTCTTGAGGTGGCTTCCATTTTTCTATGTATTTTTTTTTTTCTCAACTCAGGATGACTTCAAAGGTACAATGATGAGTTGAATTTATAATACCTGAAAATGGGTTAGTAACAATAGCACAAGTATCTTCCAAAAGACGATTAATAATAGTACAAAAGATCGTGATAGTCAAAGAATCTGGATCCTGTCGGAGAAAATAAAAGAAAATAACAAAACAAATCTCAATTATTAAGAAAAGACAAAGAGATATAATATGTACAAGAAAAGTAACGGCTTGATTGACATCTATGCGTCAGGGACAAGCTTCCCATCCAATTTTCTTATAAATTGGCAAACAGGGTCTTTTTGAGTCAGATTCCCAAGACTTAACTGTTGTCTTTCTTTTTGATATTGTGTATGTAATCTGCGAAAGTCTATGTGAACATATCCACTGGGATGCGTCTCAAGAGTTGAAGATATATCATCTAAAGACTCCTTACTCAAGCCATTCCTAATGAATTTAATTTTGTCTTCGCGATTAACAGACACCATTCCTAAAGAACGACAACGAGTATTGCAATTCCAACGTGCACATTTGTAACAAACACCCATTTGCTTAGCTCTTCGTTTCTTTGCATAGGTGCTTCTTCCAAAACCAGGCAGATGTGAAATAAAAGAATCAGAGGATTCACCTGCCAATCGGACTCGTGCTTCAATTACCCAACGAATGTCATTGGGCACACCATGTATTGTCAGTAGTCTCATCCGTTCAAGCGAGCTTTGTAGACTTTCATCAGAGATTTTTGAGGGAGAGAAGGAAATTGCTTGTGAAGATTTGCGAGAGCTTCTTCCATCTTGAAATGACTTAATCTGCAAAAACTAAACACACAAAATTAAATCACACCAAATCACAATATATACAAAAATTGCATGGGTTGCCTCCCTGCGAGCGCTAAGTTTAATTGTCGTCAGCTAGACGTGACTTTTCGAACGTTTATGCTGGATCTGAAAGTGTGACACTTTCTTTTTGTCGCTCAAATGATTCTCCCCAGTAGTGCTTGACACGCTGACTGTTAACTTTGAATGTGTTGTTGGTATTAGGATCCAGTAACTCAACAGCTCCATATGGTAAAATCTGAGTGATTACAAATGGTCCGGACCACCTAGATTTTAACTTTCCAGGGAAAAGTTTTAACCTCGAGTTGTACAATAACACCTGCTGCCTTGGTTCCAACTGTCTGTGCACTATTTTTCGGTCATGCCATTTTTTGGTCTTTTCTTTGTATAATTTGGCATTCTCATAAGACTGTAGGCGAAATTCCTCCAATTCATTGAGTTGGTGAAGTCTTTTCTCTCCTGCATTGTGAATCAGATTAAGTTCTTCAGTGCCACGCTTTGTCAAGTTCAACTGGCAGATGCATGCTTCTTCTGCCTACTGTGTTCAATGTTCGTTAAGCAGGAATGGCCCGACCAATCGATATACCTTTGTAAGCTGTTCGGTTAGGCCCATAATGCATCATCCAGTTTTGTAGACCAGTCCCTTCTTGTTGATCCAACGGTTCTTTCTAGGATTCTTTTGATCTCCCTGTTTGAAACTTCAACCTGTCCATTTGACTGTGGATGGTAAGCTGTGGCAACTTTGTGAGTAACTCCATATTTGGATAGAAGTGCATCAAAATATCTGTTGCAGAAATGTGAGCCACCATCGCTGATAATTGCCCGAGGTGTTCCAAACCGAGTGAAAATGTTCTTTTTCAGGAATTTGATCACCACTTTGGAATCATTGGATGGCAGTGCAATTGCTTCAACCCATTTGGAGACGTAGTCAACAGCAACCAGAATATACATGTTTCCAAATGATGGAACAAATGGTCCCATGAAATCAATACCCCAAACATCGAATATCTCCACTTCCAGAATGTTTTGCAACGGTCCTTCGTTTCTTCTCGAAATATTCCCTGTTCTCTGGCACCTGTCACATTGAAAAGCAAAAAGATAAGCATCTTTAAAAAGTGTGGGCCAGAACAAACCTGATTGAAGGACTTTAGCTGCAGTTTTGTTTCCACTGAAGTGTCCGCCGTGTATGGTGATGAATGACAGTGTTGCAAAACACTGTTGACTTCCTCCTGTGGAACACACCTTCTCAGTAATTGATCAGCACATCGTTTAAACAGGTACGGTTCATCCCAGACATAGTGTTGACTTCTTTGAAAAACTTTTCCGTTGTTGAGTTGTCCATTCCAACGGCCATTTTCCTGATACAATATAATTAACATAGTCAGCATACCAAGGGACTTCCTGTTGTTTTATGGAAAAATTGTTCATCTGGAAAAGTTTCTTTGATTATTAGTTCTTTATCAGCTGTTTTTCCATTCTCGAGCCTCGATAAGTGATCTGCCACCTGGTTTTCTGTTCCTTTCCTGTCTCGGATCTCTACGTCGAATTCTTGTAAAAGAAGTATCCAACGGATCAATCTAGGTTTGGCATCTTTCTTTGTGATCAGATATTTGATTGCTGAATGATCTGTATATACCACCACTTTGGGACCCAGCAGATAAGAGCGAAATTTGTCAAAAGCGTACACAACTGCTAGCAACTCCTTTTCAGTGGTTGTGTAGTTGAGTTGAGCTTCATTCAGAGTTCTGCTGGAGTAGTAAATGGTGTGGAAAATCTTTGCTTTGCGTTGTCCCAAAACTGCACCTACAGCAAAATCACTAGCATCACACATTACCTCAAATGGAAGGGTCCAATCTGGTGCTACAATAATGGGGGCAGAAATCAGCTTCTGTTTTAAGATCTCAAAAGCTTCCTGGCATTCTTTGGTGAAGTTGAAAGCACATCCTTTTCCAAAAGATTGCAAAGAGGTTTGGCAATCTTGGAAAAGTCTTTGATAAATCTCCTGTAAAAACCTGCATGTCCAAGAAAACTCCGAATCCCTTTTACAGTTGTTGGTGGAGGTAGTTTCTCAATTGTCTCGATTTTTGCTTTGTCTACCTCGATTCCCTTTTGTGAAATACGGTGTCCAAGAACAATGCCTTCCTGTACCATGAAATGGCATTTCTCCCAATTGAGTACCAAGTTTGTATCTTCGCACCTTTGTAATACCTGTTCCAAATTTAACAAACAATGATCAAAAGAATCTCCAAACACAGAAAAATCATCCATAAAAACCTCCATACTCTGCTCCAGCATGTCTGAGAAAATGGCCATCATGCAACGTTGAAAAGTGGCAGGGGCATTACATAATCCAAATGGCATCCTGCGGAAAGCAAAAGTACCATAGGGACATGTAAAAGTAGTTTTCTCCTGGTCTTCTGGTGCGATGGCAATCTGATTGTAACCTGAATATCCATCAAGGAAACAATAAAACTCATGTCCTGCCAGTTTGTCTAACATCTGGTCAATGAATGGCAGCGGAAAATGGTCCTTTCTCGTGGCTTTGTTCAGCTTCCTGTAATCCATACATACTCTCCATCCAGTCACCGTTCTTGTTGGAATCAACTCGTTCTTTTCATTGGTGACAACAGTAATTCCTCCTTTCTTTGGTACACACTGCATAGGACTTACCCAAGTGCTGTCTGAGATGGGGTAAATGATACCAGCATCCAACCATTTGATGATCTCTTTCTTCACCACTTCCTTCATGATAGGATTGAGTCTCCGTTGATGCTCCACTGTTGGTTTGTATTCATCATTCATCAGGATTTTGTGCATGCAAAAAGATGGACTAATGCCTCGAATGTCTGCTATAGTCCAGCCAATGGCTCTTTTGTGTTCTCGTAAAACTCTTAGTAGCTTTTCTTCCTGTTCCAATGTTAGTGAAGAAGAAATAATAACAGGTAATTCAGAAGAGTTTCCAAGAAATGCATACCTGAGATGGCTCGGAAGTAACTTTAGTTCCAACTGTGGTGGTTCTTCAATCGAAGGCTTGATTCGATCTTTCTTTGGCAATTCCAAGCTTTCAACTGGTGGTGTTACTTTGAATCGGAATGGTTTGTCAAGGTAATTGATACATTCCAAGATTTCAGCATCTAGTTCATTATCAGTCATGTTGGTGATGCAAGCTTCAAGTGTATCTGTGGGATTTGACTCAGTATTCTGAACAATATTATCAATAACATCAACTCTGACATTCTTCTTCTTCCTTTTCATCGCTTGGAAATTTCATGGCTTGGAAAACATTAAAGGTCACTTCTTGGTCCTGCACTTTCATTGTTAGTTCTCCTTTTTGCACATCAATCACAGTTTTACCTGTAGCCAAAAATGGTCTCCCAAGAATGATAGGTACTTCTTTGTCTTCTTCCATGTCAAGGATGATGAAATCTGCTGGAAGGATGAGTTTGTCAACTTTTACCAGCACATTTTCCACGACTCCTCTCGGAAATGCGAGTGTTCGATCAGCAAGTTGCAAAGATACTGAGGTAGGCATTGCTTCTCCAATTTGCAGTTTCCTGTAAATAGAAAAAGGCATTAAATTAACACTGGCACCTAAATCACATAAAGCTTTACCAATGTAATGTTCTCCAATGGTGCAAGGAACTGTGAAACTGCCAGGATCTTTCAACTTCGGTGGAAGTTTCCTCTGAATGATGGCGCTGCATTCTTCTGTCAAAGCTACTGTCTCGTAGTCTCCCAATCTCCGTTTTCGTGAAAGAATGTCTTTCATGAATTTGACATAACTGGGCATTTGTTCCAAGGCTTCTGCAAATGGTATGTTAATGTGCAGCTTTTTGAAAATCTCCAAGAAACGAGCAAACTGCTTGTCCATTTTGCTTTTCTGAAGACGCTGAGGAAAAGGTGGTGGGTGGAGTGATCTGTTCTGGTTCTTTTTCCTTTGTTTCTTTTTCTTTTTCCTCTATCTGTTTCTCGGTTTCTTTTGGAACTTCTTCTTGAGATATCTGGACTCCAACATCTTTGTTGATCTCAGTACCGCTCTTTAAGGTAATGGCTTGACATTGCTCCTTCCCTCGGTTCCTTGGATTTGGTTCTGTGTTGCTGGGAAGATTGCCTGGTGGTCTGTAACTCTGAGCATTGGCCAGTTGTCCGATTTGATTCTCCAGTGCTTTGATGGAAGCTGATTGGCTCTGAATCATGGCTTCATATCTTTTTAATTGAGCTAGCATCTCTGCCAATACTGGTTCATTTGTCTGCTCCTGGCCTTTATTCTGTTGCTGGAATCCAGGTGGTGGATAGTTCTTTTGCCCTGAATTGTTGCTCCATGAAAAATTAGGATGATTCCTCCACCCTGGGTTGTAGGTGTTGGAATATGGATTGTTCCCCTGTCTGTTGAAATTGTTGACATAATTCACTGTTCTTCAAGTTGGTTTGGTTCTGGTGCTCCTCCATATGGTGAACTTGTGGATCCAGTGGTGTGCTTTGAGTGTTTAGAGTCTCCATAAATTTGCATATCTGATCTAGCTTGGTGTTGACTGCTGTATTAGCTCCAACTTCATATATTCCTGCAATTCTTTGAATCAGATTTCTTTCTGTTGGCCACAATGAGTTGTTGTTTGCCATTTCTTCAATTAGGTCCCAGGCTTGATCTTCTCCTTTTGCCATTAAAGCTCCTCCAGCAGCAGCATCAATTGTGGTTCTCATCAGTCCAGAAAGTCCATTGTAGAAAGTTTGGACTTGAAGCCATTTTGGAATCTCATGGTGAGGACATTTCCGGAGCAAATCTTTGTATCTCTCCCAAGCTTCGTACAGAGATTCTGAATCTTGCTGCACAAAGGATGTGATGTCATTTCTCAACTTTGCAGTTCTGGCTGGTGGAAAGTATTTTGCAAGGAATTTTGTGGCTAGAGCGTTCCAAGTTGTGATAGAACTGCTGGTAATGAATGTAGCCATGCTTTTGCTCTGTCTTTCAAGGAATATGGAAAACCCTCAGTCTCATTGCTTCTTCTGATGCTCGGTTGTAATTGAAAGTGCCGCAAACTTCCAGGAAGTTGCTAATGTGAGCATTAGGATCTTCAGTTGCATTTCCTCCAAACTGAACTGTTTGCTGAATCATCTGAATGCAAGTTTTGATGTCACCCGCATTTGCTGGTAAAGGAGGAAGTACAATACAGGAAATGAGGCCATCTACCACCGGAATGGTTCTGTCTCGAATGGGAATTGGTGGTGCAACCTCCAAAGGTTCAGGTTCCATGTTGACTAAGGCTTCTTGGCCTTCTCGCCTTTCCCTTCTCAACTGTCTGATGGTTCTTTCAATTTCTGGGTCAAGCGGTCGGAATTCAAAGCTTCTGGTTCGTCTCATGAAGTTTCTTGAGAATCTGAAACACAATAAAACAAAAATAATAAGTAAAAAGAAATTAGATACAAGTAACAAATCTAACCTGTAAACTAATAGTAAAAGATAACTAAGTCCCCGGCAACGGCGCCAAAAACTTGACCGGCGTAAACACACACGTATAACGCAAGCGTACGTATCGTTCAAGTAGTATAAAAAGTATCGATCCCACGAGGACTTAAAACCTTTTTGTTATCAATTTATTGGGCCAAATGATTACCAGTATCTAACAGGTTGTTTGATTGATTTGAAAAGGCGACGATTCTAAATTTAAAGGCAAGTAACTAAAATTGTTTGAAAAGATATTTTGAGAAAATTCAATATTAAAACTATCTAGGGTTGTGATTTATTCCAATATTATTTAAAGATGAAGTTGTTATCTTATAATTGGGTAAAATATTGATTTATTAACCTGGAACACTAAATTATGTAAAAGCCTCTTCCGATGGTCAATTACAAATATCCAATTTAACTTAATTAAACCATATGTCTATGTCAATCAAATTAACTGGATTCATTAATATTAAGTTCCAATTATGGCTACCCCCGCCCAACAGGTATATTCCTATCCTGTAAGGAAATCTATTAAAGGGTTATCTATCCTCAAAGAAGATCGTGGGTTATTGAGTCTGAGGTTTTAAACTTAAAATCCCTATGTCTAGTTCATTTTAAGTTTACCTTATCAATTTTATTAGTGGCCAGTTAATAAAAAGCATTAAGATTAAGACTCAATAAATAAATCTTTATATTACCCAAATAATAATTAAACCCTTATAAACCGGTGATATTGGATTTCATCACAACCCTAGATTACTAACTTAGTTATGACACATAGCTAGGGCTTGTAAAAACTTAAAAGACATAAAATGAAAATGCTGAAAAGTAATTGCGATAAGTAAAATGCTGAAAAGAAAATTACAAATGAAATAAAATGCTAAGGCAAAAGGAATTACTTTTACTACTACTAATTTAGATATCTCCCATAAAATAATATATAAACTTGTGATAATATATTTTACCAACCGACCAATCTGGCGGTATCCTGATTAAGTCAAATTAAGTCCAACCAGCCATATAGGTGGTAATATTTGTCCATAATCCAGCATAAAGGCATATAACAGCCATTAAGCGTACCAAAATAAATTTACCAACCGACCAATATAGCGGTATTCCTTGATTAGTCAGGTTTAAACCAGATTAAAATTAAATTACCAACCGACCAATATAGCGGTATTCCTTTATTAATCAGAATTTTAAATAGTAAATATATTATTTTTAAGGGAGATTAATCTAAATAGCAATAGTAAAATAATTACCTTTCACCCTAGCATAGTGAAGTTACCTCCGCATAGTGAATAGTAAAAACTGTAAAATAAGAAAGTAGATTACTATTATACAAAAAGTAATTAAAATTATTACAAAAGTAAAAACTAAAAAATAAAAATGAAAATTCTAGAGAGAGAAACTCCCTAATTACATAGAAGGAGTGAGAGAAAAGTTGTAATGAAAAATGAAAATTCGCGGCTCTATTTATAGCAAAATAATTTTCACTGTTTGTTACTGTTCCAGCGTCGCGACGCCAAGTCGCTCAGCGTCGCGACGCGCAATTTGTCGACGTGGCACAATGAGACGGCGACACGTAGCGAGGCGGCTGACTGTGCAACTGACACGTGTCACGGCGGCTAAGGCGGCTAAGATCAATGATTGTGATGACGTCATTGATGACGTGGCGATGAACGTGGCGTGGCGGCTGACTGTTAACTGTCGGCACAATGGGATTGCGACACGTGGCGACACGTGTCACGCTGATTGATGGCTGAGGCTGACGTGGCATGTTGACTCGGTTGACTTGCTGACGTGTCTGATGACGTGGCATGACACGTGGCATGGTTGACTGTTGACCGATGATGTGGCTGATGACGAGGCGACACGTGTCATGTCAGAGTGTCGGCAGCATATGATGTTGACACGTGGCACGGTGCACGTTAGCAGATCGGATGTGATGGTGACACGTGGCACGGCGCATTTTAGCAAAGTCAAACTTTTCAACTTGTTGACCCGTTGACCATGGCGCATTTTAGCAGAACCGGTACACGCTGGGCGTCGCGGCGCTCAGTGCTCCAGAGTCGCGACGCGCAGAAGACGAAAATATCCCTGTTGACGCATTTTTGTCCGGTTTTGCCCCAAATTGCCTCCAGTGCTGTCCAAACTTTATTTATCTGCAAAATAACAATAAAACACATCAAAACGTTCATAAAACTCAAGAAACTATACAAAATATTAAGTTAAATGAGTGGGAAATAGTGATATAAATACCACTCATCAGACAACAATATGCATAACTATCGGGACTGTTTTTTTTGTTTTATATTTTCACATGATTGTGTGTGAATGACGTTTGTGGGTGTCGTCACTGTAAGCCCTCACGAGACTATAACTCGTCCACTAGGGCCGCCTAAGGGTTTAAAGGCTTGTTGCATACGCTAAATGCAAATGTGATCCCTACGAAAGTGGCTTAATTAATTTTGTTACATATTTTTTTATTTTATCTTTTGCTCGGGACTAGTAAAATCTTAAGTTTGGGGGTGTTTGATAAGTGTGGTTTATACTCACTTATTATGGCATCCTTAGCCTATTATTTTGTTATGTTTCGAGTCATTTAATGTCATTTATAGTTTATTTTATGTCTTGTTTGTAGGAAGCATTAGAACATCAAGAATGGAGCAAATACACGTGTTTCGAGACCTATCGGGAGCATCGGACTCAAGAACTGGCAAAATCAGCATCAGCTGCGCACTGAATTTAAAAACACTATAACTTTTGATCTAAAAGGAGTTACGAGACCCATAATATATCTATTTGCATGTACTCAATGAGATCTAGACAATTGTGCGCACTAGCGCTGCGACGCCCCTGAGCCACCAAATTCATCAATTTTAGGGTTTTTACATGCTCAATGGTTCCAAGGCTTCATAAAAAATAGATTAGTTCGTCCAAACTCAAGATGAGAGGCTAATATACAGCACAAAATACAAAACACTCAATTTTAGAGAGATCCAAGGATGAGGATTGAAGAGCGACAAGAGGAGACGAATGTGGTGACGTATGAAGAGGAAGAGATTCATTTCGGGTTTTATCTTCTTGTTTCTTTCTTAGAACTCTAATGATTTCCATTAGATTCATGACTTTTTTTTCATTGTTTTTATCTATTGTCATAAACTAAACTCCTTAATTCTGGAGAATGATGTAACTGATGCTTGAACCTTTGTTTTAATTGTCGATTTTGTTATGAAGTTGTATTAAGTTTATTTATATTCTTTTGAGTTTAATGCGTCTTGATTTCTGGCCACAATTTGAGATGATACATGTTTAGAATCTATCACTCGAGAGATGGGATTTTAAATAGATCTAGGGAATATAACTTAGGAATTTTATAGAGTTCGAGAGAATATATAAGTTCCTTTGAAGTCGTTAATAAAGAATCACAAAGTGTAATGAGTTGTTAACTACTAGATTTTTATATAGATATCGAAGTCTGTAGTTGATGATATTTTCACTGATACTCGAGAGAGAGTGTGGATAATGTCAGAGTCTTGACTTATAAACAGTATAACTGAACAATGATTAATTGGCATGACAAATACATATGGGATAGATAGGTGAAATCATACTCTAGAATCTCTATCGTATTAGTTCCTTCTATCTAAATATTTGTATATATTTTTTATCTAGTTAAGTCTTTATTATTTGTTTTCTAAATAATTTAGGATTATCAATTGTAGTATTTAATGCGAGTTAACGCAATCTCTGTGGGTTCGACACTCTAAATTCATTTATACTAAAACTTGACATCGTACACTTGCGGTACGATATAAAACATCCCAATAAGATTTAGGCACCGTTGTCGGGGATTGTTTATTTAATTCACATTAATACTACTACCAAGTAATCTTAGCTTTAATTTAGATTTTTATCTTTTATTTTTAGTTTATATCTATTTTATTTGTTTTGTTTTTATTTTGTTTATTGATTTTTTTTCTTTTGATGCTTCAGTGAATGCGAAAATCCACAAGTCTCGACTCGCTCCTGTTTGATCCTGAAATAGAAAGAACAACGAGGAGACTAAGGATAGAAAGGAAAATTGAACAAGAAGTAATGGCAGCTGAAAACAGATAGAACAACCCACGTCAGGTGGCAATCAGAGTTCACTTCAAGCCAGTCATAGATGATACCTATTCTGGGATTGCCCATCAACCAATCAACGCCAACAATTTCGAGCTAAAACCCCGATTGATCAACAATGTGCAAAGGAATCTGTTTGGGGGTTCAGCTGTAGAAGATCCCAACTTGCACTTAAGGATGTTCCTGGAGATCGCAGATACCATAAAGATGAATGGTGTGAGTAAATAGGCTATCAGGCTACGCTTATTCTCATTCTCTTTACGGATAAAGAGTAGGATTGGCTTCAATCAATACAGACGGGAAGTATCATGACATGGCAGGATATGGCCATGAAATTTCTTGAGAGGTTCTTTCCACCAGCTAAATCAGCTCTACTAAGGGTAGAAATTAGTATATTTAAGCATCTGGAGACTGAGATTATATATGAAACATGAGAGCACTTTAAGGATCTACTACGAAGATGCCCACAACACGATTATGCAGATTGGGTCCAGATTCAGTTGTTTTATAATGGGTTGAATGGTTCGAATATGATTGTGGTTGATGCAGTAGCTAGAGGAGCTCTATTCAAGAAATCAGCTGAGGACGCATACAATCTGTTAGAAGAAATGGTCAAGTGAACGCGCTACGATGACCAAAGTGGCTGGAATATATGAAGTGGACCCTCTTGTGGCACTTACAGCTCGGATTTCCACCTGTTGGACAATTATGACCCATAGCGTCATTATTTGTACAGATCATGGTGTTGTTGTACAAATTAACTATGTGACAAAGGAGATTGCACTCTTCTCATTTGTGATTAGATCACCTAGATGTATAAATGATAGAAGGTCCTTATGATTTGTTCCTGGATTGAGAATGATATGAGACAGTATCAATCTATGAAGGATAAATCATTAAATATCCCTAGTCAGAGTATTATCGAGATCGGACATCGATAAATACGTAAAAGACTAGTATTACACTTGTGCGCGTTGTGAGGGCGTGACGGCATAGTTCTCATATATTTGGGTATAGGATACTCACGCAAGTGTAATAGGAGGTTGTGTTTTACCGATGGTATGAGAAACAACTTCGCTCTGGATAAACCCCCTCAGAATTCCATTGATAGTATGACTATGTGTCTATGGAAGTCCGAAATCAGGGTAGGTGTATTTGGTCTTAACCTGAGACTTGCACCGCTAATACTTGCGACAATCAATATACTTTGGTTGCGGTCGTCCAGGACTTTAACAGGTTCTGTGTACGCCAATGCTGGGTATATTGAAAATCGTAGTGTATTGGGTGTGATGTCAAGATGGAAGTATCACTCCAGTCATAGTGGAGATGATGGTCACATAGGATATGGAACTCGTTCTCTTATATGCTCGAGCTATCGGGATATTATAACTAGGTCATGTTTATCCGATTATAGAGACTAGTTACCAGAGATCCGATATGTGCTTCGTACGAGGTAGACATAATTCCAGCCCCAGACCTAGCACGTGACATCCGATACTGAATCGAAATACGCAATACCACGTATATTACGCCTGATATAGATCATTATTCCTGTAAGGAAATTTTCGGAGAATTGGGTAGGCATGGCGTTTTGCTAGAAACCAACCTTGTCTTGTAAATCGGTATAAACGTAGTATTTGGTACTTACGTGTTCGGATAGTCTGACGACCGAATTTACTGCCAACATATCCGGGGATCTCATGGGTCGCTTCCCAAAGATTCACCGATGACGTATGACTCGCACTCTAAATTAATCTGGGATTAATTAGAAGAGAGAGAAAATTAATCTGGGATTAATTACGGAGATATTTTATCTGGGATAAAATATCAATTAAAGAGAGATAACGATTAATTTGGAATTAATCGATTAAATTAATATATTTGATATATTAAACGAAATTAGATTTCGACACGGAATTAAAATTAGATTTTAATTCGGGCGAACGAATTAATTTAGAATTAATTCGTTAGCGGCGTGAATAGTAATTATGCTTAGCATGATTATTTAATTAAATTAGATTTAATTACGTCGCAACGAAAAATTCATTAATTTGGAATTAGCGAACCCGAGCCCGGGATTATTTGCGAGCGCATTCTCATTTCGAATTCGAGTACGGCACACAAGTCAAATCAAGCGTCAAATCGCTAGTCGTAACTAGCGTCACATCATTCGTCAATCAAGTGATGGATGTCTTTCACTTTGAGTGATTGACGCAAGTCACTGTTCACTGATTGATGGATTGATGGAGTGATGTGTGTGGTTGGAGCCTTTAATTGTTTGACTTTTGAAAAGCCAAATTCATGCCAAATGATTTTGAAATTCACATTTGTGTATAAGATACACAAATTTGGAACAAACAACACATCTCTCTCTCACTTCATCTCTCTCTCACTCACGCCCATGGTGGGAAAAATCTCTTCACTGGTTTGGCTACTGTCGAGAGATAAATGGAAGCCTAGAGTCATGATTTTGTGGCAAAATCGGGAGTGTGCTAGCACACTACGAAGTCATGCGAAGGTGATAGAGAAGTCCACCCATGAGCGGGAGGGAATCGTTTGACGAAGCTTGGAGCTTGGAAGATGATCCAAAAATCGAAAATGGTGGAGCTCAAAAACCTCACTGCCGTGAGCAGTCCGGTGAGCAAAACATAATTTTTGTTCGTCGTAGCGTCGCTCAACCGATCGATGTAAGTATTCCGCAATTTCGTTGATTTTTATTCGCACTTATTTCATGCTTGTTTATGATCTTGGGACCTTAGCTAACACCAATACCACCATATCTACTCAAGTAGCAGCCCTGAGAAATCCACGTGTACAATCATCTATTGAATCAGCGGCGGCTACAAATATGCTGTTATTGGATGGAAATCCGAACGTCGAGCAAGTCTGATTTGTGAAAAATCAGAACTTCAACATCTATAGAGGCAATCATGTGCCTAACCGTTATCATCCAAACCTGTCATATGATATAAATGTAGTACTTGATACTTACGTGTTTGGATAGTCCGACGACCGAATTTACTGCCAACATATATGGGGATTTCATGGGTCGCTTCCCAAAGATTCACCGATGACGTACGACTCGCACTCTAAATTAATCTGGGATTAATTATAAGAGAGAGAAAATTAATCTGGGATTAATTACGGAGATATTTTATCTGCGATAAAATATCAATTAAAGAGAGATAACGATTAATTAGGAATTAATCGATTAAATTAATATATTCGATTATTAAACGAAATTAGATTTCGATACGGAATTAAAATTAGATTTTAATTCGGGCGAACGAATTAATTTAGAATTAATTCGTTAGCGATGTGAATAGTAATTATGCTTGGCATGATTATTTAATTAAATTACATTTAATTACGTCGCAACGGAAAATTCGTTAATTTGGAATTAGGGAACCCGAGCCGGGGATTATTTGCGAGCGCATTCACATTTCGAATTCGAGTGCGGCACGCAAGTCAAATCAAGCGTCAAATCGCTAGTCGTAACTAGCGTCACATCATTCGTCAATCAAGTGATGGATGTCTTTCACTTTGAGTGATTGACGCAAGTCACTGTTCACTGATTGATGGATTGATGGAGTGATGTGTGTGTGGTTGGAGCCTTTAATTGTTTGACTTTTGAAAAGCCAAATTCATGCCAAATGATTTTGAAATTCACATTTGTGTATAAGATACACAAATTTGGAACAAACAACACATCTCTCTCTCACTTCATCTCTCTCTCACTCACGCCCATGGTGGGAAAAATCTCTTCACTGGTTTGGCTACTGTCGAGAGATAAATGGAAGCCTAGAGTCATGATTTTGTGGCAAAATCGGGAGTGCTAGCACACTACGAAGTCATGCGAAGGTGATAGAGAAGTCCACCCAGGAGCCGGGAATCGTTTGACGAAGCTTGGAGCTTGGAAGATGATCCAAAAATCGAAAATGGTGGAGCTCAAAAACCTCACTGCCGTGAGCAGTCCGGTGAGCAAAACATAATTTTTGTTCGTCGTAGCGTCGCTCAACGATCGATGTAAGTATTCCGCAATTTCGTTGATTTTTATTCGCACTTATTTCATGCTTGTTTATGATCTTGGGACCTTAGCTAACACCAATACCACCATATCTACTCAAGTAGCAGCCCTGAGAAATCCACGTGTACAATCATCTATTGAATCAGCGGCGGCTACAAATATGCTGTTATTGGATGGAAATCCGAACGTCGAGCAAGTCTGATTTGTGAACAATCAGAACTTCAACATCTATAGAGGCAATCATGTGCCTAACCGTTATCATCCAAACCTGTCATATGATATAAATGTAGTACTTGATACTTACGTGTTTGGATAGTCCGACGACCGAATTTACTGCCAACATATATGGGGATTTCATGGGTCGCTTCCCAAAGATTCACCGATGACGTACGACTCGCACTCTAAATTAATCTGGGATTAATTATAAGAGAGAAAATTAATCTGGGATTAATTACGGAGATATTTTATCTGGGATAAAATATCAATTAAGAGAGATAACGATTAATTTGGAATTAATCGATTAAATTAATATATTTGATATATTAAACGAAATTAGATTTCGACACGGAATTAAAATTAGATTTTAATTCGGGCGAACGAATTAATTTAGAATTAATTCGTTAGCGGCGTGAATAGTAATTATGCTTAGCATGATTATTTAATTAAATTAGATTTAATTACGTCGCAACGAAAAATTCATTAATTTGGAATTAGCGAACCCGAGCCCGGGATTATTTGCGAGCGCATTCTCATTTCGAATTCGAGTACGGCACACAAGTCAAATCAAGCGTCAAATCGCTAGTCGTAACTAGCGTCACATCATTCGTCAATCAAGTGATGGATGTCTTTCACTTTGAGTGATTGACGCAAGTCACTGTTCACTGATTGATGGATTGATGGAGTGATGTGTGTGGTTGGAGCCTTTAATTGTTTGACTTTTGAAAAGCCAAATTCATGCCAAATGATTTTGAAATTCACATTTGTGTATAAGATACACAAATTTGGAACAAACAACACATCTCTCTCTCACTTCATCTCTCTCTCACTCACGCCCATGGTGGGAAAAATCTCTTCACTGGTTTGGCTACTGTCGAGAGATAAATGGAAGCCTAGAGTCATGATTTTGTGGCAAAATCGGGAGTGCTAGCACACTACGAAGTCATGCGAAGGTGATAGAGAAGTCCACCCATGAGCCGGGAATCGTTTGACGAAGCTTGGAGCTTGGAAGATGATCCAAAAATCGAAAATGGTGGAGCTCAAAAACCTCACTGCCGTGAGCAGTCCGGTGAGCAAAACATAATTTTTGTTCGTCGTAGCGTCGCTCAACCGATCGATGTAAGTATTCCGCAATTTCGTTGATTTTTATTCGCACTTATTTCATGCTTGTTTATGATCTTGGGACCTTAGCTAACACCAATACCACCATATCTACTCAAGTAGCAGCCCTGAGAAATCCACGTGTACAATCATCTATTGAATCAGCGGCGGCTACAAATATGCTGTTATTGGATGGAAATCCGAACGTCGAGCAAGTCTGATTTGTGAACAATCAGAACTTCAACATCTATAGAGGCAATCATGTGCCTAACCGTTATCATCCAAACCTGTCATATGATATAAATGTAGTACTTGATACTTACGTGTTTGGATAGTCCGACGACCGAATTACTGCCAACATATATGGGGATTTCATGGGTCGCTTCCCAAAGATTCACCGATGACGTACGACTCGCACTCTAAATTAATCTGGGATTAATTATAAGAGAGAGAAAATTAATCTGGGATTAATTACGGAGATATTTTATCTGCGATAAAATATCAATTAAAGAGAGATAACGATTAATTAGGAATTAATCGATTAAATTAATATATTCGATTATTAAACGAAATTAGATTTCGATACGGAATTAAAATTAGATTTTAATTCGGGCGAACGAATTAATTTAGAATTAATTCGTTAGCGATGTGAATAGTAATTATGCTTGGCATGATTATTTAATTAAATTACATTTAATTACGTCGCAACGGAAAATTCGTTAATTTGGAATTAGTGAACCCGAGCCCGAGATTATTTGCGAGCGCATTCACATTTCGAATTCGAGTGCGGCACGCAAGTCAAATCAAGCGTCAAATCGCTAGTCGCAACTAGCGTCACATCATTCGTCAATCAAATGATGGATATCTTTCACTTTGAGTGATTGACGCAAGTCACTATTCACTGATTGATGGATTGATGGAGTGATGTGTGTGGTTGGAGTCTTTAATTGCTTGACTTTTGAAAAGCCAAATTCATGCCAAATGAATTTGAAATTCACATTTGTGTATAAGATACACAAATTTGGAACAAACAACACATTTCTCTCTCACTTCATCTCTCTCTCACTTATGCCCATGGTGGGCAAAATCTCTTCACTGGTTTGGTTACTGCCGAGAGATAAAGGGAAGCCTAGAGTCGTGATTTTGTGGCAAAATCGGGAGTGCTAGCACACTAAGAAGTCATGCGAAGGTGATAGGGAAGTCCACCCATGAGTCGGGAATCGTTTGACGAATATTGGAGCTTGGAAGATGATCCAAAAACCGAAAATGGTGGAGCTCAAAAACCTCACTGACGTGAGCAGTCCAGTGAGCAAAACAGAATTTTTGTTCGTCGTAGCGTCGCTCAACCGATCGATGTAAGTATTCCGCAACTTCGTTGATTTGTATTCGCACTTATTTCATGCTTGTTTATGATCTTGGGACCTTAGCTAACACCAACACCACCATATCTACTCAAGTAGCAGCCCTGAGAAATCCACGTGTACAATCATCTATTGAATCAGCGGCGGCTACAAATATGATGTTATTGGATGGAAATCCGAACGTCGAGCAAGTCTGATTTGTGAACAATCAGAACTTCAACATCTATAGAGGCAATCATGTGCCTAACCGTTATCATCCAAACCTGTCATATGCTAACATAGAAAATACCTTGCAACCTTCATCGGGATTTGACTATCAAATAGCTGAGTAGAAATCCTCATTGGAAGATTTATTAAGCACGTTTGTTGCTAATACTTCAGCGAGGTTTGAGAAGAATGAAGCAAGGTTGAACAATATTGAGACACACATGGAAAATATCGAGGCTACAATGAAGTCCTTAGAAACACAGATTGGGCAGATTACTTCTCCATGACCAAGCAGTAGTAAGGGGTATTTGGATAAACTGCCACAGCCGCCAAGCTATCATTTTCATATCAAAGCAATCAGTGGATACAAAAGAATAAGCTACCATGACCACCATTTGGGTGTTTTTTCTGACTGAAGACGTTAAACTTAGCGCTAGCATGGAGGCAACCATTGCATTTATTTTATTATTTTTTTTCTTTATTTTTAATTTTTATTTTCATTGTGTAATATTGTTTATTTATTCGTTTTGCATGCCATTTATGCAGGTAGCACGAGACACACAAAGCCCGCGCAACCAAATTTTGACAAGCAGGAGCCTGATCAACTCCATACATGGTAGTGTTATTCCTTAATCTGGTTTCTTTATATTTATCTTTCATTGAGGACAATGCAAGTTTTAAGTTTGGGGGTGTGTGCATGTATTCCTGCTATTTATTTATTTATTCTAAAAAATTAACTATTTTTGTTTTTATGTCTTTGATAGTAAAGCATAAGTCTAATGATGAATTTTGATTGCTTTTGATGAAATTTTAGAAACGATAAGTCTCAAGTGATATTTATCTGATGCCTTGAGTAGATGATCTAGGTTAGACTCATAAGCACTTAATAACAGGTTTTTAGCAGTAAGAACTTAAGTAGTTGACAAAGTGACTAGTTGAAGAAATTGCATGCCGATGAATGACCGTTTGCTTAGATATATATCTCAATATGCAAGTATTATGATTTATGGTATGATTAAAAAAAACCACCTATAATCGATAAGCGTGAAACTACCTATGGGCGAGTGTTAGGACCACCATAAAGACAAATACTACCTTAAAGGGTAGGTGTGTTAAAAAAACAAAAAATAAAAACAAAAGAAATAGAAAATAAAAAGAAGAAAATAAAATCGTGCCATTCTAAGCAAAGAAAGGCAAATTCAGAGTACTAATGAGATATCTAGGTTGGTTTGACCCATCAGATCTCAATTTTTGAGACGAAATCATCGAGTTAGCTAACTTATGAGTCGAGCTGTAAATGAACCTGTACACACAGACTGTGAGTCTGGCTTAGATTATTTCTTCAAGAACTTGGATTTAAGTCGTAGTTGAGTAATTTGAAGGTTCTCTAATTTCATTGATAAGCATTCTGTGAGGACAACACTATTCATAACTATCAGGACTATTTTCTTTATTTTATATTTTCGCATGATTGTGTGTGAATGACGTTTGTGGGTGTCGTCACTGTAAGCCCTCACGAGACTATAACTCGTCCACTAGGGCTGCCAAGGGTTTAAAGCCTTGTTGCATACGTTAAATGCAACTGTGATCCCTACGAAAGTGGCTTAGTTAATTTTGTTACTTATTTATTTTTATTTTTTTTTATTTTAACTTTTGCTCGGGACTAGCAAAATCTTAATTTTGGGGGTGTTTGATAAGTGTGGTTTCTACCCACTTATTCTGGCATCCTTAGCCTATTATTTTGTTATGTTTCGAGTCATTTCATGTCATTTATAGTTTATTTTATGTCTTTTTTGTAGGAAGTATTAGAACATCAAGAATGGAGCAAATACGCGTGTTTCGGGACCTATCGGGAGCATCGGACTCAAGAACCGGCAAAACCAGCATCAGCTGCGCACTGAATTTAAAAAGGCTATAATGTTTCATCTAGAAAGAGTTACGAGACACATAATATATCGATTTACATGTACTCAATGAGATCTAGACAATTGTGTGTACTGGCGTTGCGGTGCCGTGGTAAAAACCAGTCCCATATAATTTCCTGCGAGTTGGGCGCTGCAGCGCCCCAGAGAGACCAAATTCATCAATTTTAGGGTTTTTACATTCTTAATGGTTCCAAGGCTTTATTATAAATAGATTAGTTCGTCCAAACTCAAGAGGAGATGCTAATATACAGCACAAAATACAAAACACTCAATTTTAGAGAGATCCAAGGAGGAGGATTGAAGAGTGACAAGAGGAGACAAATGTGGTGACGTCCGAATAGGAAGAGATTCAATTCGGGTTTTATCTTCTTGTTTATTTCTTAGAACTCTAATGATTTCCATTAGATTCATGACTTTATTTTCATTGTTTTTATCTATTGTCATAAACTAAACTCCTTAATTCTGGAGAATGATGTAGCTGATGCTTGAACCTTTGTTTTAATTGTCGATTTTATTATGAAGTTTTATTAAGTTTATTTATATTCTTTTGAGTTTAATTCTTCTTGATTGCTGGCCATAATTTGAGATGATGCATGTTTAGAATCTATCACTCGAGATAGAGGATTTTGAATAGATCTAGAGAATATAACTTGAGAGTTTTATATAGTTCGAGAGAATAAATAAGTTCATTTGAAGTCGTTAATATATAATCACAAAGCGTAATGAGTTGTTAACTACTAGATTTTATAGAGATATCGAAGTCTGTAGTTGATGATATTTTCACTGATACTCGAGAGAGGGAGTGGATAATTTCGGAGTCTTGACTTATAAACATTATAACTGAACAATGATTAATTGGCATGACAAATACATAGGGGATAGATAAGTGAAATCAGACTTTAGAATCTATATCGTATTAGTTCCTTATATCTAAATATTTGTATATATTATTTATCTAGTTAAATCTTTATTATTTATTTTCTAATTAAAGTTGGGATTATCAATTGTAGTATTTAATGCGAGTTAACACGATCCTTGTGGGTTTGACACTCTAAACTCATTTATACTAAAACTTGACACCGTACACTTGCGGTACGATATAAAATATCACAACAAAAACTCTTGTATAAAGGTTTGGAGTGCACTTAGAGGACAAAAATATTGGTTGCAAATGAACCACAGAAAACTCAGTGTAAGTTGTGGATTCAACTTAGTGTAAATCTTCAAGTCGGCTTGAGGGAGCGGACGTAGGTATTATTGACCGAACCACTATAAATCACCGGTGTCAATTTCCTTAACTCTATCTCTTTATTTTATTGAAAGCTAAATATTATCTTTCCATATTATTTAGCATTACTTATGATTGAGAAATTGATTAATAAGCTTAATTGATAAAGCTATTATCTTAGTAGCGTAAAATAGGCAAGAATTTTTATTTCCGAATATTTAGGTCATTACCCAATTCACCCCCTATTGGGTATAGAGTTGTGTTTGTTGTATGCTTGTAGGAAGGTTTTCTCAACAAATACCTAACCGTCCGAGAATAGATCATAGCCTCTACAAGCTACTCAACGAATCTTGTTGAGGGATTTTCAACCACTAGACCTCCCTTCTACAACAGAATCGATTATAACTACTGAAATATGAGGATGTTGAACTACCTATTAGTCGTTGATGTACAATGCTTCAAAGTGATTACACAAGGAATAAAAATGCCAATGAAGAAGGATAGTAATGGTGCAGAGTTTCTGAACCTTTGACATTATCAAAAAGGATGGAGAAGCAACAAATTTAGTTGTCTGAGAAACCAAACAGTATATGTGCATAAAACATATCAAAAAGTTTATAAGCATACACATTTATCATTTTCATACATTTCTCCCCTATTTCCATATAATGTAAAATTCATGCAAGGATCATCAAAATCACCCAAGATAAACCAATATCCATGTATTTCATTTTCAACCGATAATAATCAATGGCAAGACATATTCAATGCTAAACATTCAAAAGGAACACATATATCATATAAACGAATAAGTCATATGTGATACCAATTGATTCTAAATGAGATTAATAATATGATTAAGCATAGGATGATACCAAATGAAAAAACAATTGAAATATAATTTTCCTAATCACTAGTATGCTTCAAATTCAAGTTCAATTCATATCAAATGAAATAAGCATACATATATGAGTTGGAGGAAACGGTACCAATGTTTCCGTAAGCACGAATTTTACATATTACCGTTGTCACTTAGTGACAAATCCACCAATCATCAAGTTCATTTATTTTTTAGGTAGAGTTTTGATATTTTCTCTTTTTGAGCTCTTTCCTCATTTTTATTGAGTCTTTGGGATCATTTTGCATTTCTCATTAAGAATCATTCCTAAAACTCCCCATATAAAATCATTTAAGTGCATTTTGTATTTTGAAAAGTAAGGTTTTTTTAGGGGGATTTTGTAAGTTTTAAGGGTTTAATTTATAAATTCTAGGAGGTATTTTTATTATTTATAGAGTTGTTGTGCAATCAGAATTTTCATTACATTGCCCCACCAAGAGCAATGCATCTTTATACCCTGCCACTGATTGTAACATAATATATATTATGTACAACAACTCTATACTCTATTTCAATATCAATAACTTGTTTTGTAGTTGTATTTTGATTCCGATATCGATATGAGGTAATAAAATTAGAATTGAGATTGATGAAATTGAAATAGGGTCATTGAATAAGAATTTTTTGTCATTGAATTTGAAATTGATAGTAAATTTTAAAATATTTCATGTTTAATAATAAAAAATTCAGGCTCAATGATAATATTTTCAACTTCAATGTTTCCGATACAAATACCGATACCCAATACTCTGGAAGTATCCTTAACACAGAAAGCTGCTTCTTAAAAGCTCTATTTGGATGTGGAAGATGGTGAGCAGCCGTAAATGATGTTAGAATCGTATAAGAATCTAAGCAAAATGATCATTTTACTTTTGAAGTGTATTTTTTGCAAAAATTAAGAAGATAAGGGGGAAGAAGGAAAAAATTAATAAATATATTTTCTTCTCATTTTCCTATTTACGTACATGTATTCAAATTTAATGGTTGATTGCAAATTTATTTTTAAATATTTATTAAATTATTGTGGTGGTATATATTATTAATTAATAATAAAACCTATAATTATTTTTTCAAGGAAAAATATTCCAACAAATACTTTATTAGAAATACCTTTTTTTCGCATCTAAACAAACAATGTCTTCATGATGCGGCAAAAGTTTAGTAGCAATATTAAATTCAAGAACATGCCAAATATAAATCCGAGCATATGCTTAAAAAAATTCAATCGCAAAAAGATAATTTAATGATTCAAATCCAACGATATAAGTTTATTTTGGAGATAAAATAACGTGGCAACTAAGCAAAAAAAAAAATATTATTAAACTTTCCAAAAGGTTTTATGATAGTTAGTAATACTATCACGGGAAATTACCAATTTTACATCAAAGAATGGTTAAAATTTAGTTTTTCTCAAATATTTTTAAAATATTTAATTTTCCGCTCAAAGTTAAAAAAATGTTCACTTTTCCACTCACACGTTAACACCGTTAGAATTTTTCTAACGTCATAAGGGTATTTCGATCATTTGATAACGTCAGAGTGGAAAAGTGATCATTTTATGAACTTTAGTTGGAAAAATGAACATTTTAAAATTTTGGGCGCAAAAAAAAAACACTTTAATAGATGTTGAAAAATTTCAAGAGAAGAATTATGAATTTTCAAGTGTTTATATATGTAGGGATGACAGTTATATTTGAAAAGATCTGAAAAAATCTAGATCCACCTTCAAAAAATATGAATTGGGATTCAAATTTCTAAGATATGTACGGATCTGGATCCGAATCCAGGTTCGCTTGACTAAAGTACTCATGGAGTGTAAATGAATGAGAAAATATAAATCTGACTAAAATATGACAAAAAAAGTTGTCTGGCAAAATGCAAATTCAAATATACATGGATCCAGATTTAGATTTGTAATACATTTTTATGGATCTGAATGAGATATTATCTATGCGGATTTTCGAATATCTAAATCCGTAAAAAAAATCCAAATTTTTGTATTTTTAAAAAATTTTAAGTTATTTAATTTAAATGTCCAAAATAAAATAAAATAACATTCATAATTAAAAAATATTCATTTAACTTCCAAAACAACATTTACAATTCGAAATCCATCCAAGCTTTGGCTTCCGCTCTCGCCATCTATTTAGAGGAAGAACTGCTTATGAAACAAAAGCAAGCTTGGCCATTCCCTTGTGGGTAAGAAGGAGTGGTCTGAACTCTCAATCTGATCTGGAACTCAGGAACAAGCCGTTACTCCCTTTGATCCGTCATTTCGGGCAGGAGATTGTGACCCTTGACGGGCTCCTTTAGAAAGGGAAAATCAGATTGATAAGATGTCGATTCGTTTTCCGCCCCCAATGAGCCCCGTCCAGACAGAACTAGAACATAGGTAGTGTTAACCGCCAACAAGAGGAGCTGGTGCAGTCGAGACAGTTGAGTTCGTTTATGAAATTAGGAAAGTCAGTGAGTGCTTACTCAAATTCAATTCTTTGTATTCGAGTGGTACTAGTGCTCGTAGTTTACTGGAAGCGAGAAATAGGATTTGTCCCGTGGCCAACTCGAAGGGGCTGAAGTTCGTTCGACGCGGCGCTCTTTGGTTGTTAAGTTATAGCAGCACTGAGCAACATCCAACAGCTCCAGTCGTTCTGGAGCTCACCCACATGGATCTGCCTATTCGAAGGTATGAAAGAGGGCTTTCTTACCGGCTTCCAATCATCAGGTATTTTCACCTGTATAGATTTGTAAAAAGCTAAATATATAAAAATTTTACTTTTACACCTCAAGTTCAAAGAATATTCATTTTTTCACCCCGACGTAATCAAATAGACGAAATACCCTTATGACGTCAGTAAAATTCTAATGGTGTTAACGTTTGGGTGGAAAAATGATTATTTTTTAAATTTCGAATGAAAACTGAATATTTTAAAAAAATTTAAGTAAAATTGAACTTTAACAATTCTTTGAATGGGAAAATGATACTTTCCCTACTTTTATTATAGTTGTATCTAGTAATTATGCAGAAATGGAAAGAAAATCTTTTTTTTTTTTTGGAAGAAAAGCAAATCCATAGCATATATGTAAGATTCATAACTATATGATTGGAAATGAAATAAAATTATATATAGATACTAAGTTGGTAGAAGAATCTTTATATGATTGGAAATGCATTAATCTTTACATCCCATAATAGATTTAAAATGTTGTATAAATGAGTTATTATGATAATTTATATTATAAATTAATAATGAAACCTATAATTATTTTTTCAAGGAAAAATATTCAAACAAATACTTTATTATGAATAACTTTTTTCGCATCTAAACAAACAATTTCTTCATGATTGAGCAAAAATTTAGTCGCAATATTATTAAATTGAAAAACATGTAAAAAATAAATTCGAACATATGCTTAATTTTTTTTTATCAACAAACAAACAAGTTTTAATATGGCGACAAACAGAACGAGTAAATTGAAACATATGTCAAAATAAAATTTGTACATTAACTCGATACTATATTATAAACAAGAAATTTACTTATCCCCTCTCCCCTGACACGCCCCCTCCCTCCCAAAATGACAAAAATCTCCTTAATCCTAAAAATAATTATCTCTTACCCCAAATCAATATATATATATATATATATTAATTACAAATAACATATATACTTATTTCATTTTATTAATTATTTGTTTATTTCATAATTTTTTATTTTTGTTAAATTTATATTTTTTTGCTCTTTATATATCTACTAGATATTGCCCGTGCCTCCGGCACAGTATTACAGAATTTACGAAGAGATTAAGATTCTGTTATTTAATTTGTTTGTTAATTTTCAGAGATATTCTATCATGAAATGATTTTATTTTTTAATTAAATGATTTTATTCTTTAATTTATTTGGTAGTTTTCATTTTCCTTTAATAAATGATTTTATTCTTTAATTTATTTGGTAGTTTTTATTTCCATTTTTATAGAGATTCTATAATGGAAGGATTTTTTATCAGCCATTAGATTATAATGAAATGATCTGAGCCGCCAATTAAGCCACATAAAGATAGTTTTTGGATACATTATCTCTCTTAATCATAACCATTGGTTGTTTTCTCTTTCCTCCCACACCATTGTGCTTATAATATAGATTCTTTTTTATTTGTTTAATAAATATTACAAATTTCTTATTATTGTTATTTATTTTGTGTCCATTTATTCATATAATTTTTTTAATTCTTTATTAATTTATTTAACACTACTTATGTATAATATATATTTATTTTTGATAGTTTATTTGTTTAATAAATCTCATATATTTTTTATGCATTTTTTTTTTTGAAAGTAGAGAAATTTATATTTTTAAGTGTAACTTTTTATATTATTACTTGTACTCTTCTTTTAAAATATATTTTTCTAATATATATGAGAATATTTTTATTATACATAAGTAGTGTTAATAAATTAAAAAAGAATTACAAAAATTAAATGACTAAATGAGCCCCAAATAAATAACAATAAATATGAAATTTGTAATATTTATTAAACAAATTAAAAATAATAGATATATAAAGAGTAAAAAAAAAATAAATTTAACAAAAAAAATTAATTTATAAAAAAATATATTTAATTAATAAAATAACAAAAATTATTTAACAAAATACATGTAAATACTTGTAAATGACAATAATGCTACAATTTCATAGCAAAAAGATAAATGATTGGTCTTCTATTCACATGACAAACAGTGAATGAAAAATGAGTAACGCTACTCAAAACTTTCCTTCCTGTTAAGTTTTGTTGCAAAATTCGTCAATCAATCAATCAAGAATGCACGATTTTTACCGTGGTTCGCCGGAAAAATTCCGACTACATCCACGTTGAACTCCGGAATAGGGAGCTCGCTGCACTAATCAATTTCAAGATTACACACGGAATCTTGAATCCGTTTACAAATTGTAATTCCCCAAATCTCACAAACCCTAATCTCTAAAAGTGACAATCTCTCAAATTACCCAATTGAGAATTACACTAACTTGGACTAAGGAACAAGGCTCAACACTTAGCCAAAAAAAAGGGAATACAAATAATGAAAACCTTTCTAATTCTCAACCTAAGTGCCTTTATATATGATGAGCAAATACATGTAATTGGGACAACGGCAAGGATTGCGCCACGTGTCCTTCATCCAACGGATGACAGGGCTTCACATTTTACAATCTCCACCTTGAAGCCAAAAACATCTATCACTCCCAATCATACACAACGACACATAAGGCCAAGATAGCACAGCAAACTCACCTACTCACATCATCGCTCATGTCGGCTGCAAGGTCAGCCAACCCCCACCTGCAACAGCTTCATGCAGTGGGAGAGTTTGGTAGCAGCCACAATTTTTGTCCCCATGTCAGATGGGTTGTCTTCAGTTGGAACCTTCTCAATCTCAATCTTACCATTGAGATGATTCCCTCACAAAATGATACTTCACATCCACATGCTTGGTTCTCTCATGATGTACTGGATTCTTGCTCAGATGTATTGCACTCTGACTGTCTGAATACACAACTGTCTTACCCTGCAGCTGTTGTATTTCGGTTAAGATACCCTGAAGCCAAATTGCTTCCTTGAACACATCAGTTATGGCTATATACTCCGCTTCGGTAGTTGACTTTCTTGAGTCTCTGTCACCTGCAAAATCAGAATCAACATACCCTACCAAATCTAAAGCGTTAGATTTGTTAAAACATAAGCCATAATCAATAGTAGTATTCAAGTATCTTAACAACCATTGTAAAGCACTCCAGTGTGCTCCACCTGGATTAGACATAAACCTACTTAATAAAGATACAGTATAAGACAAGTCAGGTCTAGTACTAATCATGGCATACATCACAGAACCAATAGCATTTGCATAATGTACATTTTCCATTTTAACCATCTCAGACCTATTACTAAGAGAAGACATCTCCTCTTCCATAGCCGCTTCCCATTCAAGTTTATGGGTAGACTTTAATGCCTCTCCTAAGCTAGCAGGCTCAACCCCATTAATTTCATGACTTGATATTAATGCACAGAAATACAAATCATTGGTTGAGTAATCATACCTGGTAGGAGGCCTTACCTGCCTCCTACTTCTGTCTCTTGCTAGCTGGTAGTTGGCCAATGTGTCTTGTGGTGTTTCATCATGCTGCTCAGTTTGATCCACTTGATCTACTGTGTCATCTTCAATTTGTTCTTGTATCTCTGCTACTTCATTTCTGTTTTCCTCCTGGTTATTTCTCCTGGGCTGGGTGTCCTCAGATGTCTCCGTGCCTGACATGTCACCAACTTGATCAGCGGTCCCTGATGTCCCTGGCTCCACCTGCATCTGAGCTCCACCTGCAAGATCAAAATCTGCTAGATCCTTTTCTAAGGCACCTGCATTCTTGTTAGTAGATTTACAAGGAAAACAAAGTTCATTGAATATAACATCCCGACTAACTATGACTTTGACTCCAGGTGACTCCCTTTCCCATAACCTATACCCTTTTGTCCCTTCTTGATATCCTAGGAAAACACACTTGATTGACCTCGGTTCAAGTTTACCTACGGACTGGTGAGCATAGGCTTCACAGCCAAATACTCTAAGGTGGGCAAGCTTATGAGCCCTACCAGACCAGATTTCTTCTGGTGTCTTAAACTGAAGGAACTATTAGGGCTAAGGTTAACAAATGAGTAGCAGTATTGAGGGCTTCACCCCAAAAGGCCCTCGGAAGTTCGGAAGAAAATAAAGACATCTGATCTTTTCTAATAGGGTTCTATTCATTCTTTCCGCAACTCCATTCTGTTGAGGGGTGTTTCTAACAGTCCTATGTCTTAGGATACCCTCACTAGTACAGTATTGATCAAACTCAGTATTACAAAATTCTAAGCCATTATCAGTTCTCAAGACTTTTACTTTGTTACTAGTTTGATTTTCTACCAATACTTTCCATTCTTTAAATTTAGTCAAAGTTTCATCCTTTGATTTTAGTAAGAATGTCCATACCTTCCTACTGTAGTCATCAACAATAGAGAGGAAATATTTCTTACCCCCATGTGTCTGGACCTTTGCTGGTCCCCACAAATCACAATGTAGATACTCCAGACTCGCCTTTGACAAATGAATTCCAGTTGGGAAGCTCTGTCTGTGCTGTTTGCCCAACACACAGATCTCACAAAACTCAAGTGGCTTCAACTGGTCCTTTCCAAATTGTCCCTGCTTGCTGAGTACCTGCATTCCTTTCTGGCCTATATGGCCAAGTCTCAAGTGCCATATATTAGTCATATCAACATTAGAAGTTAAAGCAGAAATGGGTTTATCCGAGAATACATGTTGGCCATTTAGAACATACAATCCATTTCTCTTTATACCAGTTAGGATTAGTTTATTACCCTTAGATATGTGCATGTTCCCATTGTGGGCTTTATATGTAAAACCTAACTCATCTAGTGTTCCTAGTGATATCAGGTTCCGTTTCAAGTCAGGTACATATCTAACGTCAGTAAGAATCCTAACTTTACCATCATGAAGTTTAAGTGTTATGTCCCCAACTCCCTGTATCCTACAAGTATTGTCATTACCCATATACACAGTGCCTTGGTCAGAATTTCTAAAGTTGACAAACCAGTCCCTATACGGACTCATGTGAAAGGAACACCCGGAGTCCAGAATCCATTCTCTACTAATGTGATCTCTACACACAGTCAATGCCTCAGATAGGCACATCGACTCCTTTTCGGCAGCCACAGTGGCGCTGCCTTCATTTTCCTGTTCCCTAATGAACTTATAACATTCTTTTAAGGTGTCCCATCTTCCCACAATGATAGCACTTCTTGTCACTATCTTATTCTTATCCTGTTTATTCTTTTTCTGTCCTTTAGGTTCTTGTTATTAGTCTGATGATTATTCGGACCATTATATTTCCTTTCATTTTTACCTTTCACGAATAAGTTCGCTCCTCCTCTCCTACTGGTTCTAAGTTCTAGCTCTCTAGCCCTTATACCAGATATCACCAAGTCTAGCCTAGGTACAACTCCTGTGTACTGTAGAGAGTTCTTAACGACACTATATTCTTCAGGTAATGCATTTAAAAGGATCATAGCTTCGCTAGAGTCTCCTAGGGCTTGGTCAGTTCCTTTAAGGATTTGAGTCATTTTCGTGAATTCATCCAAATTATCATCAATCGACTTACTAGTATCCATCTTGTAATTAAACAAATTTCCTTTTAAGAACACTAAATTTGGTGCAGAAATAACAGAATAAAGAGATTCGAGTTTACCCCAGAGTTGAATGGCCGTGTCCATTCCATCAACTTTTCTGATGACCGAGTCTCCCAAGTGGAGGAAAATCAAGTTGTACGCCTCTTCCAGGATTTCGTCCTTCGCTTCCTTTTCCATCTTTGGCCACTTTTCTGGATCCGGTTCCAGTGCCAAAGCCACCTTATGGTGGGAAAGCAAACCTTCATTTTCTTCTTCCAAGTGGTAAAATCTCCCTTCCCGTCAAAGATACCAATGTCGAGTCTCATGGTCGACATTTCTTTTCCTTTTTTCAGTAATCACCCGATGACAATTCCGCAATCACTCTCGGCAATTACTCCCTAACTCAGCCCAAACAAACATAATTGCAGATACTCACTCAAACAAAAAAAATTGGTGATCTCTTGACAATTGCACACAAACCAATCTGCCCAAAACTCCCTCGGAATTAATACAAACCAATATGCACAAAACTAGGCAGAATCCTAATCACCGAGACTTCCAGTTTGGCAACACACTGCTTAACCCTCAATTCGGCAGCACAAAGTCTTGTTTACCCAACAACACAGAATCATATTTACCAAACACTGAGCCTTGAGCAACCAACAACAATTCAGCAGTGACTCTCGGCAGTGCTCACCCAAACTGGCCAAAAAACCCGAAATTGTTAAACACCCACACAAGCTTGATTTCAGCTTCGAAGCCCAGCCCTAATCTGCAAAACAGGGGTTTCACGCGCCAACAGGGAACACACACCCTGCTTCTATTTGCGGCCACTGAGTGATCGGCTGGGATCTTGCTTTCTTCTCCTGTGGGGCTGTTCTTCAAGGTTGACAATTTTAGGGTTTCTTCTTCTTTTGCCGAAATGAAGAAGATTGATTCTTGGTCGGTCCGATTGCAAGTCTGTTTCTTGCTTTCTGATTTTGTTGTGTTCTTGGCTGTGAAGTGTTTTGATCTTCGTCGATGGCTCTGCTCTTTGAGTCTTCTTTGGTTTTGTTCTTCTTGACGTTTTGCTGGCCGTCGTCTTCCAAGAGACAAAGGAAATTAGGGATTTTCTTTTTGGCAGAGATCTTCTCTGCACCAAATTGAAGGAGGGCTTAATCTGGGCTGATCTTGGTCCACCCAAGCAGTCTTCCAATCGGCCCACTGATCTTAATTGATTCTTCGATTGCTCCTCTGTTGTTCACCAGAATTTAGGGTTTCTTTTACTTTACCAAATGAAGGAAGGAGTTGTTTCTTGGGCCTAGAACTTGTGGATCTTGGAGTCTGCAATTTTGACTTCTTGATCACTGATCTTCAATTTCGGCCCACTGGATTTTGCCCAATAAAGGCTCTGATACCAATTGTTAAGTTTTTGTTGCAAAATTCGTCAATCAATCAATCAAGAATGCACGATTTTTACTGTGGTTCGCCGGAAAAATTCCGACTACATCCACGTTGAACTCCGGAATAGGGAGCTCGCTGCACTAATCAATTTTCAAGATTACACACGGAATCTTGAATCCGTTTACAAATTGTAATTCCCCAAATCTCACAAACCCTAATCTCTAAAAGTGACAATTTCTCAAATTACCCAATTGAGAATTACACTAACTTGGACTAAGGAACAAGGCTCAACACTTAGCCAAAAAAAAGGGAATACAAATAATGAAAACCTCTTCTAATACTCAACCTAAGTGGCCTTTATATATGATGAGCAAATACATGTAATTGGGACAACGGCAAGGATTGCGCCACGTGTCCCTCATCCAACGGATGACAAGGGCTTCACATTTTACACTTCCATTGCTGTAGCAGAAATTTAATGATACGTATAAGTTTAATTTGGAGATGAAATAACGTGGTAACTAAGGAAAAAATATATTATTAAACTTTCCAAGAGGCTTTATAATAGTTAATAATACTTTTATTATAGTTGTATCGGTAATTATGCAGAATTGGAAAGCAAATCTTTTTTTTTTTTTTTTTGTGAAATAAAATTATATATGGATACTAAGTAGGAAGAAGAATCTATATATGATTGGAAATGCATTAATCTTTACATCCCATAATAGATTTAAAATGTTGTATAAATAAGCATGCATTTGAGCTCCACAATATCACATACACACAAAGTTTAGAACAAAAAAATGGCCATGGTCAAAAAATGCTTCGTTGTTGGGTTTCTATGCCTTGCTATCCTTCTCTCTTCAGGTACATATATACACATAGTCTCACTTTTATTTTATTTTTTGAATTGTTGGTAATCTCGTCGCTAAATCATCCCTTTTGTGTTCAAACGGAGCAGGTAAAATCACCGACTGTCCACATAGTCTCATGTTAAACTAATGTATTCAATTAAAATAAATTTTTATTTTATAACCAACAACTTAATAAAAAAAAATTTCCCATTAGAGAGGATCAGTTATATGAATAATTTAAAGTTATTGTACTAGTTATATTCAAAATTATTGTCTTATTAAGTTAAATAAAATTAAAATAAATTATTGGTTGTGTTAATTGATGTATTAATATTATTTGCATGCAGTTTCAGCAGGGATTAGGGTTGCTGAAGCACCTGCTGGTTGGGTTAATGTTGGGCCATGTATTGACACCGAGAGCTGCTTAGTGCTTTGCAAGGAGAAGGGAGAGTTAAAATGTGGGACATGTATCTCATGTCAAGACCAAACTTGTTACTGTGAACCTCCAATTAATTAATTAATTAATTAATTACAAGTAGTTCTTGGGATAATATTTAATTTCTATGCTTGCTAGCTATTAATTAATAACCAGCTTTTATTTAGATTTGCTACTATCTATAACAATCGATAATTAAGATTCAATTGTTTATAAATTTTTATCTAATAATTACCGATTATAATTGTCACATCCAAATATATCTAGAATATTACTGACAGAATATAGTATCACTATCTCTATAAGCCTCTGACATGCATAGACATGACGTAACATGACTTATGAATGAATTATCTAATACTGAAAACATACATGTGTGAGACAATACACATGGGATACATAAAATTAACTTTATATATCAGGATCTATACATGTGTATATACATCATTTGGCCTTGTGGTCTACCATGACATAATATACATAACGGACCACCCATAATGAGTGTGTGCCTAATGACCATCTTCTCCAACGCTCGTAAATGACCTAGTGACTGAATATTGAAATTAAGAACATAAATTAATATAATTGGTAAATAAGGACAAATAATTATAAATCGTGATCATTGACTGTGAATCATAAACGCAAACCGTAAACTCAGTAAATTATGAACATAAACTATAACCTGGGTCTGTAAACTAGGAACAAAATATGTAATGTGTACTGTAAATTGATAAACATAAACTGCATACTTAGGCTGCAAGCTAGAAAATATAAATTGAGACGTAGATTGTAAACTGACAAACGTAATATATAACACTAACAGTAAGCTGTGAGACGTAAATTGATACATAGACTATAAACTGATAAACGTAAACTGAAAACTGTAACATAAACTGAAAACCATAAACACGACGGTAAACATGACTTATAAACTGTAACCATGACTGCAAACTGTGAATATAACTGAAAACTATAAAGTGACTGAAAACTGTAAACAGATACTATATTTAGTTATCATGAAAGCAACACAAGTATCGTAACTTGCGGACATTAAATCTATTTAACGGAACCTAGCACCGTATAGGCAAGGAAAGCTGAGTTGTAACATGTAACTTACTTAGCGGAAACCTAACATCGCATAAGCAGGAAAAGTTATACACAATCATGAAATAGCCTAAGAGGGTTTCAAGGAACCATTAGACAAGCTGAAATGATAGGATGATACTCTACTGGTTTTTGAAAACACATAAAAATATTTATGTAGCGATTAGGATTCAAACATCTCCACTGCATCACCATACATACCGAGATTCAGTTATCACCCGGTATACGCTTGCATAAATAAACTTGTATTATATCTAAATCATATACCATAAAACGTAAGTCTTGAAAATCATTAACTATAATTCATGAAATGTAAATTGTAGATTGTAAGTAATTAAACGTAACTATAAACGATAAATCATGACGCGTGAAAATATATATTGTAAATCATGACACTTGAACTGTAAATCATCATACGTAAAAACGTAAACTGAAAATTATAACATAAACTGAAAACCATAAACACGATGGTAAACTGTAAACATTACTTATAAACTGTAACCATGACTGCAAACTGTGAACATAACTGAAAACTATAAAGTGACTGAAAACTGTAAACATATACTATATTTAGTTATCATGAAAACAACACAAGTATCATAACTTGCGGATATGAAATCTATTTAACATGACCTAGCACCGTATAGGCAAGAAAAGCTGAGTTGTAACATGTAACCTACTTAGCGGAAACCTAACATCGCATAAGCAGGAAAAGTTATACACAATCATGAATTAGCCTAAGAGGGTTTCAAGGAATCATTAGACAAGCCGAAGATGATGGGACGATACTCTACTGGTTTTTGAAAACATATAAAATATTTATGTAGCGATTAGGATTCAAACATCTCCACTACATCGCCATACGTACCGAGATTCAGTCGTCGCCTCGTATACGCTTGCATAAATAAACTTGTATTATATCTAAATCATATACCATAAAACGTAAGTCTTGAAAATCATTAACTATAATTCATGAAATGTAAATTGTAGATTGTAAGTAATTAAACGTAACTATAAACGATAAATCATGACGCGTGAAAATATATATTGTAAATCATGACACTTGAACTGTAAATCATCATACGTAAAAACGTAAACTGAAAATTATAACATAAACTGAAAACCATAAACACGATGGTAAACTGTAAACATTACTTATAAACTGTAACCATGACTGCAAACTGTGAACATAACTGAAAACTATAAAGTGACTGAAAACTGTAAACATATACTATATTTAGTTATCATGAAAACAACACAAGTATCATAACTTGCGGATATGAAATCTATTTAACATGACCTAGCACCGTATAGGCAAGAAAAGCTGAGTTGTAACATGTAACCTACTTAGTGGAAACCTAGCATCGCATAAGCAGGAAAAGTTATACACAATCATGAATTAGCCTAAGAGGGTTTCAAGGAATCATTAGACAAGCCGAAGATGATGGGACGATACTCTACTGGTTTTTGAAAACATATAAAATATTTATGTAGCGATTAGGATTCAAACATCTCCACTACATCGCCATACGTACCGAGATTCAGTCGTCGCCTCGTGTACGCTTGCATAAATAAACTTGTATTATATCTAAATCATATACCATAAAATGTAAGTCTTGAAAATCATGAACTATGACTCATAAAACGTAAATTTTAGATTGTAAGTAATTAAACGTAACTATAAATGATAAATCATGACGCGTGAAAACATATACTGTAAATCATGACACTTGAACTGTAAATCATCATACGTAAAAACGTAAACTGAAAAATTATGACACGTAAAAACGTAAATCATGAACTGAAACATATCACATGAAAACACAAGATGTAAACGAGGCACATAAGAAACAGAAACTGAAAATAATAGACATGACATGTAGAAAACATGAATTGTAAACATGACCTTAGGAAACGTAAACTGTAAACGTGAATTATAATTTGCAAGCTTGAACTGAAAACTATAACATTATAGGTATAGACACTATAATTTTACACATCGTCCGATGATGAGTCTCTTATGGGAATACACGGGAAAGACTTGGGAAGTTGTCAGAATTAATGTTGGAGGGAATGAAACCCTAGATAAATCCAAAAAGTGTTAACCACAAGCCCGGTCGGATGTCACACATGTATGGCCTGACGTCTCCATCATATTCGGCCGGAAAAGACTTAAAGTCAGGTCAGATATGCATCAGCTTTCTAGTTTTATAGAAGGATTCGATCTCTTTCATTCTTAACCGATTTCCATACAGCTTTACTTTCCTTCTTAATTGGTTTCCTAAACAAATTGATATTTTCCTTGTTAACCAAACCTTACACAATATAAAAAAGGGATCAAAACATACAAGAAGGGGATTCGATTCGATTCGATTCTTTTGGACGTAAGAAACCAAAAACATAGTAACTTGTTTCCCATCTCGAGCAATAGATCAAAACGCCGAACCAAACCTTCAAAGGTGTTCTCAGAGCCGAGTTACACTTAAGAGTATGACCTAAGGGTCCAAGAACCTTAAACTCCGTATATTTGAATGTCATTCTGACACTATATATCTGATTGGACATCATGTATGTCTGGCCGACCATACAATCGTCGTACAGAATGTCTGGCCACTCAACAGGCTACATCTGGCCGTCTGTTTCTCGTGGTATATAGGATGGAAACCGGACGTAGATCTCATAGCTGTTTCCGAATAGACGATAGAATGGTTTGCACTCGGGATATAATTTCACGTACCACACAAAAATGGATGTGTATGATCTTATTTCGATTTCTTATCATTATCATATTGTTTATGCTTTCTTTATTGTAAATTATTTATTTACAGTTATTGTTGTTTTACACTTGATCTAACTATTTTTGGTGATGTTATGAATGTCGTCTAGATCCTTCATATGTTTGGCCAAGATTATTTTAATTATTACTGTTTCCTTTATTACTTTTATAGAAATATGTCTTTCGTGTGAAATATAAACTATTTTGTGTGATTTTTGTATTATAAGATATGTTGATCCTCTTTTGAACTTGGATATTATGCTGGCATCAGTAAAGGACCATTCCGAACCTAAACAGGTTTAAGGTCAGACCTTGCGAGGGGTGTAGTACGGCCTTAAATCATTCTCAGTGTCTTATACTAGGTAGCGACTCATTTATTCTCTGGTTGATTCCCGTGGACTATCTGTACTCTCTACGGGCTACGAGCCCAATAATGTCGTGGTCGCTGACGTCATAAGCATAACTGTAAATCCCGATTTGCTCCTATAAAAGACATGAACTGAAAACATATTAATCGTGAACTGAAAACATGTAAATCATGGGCTGAAAATCGTAAATCGTAAACTGTAGATGTAGACTGCAAACTGAGAGAGAGAAGTTGTAAACATGAACTGTAACTTGAAATTTATGACATGTAAACTGAAAAACATAAACATTAAACCATGGACTGGAAAATGTAAAACATGGACTACAAATCATAAAACTTGGCTGTAATTATAAAGCATGAACTGTAACTATATAACACTATTTGTAAACTATGAATTACTAACTGTAAACTGTAACTAAAAGTCATGACACATAACTATAAATTATAGACATGAATGGTAAACTGTAAACATGACGTGAAAACTGTAACATAAACTAAAATTATAAGTATAACTGTAAACTGTAAACATTAACTAAAAACTTGTGAAAAGTAACTGTAAATCATGAAACATATATTATATACCGTGACATGTAACTGTAAATCATGAATTGAAATTCATAAATCATGAAGTGTAATGTAGAATATGACATGTAGCTGTAAAACATGACCTGTAAGATCGTGAATCATGGAACATAATTCCTAAATCATGAAAATCCAATGAATATTGAGAGAATTATATATATCGAAGACATATGACCTAACCTACTAAAACATGCTTAAGCATATCATATATAGACATATGCATTAGTTTCTGCATACACCACTCGTATGGGGCCCACTACCTATTTTAGAGTATGTATGAGATAAATGTCATCCGAATAGATTTCCAAACCAGCACTGCTATGACACAATCTCAAATCATCAACCAAACTCTTCACACACATTACGAACATAAATTATAAATCATGAATTGTTATAAATCGTGAAACATGAATCGTAATTTATATATCACATTGGGATGGTATCATGTAACATGAACTTATAAATCATAGTCATATAACATGTCAAACGTATAAGCATAACTTGGAAACATGTAATAACTGTCATGATTTCTTAAGACATATTGTGTATTTGGGTTACTTGAAATGAAAATATAGCAACTCGAACATGCTCATTAAAATTAAAATTCGATATTCGAGTAACCATAAATTTAACTTGTAAGAAAATTGAAAAACATGAAAATCATAACATTCACTAAAAAAACTTATGTCCAGTCTTACTACTCGTGTAGTCGAGTGGAACTGGATGGATTCTCCCGCGTATCATCTATAAAGCATAATATCAAGTATGGTTAATATACTTCCGCATGAATGATGCATGTGGCCCCTCTAGCATGGAAGCATATAGAGTTAACTGACATCATAAAACGTGACTTCGGGCCAAATAGGACATGCCCTGAAATTTGGTATCGCATCGCGATGCCAACCGAACAACTCATGTCGCGAATCCCATTCTGCGTCGCGACACAACCAAGGTAAAATTAAGGATATAATGTTATGTGTGGTGCTAAGTCGCGACGTAAGGCGTTGTGCGTCGCAACGCGTACCTGATTCCATGCTTGTTCACAGATTCATCATGCTGTAACTATAAGGGATAAATCCAAACATCTTTATCCTTGGCAACACCAAAATCACAATACAACATGTTCCACATCATTTAAAACCTCAAGAGGGTCGCTATAACACCCAATTTTATGCTTCAAACTCATAGCTACGATATACCCACACTTAGGGTTTTCTCATTTCCAGATATTCCAAATACAAACCATGGCAATAAACACCAATTTAGAACAATACACACTAAAATTAACTATATCATGCTATATGGATATGAATCATGCTTAGGTTTCCATAGACTCAAAAGAGAGACTTGCAAAAATCATACTAGAATGCAAAACAACCACTAGGCTAGAGAATGAAAAGCTTACTTTGTCTCCATTAGCACCTGAAAATGCGAAGAAAACACACCATAGTTTGATTCCCAACACATTTTAAGATAAAGGGCAAACAAAGAAAGAAGAGGGCTCTTAGTCGTTGGTTGTGTGTAAGAGAATAAGAAAAGGGGCCAACTCATATTAGCCACAATTTTGCGAAATTTTTAACATAAAATAATGGCATTTAAAAAAGCTCACATGCTTAATTTCTTGTATTTCTCGTTACTACACAGTAGGCCAAAAGTAAGGCCTAACCTTGAGTTAGTTACATATCGATTTAGTAAAAATGCTTAACATGAAAGTTGTAGTCCTATATCTAAGCTTTACAACGATACTAAAATCACTGAAAATGGATATATGTAGCCCAATTGTGACTAATATGAAACATCATAAAAATTACAATAATTTAAAAATTATTCCGAACTTTCGGGAGGGATTACAAGGACTTCAAATATATTAATACATGATTATATTAATATACATAATAACATATTGTGTATAAGAAAATTGAATGGTGTGCACATGTCATGATATCTGAGGTATTATAATAATTTACTAAAAAACTTATCTGTCGGCATTAGTGTGGGCGCCATAAACCCTAAGCTTAGACAATAAACCACTAATTTTGGAGGGTATTTTCAATAAAATAGTCCTTTCATAGGTTATAAAAATTGATTACTTCTTTGACTAAAAGTGCTAAAATTGAACACATAATTAGAGAGCATAGAATTTTCAAAAATATTTTTTATATTCAGAGAATTTTGGATGCGCATACTTTTCTAAACAAACCATCATTGTTTATATATAAGTGAAAAGCAAAAATAAAATTATACAAGTGTTTCTTACAAAAACCATTGAACATAAAGTTATGTAATTGTCTTCTATAATTACAAGAGAAGAAAAAAATTATTACAACTGTTTCAGGAAATCTAATAGGTTCTATATGTGATCATGAAAAATAATTATTGTACTAAAAATGAACAAAATTAAAATTAAATTATTGCTAAAGGAATCTACTTTTTAAAATCTTTAATACGTGTCTAAAGACACTCAAGTGTTGTCCCTTGATGCTGGTGGGAGTCATATTGTGGTTAATATCTTTTTAGAAAAATGTCTTTAGTCTACTAATGAGCAGCTAATATACATATATTTCATGTCCCTCTATTTTATAATTTTGTGAGTTTTATGAGCGCTTTGATATGTTTCAAATGTGTTTTACAGGTTAAAAACCATATCAAGACTAAACGGGACTCAACGAATAATGAAATGACAAATTCGGGGCAAAAATCATGTCAAATTTTAGAGTCACCAGCGCGTCTTGACTTTGGCCAGCGAGTCTCGACGTGTTGCTTCACAAAAATTGGACAGCATCTAGAATTTACATTGCATCACGACTTCGGAGAAAAAGCGTCGCGACACTCGAGTTAAAGAAGTCTAGCGTTGAGACTCCAGGACTTGGACGTCGTAACACGGACACGATTTCAGGTTTCACAATGACTAAAATTTCTTAACAATAAAAGATTTTAGGGCCTTTTATATAAACATATGCTCATCCAAGACCTAAAAAGGCCTCATAACATATTTTGGAGTCTCCTAGAGCAATACAAGAATGAATGCTTCAACAGACGATGGAGTTTGAAGCGAAAGACTGCAAACGAGAGTTTCTTTCGTCCCTTTTCGTTCTACCTTTATCTTTTATGAGTTCTTATTTTTTAATAATGATTATCATATATTAATTGACTATCATTAGTAGCTAATTCATTAAATCTATGGTTGTAATGATTCTTAAGCATGTCTAATTAATTTAATGGCATAATTTTATTCTTTTGGGTTTGTTATTTATTATTTATTTTTATGCGTGCTTTGAATGCTTATTTTATTGTTTAGCCAACAATAGAATAATATTCGTAAATCATTTGAAACTCGACATAGGGAATTTGGATTAGCCGTGGGAATAATAGTGTGTGATCTTATTCGTTGAATAGACTTCCCTACAAGATAGACATATATCTAAAGGGCATATGTAGCCAGATTAGAACCTGATCTTAATGAATTTGTTTAATTTAATTAACATAGACATATAGTTAATTGATTTATTATGAATATGTTCGCCTGACCATCAAAAGAGGCTTGTGAATAGTTTAGCGTTTCAGAAGTCTTACTTGGAGACATGACTAATACCAGAAGCTTGCAACCTCAATCATTCTCTTACATAATTATACGTACATATAATAAACAATTTAGCAAACAAACTTTATAACATTATATGTTCACACCGACTTTCAGGTCATTTGTTCAATCCATGTGAACATACACAGTTCATACATATCACGGGTTTCATCATACACACACATACACTTAGACATACATACAATCATCGAGAGACCGAAAAAGAAGCATACATAACAGTCAATACATCAAAGAATAGATAACCCAAACATCACATATATATGTGCTGGCTTACACAAGCATATACATGACAAACACTCCAAATCATCATTTAAATACTCATATATATACACATATTTCAAACATATGAATATACAACTCACTTCGAGTTGGGATATCATACCATATAACAATCTTCATGTCTTTTACTTATCGATAAAACATATTCAGTTTCCAGAATTCTTATCAAGAAATATTCCTGGTACATAAACTTACCAGTTAAGACATATTCATTCATAAATGCATCATTTCATTCACGTACCTTATCCATTCAGGAAAAGCTTAGCTTATACCAAATTCTCATCACATTGAACCACCCAAACACCATACAGACAAATCACATGTATTAGTTCATAACGAACTTATTCCAATAACATACACATACATATGCTAATACAAATTCAAAAATCATAACTTATTCTCTTTACCGATCTTATATACTCAAATCATACATATACAAATATGTGTACATATACTTATACATATGCTTACACATATATATACCATTACCAGCTTTTACACTTACGTACGTCTAGGGTGGCAATTTGGGTCAGGATTCATTTATTCGTTCGATTCGATTCGCTTTAAAGCGAATATGTGTTTGGAAAAATGGATTCGTTTAATAAATTGGTCAATTCGATTCGATTCGTTTAATAAATGAATCAGATCCGAATTTGAGCTCATCAATTCATTTATTCGTTTAGGATTCGTTTATTAAACGAATCATAAACGAATCGAATCCCAATTGAATTCGTTTAATACCCATTTAATTATATTATAAATTTATCCTTAATTTTTTTGATTATATTTGTTAAACACGAAGGATATTTTAATAATTATGTATGTTTAACCTAAAAATTTAACTATTTAAAGTAAAATCTAAACCTAACCGCCTCTTAAATTTCTCAAACCTAAATCTAAAATTTCTCACCAGTGACCAGCCGCCTCTCGCATTTCTCAAATCTAAAATTATTTACTTCTTGCTGATTTCCTTTCTCTGTTTAGAGAAAAAACAACAAGAAATAAATATCATAATTTTTGTTTTGTTTTGTTTTGTTTGTTTCTTTATACAAAGTCATCACGGTCCACGTGGGATATGAAATCATAGCATATGACATATCCCATAGAAAATGAGGAAATTTTTACTCAGTAACCATTGAATGTCATTCATAAAATCTTGTGCATGTGATACTTTTGCTCATTATTTTGATCAGAAAGTAGAAGAAATCATTGATGTGTTATGAGTTATGACTAGAGTTTAAAAGCGTCTTATTTTGTTTATGTAATTGTGGGTATCGAAGTTGTTTTGACTTGCTAATTTAGTTTTGTTATATTTTAAAATTCTGGGTATTCGTTTTAACTAGATAAAAATGGCTGAAGCATCCAAGATTCGGTTGGTTCATTACCCAAAATACAGAAATTTACTACCAGAGCTACATGATTACTCTCTATATGAGTGTGGAGGCTGTGGTGCTGACGTGCTTTTCTCATAGGTCAGTTAATATTTATTCATAATTCTCTTTGTTTTAATCTTTCTTTGGTTGTTGAGAAATTGAAAAACATAAATTGATATTTTTTTAAAAACTATCACATTCTAAAGTTTTATTTATTTATTTTTATTTTATGTTAAAATTCAAGAATTGAGTAATTTTATAAGCTAAAGTTGATGTATTAATTATGTAATTGATTTATAATTTGAAATTTGGAGCTTGTTGTAAGGATTTTTAATCTATAAGACTATAACAATGAATATGCTCATGAATATATTGAGATTTTGTATTTAATTTTGTTTAAACGAATCGAATACGAAAATTTGATTATTAAACGAATACAAAATTCGATTCGTTTAATTTTGTGTAAACGAATCGGATGCAAATATTCGTTTATTAAACGAATACTAAATTCGATTCGATTCGTTTAATTTTATGTAAACGAATAAACAAATCGAATATGAATATTCGTTTATTAAACGAATCTAATCCGAATCATAATATCAGGATTCGTTTAATAAACGAATCGAATTCGAATTAGTGTATTACAATTCGATTCGTTTAGTATTCGTCACGAATTCGATTCGTTGATTCGTTTTGCCACCCCTAGTACGTCAATACATACATATAGGCATTAAGCTCATCAAATATCGCACTTCATATCATAGAAAAATAAAAATTCATACTTGTGGTGATCGATTAACTTAATTATACATAATCTCGAACTTCGTTCGCAAAATCATATCTTAACTATCCTTGTTTTATCTTAAACATTTCAATCATCTCTATATATTTTTAAAACATGAATCAACAAATTCAAGTACTCATCACATGCGTCACTTACCTGGCTTCGCGAGAACTTCAGGTCCTAGTCAAATCTATCAAAACAAATGGCGAAACGTCATTAGAATCGAGAATTACGGAATTCTCAACTTAACTATGACAAAATTTCGGATCTTTCTGGGAAAACCAGATCAAGTTCGATCTCAATGATTTCGATTTAAATAATTTTAAAACATCATTACAAACTAATCCAAGTCATCAGTTAACTTAAATCCTCTATTTACGTTTTTTTGGCAAATCATCCGAAAACATTTCTGCAAATGCTACGGAAGGGCCATGAACCCTCCGAACCTACCCGAATTTATCTAAACATTATCGTATCAGCATATATATCTATATCTATCATTACACTTAGGAAAACATCAATACAAGCTAAACCCACTTTTACCAGAAACTTACATAATCTATCGGATCGATCCAATTCGTTTTGTTTTCACTCGGATGCTACCAAATACACATATTCAATATACTCATGTTCAAACAATCTAATTCATATCATTACGCTACTCTACGAAGCTACCGGATACATCCGAACATCAAACAATAGCTTGAAATTAGCGAATTTATACTGGGAGGTCTTACCGAGATTTCGAGGGCATATACATACTCCTAATAATCCTAGGAACGTGCAGGAATCGACGGAATTTCGATCAGAGCTATTGTTCATTCGTGGGTACTGTTCACTTCCACTTTCTCTCTCGTTTTACGAGCAACCGTGCAAGGAACGGAAAAACCGTCACCACCAACTTGTAGTACTCTCCGAGAGCTTCGGTTTGACGGGTGGCTCGGGCCGTGAAACGAAGAGACAAGTCGGGATTAGAAAACCCATGCCCGCTTGTTTCTCTTTATTTTCTCGCCGTCGACAGCGATCTGGAGTTACCGCCGGCCACCACAAGATGGAGGGTGGCCGACACTCCCCTCTAGACCGTCGCGCCGGCCGGCGATAGCCGGCAGGCCGCCACGAGACCAGGAATTCTCAAAGTCAGTTTTGGGGACGGGGTGTCAAGTAGAGGAACAAAGGAAATTATGCCATTTTTGCAATTACAAGAACTTCATGGTATTTATAGAAATATTTTCATAAATTACGTTTTGACCCCGCGAAATTGCAGTTAGGTCCATGTCATGGGGCTTTCTCAAAAATTCACATTTTGGAAGTCCTTCTGATGTAAATTTCGAAACGCGATCAACATGAAAGTTGTTCGTCTAGGAAAAATGAGTCAAATAGTTCAAGAATCAGTGCAATTGGAGTTCATTTACTGTTTTTATATCTGATACAACAAAATTTCCACGTATAAAGATATAAATGGGAATTGCGTAATTAGGTTCTCGAAACCACGCGTTTTTCAATGCGACGAATCTTCACTTTAAAATGTTCCGACCTATTTTCTAAAACATGAGCTCTTATTTTCGAACATCATCCAGTTTCAAAATCTAAACCTTAATTCAAAAATATTCTAGAATTACTCCAAAAAATTCAGGGTATTACAAAATGAATGTAAATTGTTTATATTTATTTATTTCAACGTTTACATACAGAGTGCATAAATTCCAACACAAAAATCAAATTGTGTCCATTCTGATACCAATATTGGTAAGGTATGTCAGGAACTAAATTCCAACGAAATTGGCTTACAGACATTCCTGAAATTATAGCAGAAGATTACCAGACTAAATTACTGACTTTGAGGACAATGATAGTAATATCGAAAAATCCCCTCAATTTACAGTGCAAGAACCATTTAATGAGAACTTGGATAATTATTTGTTTGATCACAAAACTCAAAATTTTCTCTATCAAAATTGAAAAATTAACGTGAAAGGGAACTCATCATAAGCCAAGAAGCCACTTTTCCTTTCGAATTGCTCTTGACATCACGATGAAGATTATGATTTTGCGTTCAAGTAGTATCAGGAGCTCAACCTTTAAACACATATTTTAATATAATTTTATTTATTTTTTAACATAAAAAATAGTGATCTATAGACCCATAAGCATATCATCAACAGTTAAAATAACACCAGAAAGATTAAGCAGGTCAAGATTTTCTGCAGAAACGGGTGATTGACCAATGGGTTGGCTCTTCCGATAAATATTTTGGCAATCAATAACAGCATTTGTTCCATCTCTGACCCAATTTATAACGTCCGAATAAGCCTTACTCTCCATAGACTTGAATGCCCCTCCAAATTTCTCCACTGCGGCTTCATAATCAGACTCGCAAACTTTTAGGCGTTCCCGGCCAACAGGATCAGTGATTTTTGCACGAAGATCAGGAAATTTGGAGAGCACGTCATGCAATTTAATAATTGTTATTTGAATTGATATTTGGCCGAGACCTTGCAGGTCAAGTTTATCAGAGCGAGAGTCTGATTGGAATATCGAAATGCAAAATCCATAATCAGTGTATCGCTTGCAAACGCTTTCCACTAATTCAGACGCGCTTGTCGAAAGCTTAAAGAGGGATGCGGCAATGAGGATTCTCACAACAACATTTACTAAAACCTTCTTAGAAGCCATTTTTTTCTAAAGTGAAAAGTTGACGACGTTAACGTATATATAATAGAATAGGAAAATGATACGTAGTTACCCTATAATTGATATAAAGATATTTTGGTCGTTATAATTTTAAAAATATCGTTTTAAGTCTTTGTCATTCGTTAATACAATTATTTTTAACTATTTGATTAATGTTTTTTTTTTTTGGATAACCGGGGTGTCCGGGTCAGTTTACGCGCATCTCGACTAATCCCCGGGACCTGTGCCCCGTGCCCTCAGAAATTTCACAACACAGATCACGGTAAGTCGTTGGTTTTTTACACCATGGGGCATGGCCCCAAAGAAATGTATCTAGTGGGATTCGAACCTTGAACCTAAGAGGGACAAACAACAGCTCAAGCCCAAAGCCTTTACCACTGAGACAACACCTTGGGGTTTCTATTTGATTAATGTTGACCTTTAGAAAGATAAAAATAACATCAAAATAAGATTAAAAAATCTTAAGAAACTTATTAATTATATAAAAAATATTATTGTCCCAATACAAAATAACTTTCTACTCCAAAAGAATGGTATTTTTTTTGTAAAATGATTATATATATAATAAGTCTATAACTTTTGAATTATGTATAATGCAATTAAATATTTTATACTGTAATGATAATATATATATATATATATATATATATATTAAATAATACGACGCATAATTTAGTTTATTAAAAAATTATGTGTTAAAATATCGTTATAACAATTTACATAGTAGTTACGTGTTATTTTCCCTAATATAAATTATGAGAATATTCATTAAATAGTCAATATTTTAATTCTCAAAACATCAGATTTTGTTTTGATTTTTAAAGGAAAAATAATAAAAATCACTTTAATGTTGGATAAAATTAAGCGAAACCCTCTCATGTAAGGCGACTTTGCTTAAATATTTTCAATAAAGTTTAAAATAAGAGAGAAGCAAAACCCCTACAATGAGTTTCACTTAGTTTTAAACATTAGGAGGATTGAACATAATTTCGACAAATATGAGGAGGTTTGACTCATTTTCCCATTTTTAAAAGCAATTTATGGTAGCTTTTTAAAATTTTATTATTTGAGATTATGATTACCAACAAATCCGCTTATGTATTAATTCCTAACTTATGGTAACGTTTTAAAATAATAAGAGCTATATAAAATTTGATTATTTGAAAAATAAAATCAGATTTTATATTATTTTCTAAAAAAACTTAAAGTAACTTTTTAAAATCATAAGAACTATATAGATTTGATTATTTGATAACAGAATCTGTTTCGACCCCATTTTTCTCATAGTCCAATAGGGCCAAAGTGTTAGGTATATGCCCTATATTCAACTTATAGATGACCTTATGTACATGTATTTTTAATAAAATATGGATGTATTAATATTTGTAAATTCAAATTAATCAATAAAATGACAACACTTAGTATATCCTTATTTAAATTTATTTGGAATGGTTTATATATACAATAAGTCATTGGAGTAATAGATGATGACTTTGACGCCTTATAAAAATCCTTACTGTTAAATGTTCCTATTCATATATTCACTACAAAAAAAAAGGTCTTTAGTATCGAAAATTTTCGACGCTAGTTTTTGACACTAAAATGTGGACAAGAAAGACAATTACCGTCGAAATAAAAAATTTCGACTCTAAAGTACAACATTTTGCGCCAAAAATATTTCGACGTTAAAGCACATATTTGGCTACGAATATTTTTGACGCCAAAAAATTGACCTTTAGCGTCGAAATAGTCGACGCTACAGGTGATATAATATTAAAAAATATATATTATTTTATTATCTTTAGCGTTGAATATTTCGACGCTAAAGGGTATAAGAAAATTATTATTACAAATTAATTTCAAACTAATTTCATTACACAAATAATTAAAGTTGTTATAAAAAAAATTATTACAAATTTGTTAAAACAAAAATTATAATAATGATATTTTTATTGATATAAAACTAAAATTACAAAATTTATCAAAACAAAAAAATATATATAAAATGATAAACAAATGATAAAATACAATTTTCTATATATTTTCTCCATCTTCACTTTCATATTTTTCATCTTCACTATCTTCATTTTCACCATTTCTTCATCTTCATATTCCCCTATAAAAATAAATGAATAAATAAATAAATATTAGATGTTAATATAAAATACAAAAAATCAAACAAAATAATTAAGGAAAAAATAATTTTGGAGAGGAAATAAGAGTATGAGAGAAAGAAAGTGAGAATATGAGAAATGAAAGAGCAAATGAATTTATAGGAAAAAAACTTTTGGCGACGAAATTGGCATTCGTCTCGAAAGGTCATCAAATAGCAGGAATTATTTCCGCCAAAATTTGATCTTTAGCGTCGAAATTTTTGACTTTTAGCGTTGAAAAATTCGTCGCTAAATGTCAAAAATTTAAATCAAAATTTTATTAGGAGATAAATTCAAAATTTAGAAAGTGGGAATTCAAAAAATTTAAATTTACTTTTTAGAGTCGAAATTTCGTCGCTAAATGTCAAAAATTTAAATCTAATTTTATTAGGCGATAAATTCAAATTTTAGAAGGGGGAATTTGAAAATTTTAAAATTAACCTTTAGCGTCGAAATTTAGATTCGACGCTAAAGATTGACCCTTTAGCGTCCAAAAAAAATTTCAACGCTAAAGGGTAGAACTTTTAGCGTCGAAATTTTCGTTCGACGCTAAAGGATGGATCATTTAGCATCCAAACAATTTTTCGACACTAAATGGTGGAACCTTTAGCGTTGAAATAGAAATTTGACGATAAAGCGTCAACCATTTAGCGTCAAATAATTATTTCGACGCTAAAAGATAAACCTTTAATTAGCAACGAATCTATTTTCGACGCTCAAAGTTAGAACTTTTAGCGTCGAAACTAGGATTCGGCGATAAAGTGTTATCAATTTTTGACATATATTTTAGAGATTTATTGCTAATGTTTGCTAAACGATTATGCCATAACAAAGAAGAAAATTCAGTAATATAAGTAGAAGCATTATCTGTGTTATTATTATTAATGTTCAGTTTGAACATACCATTATAAGAATAACCCTTGCCAACAAACATGTCATTCATGAGAAGTCAAAGAAAGTACAAAACTGATGGATTTGTACATACCTTCAAAGTAAGGTTGATGGCTAAAGGATTTAAACAAATTGAAGGAATTGATTTCTTTGATAAAACTGAGACTTTGCATGTTGAAGCTAAAACTTGAACAAGATATGCTCTTCTTTATTCTTTATTGTATTTTATCCGAACCTTTCAATTAACTCCATTATGCTCCAAATTTGTAGAACACATACAAACAAGTAAAATAGTACAAATGACTTGAGTTAGTTAATAAATCATATAGTAAACGGGTTATAAATATAAATATGTTGTGCACTTATTAATATCTCCTAAAGAATTTAGTAGACAATGACCTTAATTTTTTTTTTTTTTTATCTTAAAGGCACTTATTAAAATTTTTTTTATGCCCCATTGAATAGATAACATGCCAAGAGCATTCAAACCAAGTGAATCTGAACGGGGATCTGATCCGAATTTCGAAATGCAGAATTGATAATCACTCGATTTCTTGCACAAGCTCTCCACTAATTCAGACGTAACGTTGCATTGGAAAGATTACAGAAGAGGGACATGGCTATGAGAAAACTAACAAGTACATGATTAATTAAATACATTTTAGAACCCCATTTCTTCTTCTCAACAGAAGTTTATATCTTTGCAGGATAATCGTAAGGCAACCAACGTATGTATATATAAGATTAAGAGCACGTTTATATCTCTACCCGTGAATCCAATATGTCACGGATTCAAGTTTTGGAGGATACTTTAATTTGAAATTTTGATGAGATGAGATATAATATATAAGGGAATGATTTAAATCTTTTTTCTTTTTTTTTTTAAGAATAATGCTACATATACTGTTGTGATTAAACACACAAAATAGAGGTGAATTGAGAGAAAACTCTTCTTTTATATTACTCACAAAAGAATTACAAAGCTTACAACCCAAGCTTTACAAAAAACTTTCAAACACTTTACTCTCTATCTTCACTCACGTTTGGGATTACTGGGATGCCTAACTCTATGATTCTGGGCTCTTTTTATAACCCCAAAGACGTGTGCTACAGTGCACACGTCTTTGGCAAAACGTGTTGTTGGAAAATGCTTATGAGTAAGCATTTTGATGCACAATTTTAAGCATGATCCACTTCGTGTTAGTGGTTGTTATTGAATGATTCGGATACTCCTCCGTGAGTAGTTCGAAATGGTATATTCATATGCTTAAAATGGTGCTTGGGTGAATGAGAAATTGTTGCTCAAAGTTCACCCAAAGGTGTTGGAAAATAAGGAGAATTGAGCTTGTCCCATATGGGAAAGCTATAGAGGGAAAGTTATGCTTATATATCATTGCTCATATGTAGATGGTAAGAGTTATAAGGATAGAGGCTCTCTCTACGTGCGCGGGGGGGGGGGGGGGTGCAAATCAAATCTGAATCAAGCTTGGCTCGTGTGCACCTGCGTACACGAATGCCGGACCAAAATGTGCGAGCCCGGCCTAGCGAATTTTTGCAAGCCTCCTCTTTATTTTTTTCCAAACTTTTGATGTTCCATAACAGTTAATTCAATTTTATTAATTAACTAAGTGGTTAATTAATTGGCATGTTAATTTCTTTTTATAGACATGTGTATTTTCGTTTTTGTTTAGTTGAATACAGAAACAAGTTTTAAGTTTTCTTTTTAGAAGAGTTCAAGCACTTCGGTTGTTCGTTGCAGTCGAATTTGGTGGTGCCCAATTTCCTCTTTTTCCGTTGCATCCTGGGAAACAGACGTCTCGCATTCTACTGCACCAATCGGTAGGGGACGAATTTGTTTTAAGGAGATTGTTGCCGCATCAACAAGCCTCGGAATTGTATCATTCCTGTTTGATTTACTGATTGTTCAAAGTCCGTTGTAAGAACACAGTAACCAAATTAAATTGTAATAGTCTTAAAACAAATTCGACTCTGTGGATATGGAAAACAGTCCAAACACAGTAGATCTGAATATGGCAGCCTCTTCGGCTGGCCAGAATATTGTGGCAGCCCCCGTGGCTGGCCAAAGTGCAGTGGCAGCCTCTTCGGCTGGCCAACTTGCTACAGCCTCTGGGCTTAATATGGCAGCCGCTGTGGCTAGCCAAGGTGTTACTGCCTCTGTGGCTAGACAACCTGTTGGACATGTGAGCCATGTCAATCCTGCTGCAGAAAAACCTGAAAAATTCAGTGGACAAAATTTTAAACGGTGGCAACAGAAAATATTTGATTTCTAAAGGAAGATGCTCCTGAACCCGTGGAGGGTGAGATTGATATCCAAGTTATCAGTGCGATCGATGCTTGGAAACATTCTGAATTCCTATGTAGGAATTATGTGCTGAATGGGCTGAGTGATTCCTTGTACAGTGTGTATGCCGGGATGAAAACAGCAAAAGGGCTTTGGGAATCTTTAGACCGAAAATATAAAACTGAGGATGCCGGTACTAAGAAATTTGTCGTAGGCCGTTTCCTAGATTTTAAGATGGTTGATTCCAAAACTGTATTAAGTCAAGTACAAGAATTGCAAATTATTCTAGCAGAAATTCATGCTGAGGGGATGGTTTTAAGTGAAACCTTCCAAGTAGCCTCGATAATTGAAAAAATACCACCTGGTTGGAAAGATTTCAAGAATTATTTAAAGCATAAGCGAAAAGAAATGAGCATTGAAGACTTGGTTCTTAAGCTTAGAATTGAGGAAGATTACAGAGTATCTGACAAGAGAGGAATAACTCATGAGGCCAAAGCAAATGTTGTTGAACATGGCCATAAGAACAAGAACCCTAAGAACAAAGGGTCAAAGATGGGCCCTAAAGGAGGAGTTTCCAAGAAATCCAAATTTCAAGGAAGATGCTTCAACTGTGACAAAATGGGTCACAAGTCTTCTGAGTGCAGACTGCCGAAGAAGAAAAAGAATCAAGAGGCTAATGTGATGGAAAATATGACTCAAGATGTTTCAGACATTAACCTTTCAGCTGTGGTTTCTGAGGTGAATCTGGTGGGTTCTAACCCAAGAGAGTGGTGGATTGACACTGGTGCCACTCGACATGTGTGCTCGGACAAGAGCATGTTTTCTTCATTTGAGCCTACTGGTAATAGGGAAAAATTATACATGGGAAATCCAGCAACATCTGAGATTGAAGGTCAAGGCAAGGTGATTCTGAAGATGACCTCTGGGAAAGAATTGACTTTGAACAACGTTCTGTATGTACCAGAAATACGGAAGAATCTTGTGTCTGGATCACTTCTGAACAAGCACGGATTCCGGATGGTGTTCGAGTCTGATAAAGTAGTTTTAACTAAAAATGGGATGTATGTGGGAAAAGGGTATGTAACTGATGGGCTCTTTAAGCTCAATATAATGGTTGTTAAACCTAAGAATATCAATAAAGCTAGTTCTTCTGCTTATATTGTTGAGTACTCTAATCTATGGCATGGTAGATTAGGACATGTTAATTTTAATTCATTACGGAAATTAATTAACATGAACCACATTCCCAATTTTAAAATTGATAACAAACATAAGTGTGATACTTGTGTTGAGGCAAAACTGACTATATCATCTTTTCATAGTATTGAAAGAAACTCTGAACCACTTGATCTAATACATACCGATGTATGTGATTTTAATTCAATACAATCAAGAGGTGGTAATAAATATTTTATTACCTTTATTGATGATTGCACGAGATTTTGCTATGTGTATTTGATGAAAAGTAAGGACGAAGCTATAGAGAAATTTATTCTCTATAAGAATGAAGTTGAGAACCAACTGAATAAAAGAATTAAGGAGTTAAGAAGTGATCGTGGTGGTGAGTATGTTTTTCCTTTTGAATCACTTTGTGAACAAAATGGAATCATACATCAACCACAGCTCCTTATTCACCTCAATCCAATGAGATTGCAGAACGTAAGAATCGTACCTTGAAAGAGATGATGAACGCTATGTTAATCAGCTCTGGCTTACCTCAGAATATGTGGGGAGAAGCTGTTTTATCAGCTAATTACCTTTTAAATAAGGTACCACGGAAAGAAGCAGGAAAAACTCCTTATGAAATATGGAAAGGAAGAGTATCTTCCTATAAATTTCTTCAAGTGTGGGGGTGTCTTGCCAAGGTAGTTATTCCTCCACCTAAAAAGGTGAAGATATGACCAAAAATTGTTGATTGCTTTTTTCATAGGATATGCACATAACAGTAATGCTTATCGATTTCTTGTGCATGAGTCTAATATACCAGATATTCACAAAAATACGATAATGGAGTCGAGAAATGCATCCTTTTTCGAATATGTTTTTCCTTGTAAAACTAATTCGAATTCAAATGTGCACAAACGGACACATGAGACTATAATTGAAGATAGTCAGGACCGAGAACAAATAAATGTTCCAAAGGATCAATAAGTTGTTGAACTTGAACCAAGACGTAGCAAAAGAGCTAGAACCGAAAAATCATTTGGTCCAGATTTTCTGACATTCTTGCTAGAAAATGATCCTCAAAGCTATAACGAAGCTGTAAGGTCAGTGTAGGACACAGGACCTGAGCGACGCGCGTTCCTAGGCTCGCGGCCTAGTTTGGGAAGTACTGAATAACATGGAGTCGCCACCCGGTGTGAACCGGGACAAAGATTTAAGGCCGCACTCACCCCTCGCAAGGGAAGACCTCAAACCATTGGGTTCGGAATGGTCTCTTACTTATGTCACTTGTAATGAAAGGATTCATGTAATAATTTAACTAAGCTTAAGTAACACTTATTTCCAATAGTATCATGCTTCTAAATTCTCATGTGTAAAATAAAACTCATGTACGCATTTCACATATATCTTACATTTAAATTTGCATGCTTAACATATATCAAGATAGCAACTAACATACAACTTTACTTGCATATCACATTCAGGAAAAAAAAAACACAAGCACACATATTAACCATACAAGCACACATGGTAACCATACAAGCACACATATGGGCACTTTTCAAGTGGTACGTGGAATTGTAGCCCAAGTACAGACCGCACTACCGTCCATTCGGAATCGGCTACGGAATTTACGTCTGGGTTTCCATCCGATATACCGCAATAAATAATACTCAAATGTTATCATGACACAAGCATATCAATTGTAATACATTGACACATTTGCATAAGAAAGATCAATCGATAGGCAATTATGCATGAATATAATAAGACAGACTCAGTTCAGTGTGTGCACGTTCGTGTAGCGTTCGTAAATGCGTTCGAACGGAAATGAAACAGAATGCTCACGTTCGAGTAGCGTTCGTAAACGCGTTCGAACGGAAATGAACCTGATGCATGATAAGGCAAATTTATATGCGCGTTCGAGTTGCGTTCGTGAACGCGTTCGAACGGACACGGACCTGATGCATGAAATAGGATGCAATAAACAGAAAATAAAGGGGCGCGGCGAAGCACTGCCGTAAAGGTGACCTTTTGGGGCTCTTGATCTCTCAAAGAGAGGACCTTTAGACCAACATGCTAAGCCCATGCGCATCACGTCACACGTACAAGACTAGAACCAATCATATCAACCAAGTATGCCCGATTGAACACATCTCACATCCAATCTGAACACACGTCAACCGGCGCGGCAAAGCATCGTGGAAAAGGGGGCTTTTAGCCCCTCCCCATAGGGGATCTCACATCACACTTACTAAGCCCATGCGCTCGATTGACTTATACATACGAAAATAAAGATAATAATATCAAACTAAGTATGCTCGATTGAACGTATCTTACGTCCAACCGAACATACATAACCGGCGCGGCGAAGTAGTGTCACGAATGTGGCCTTTTCGGCTCTTTGTCTCACAAATGGAGGACCTTTGGACTAACTCACTAAGCCCATGCGCTTGGTTGAATCATACAAAGATAAACAACATATTGAATTCAAGAGAAACTAAATAAACAAAAAGCGACACAACGAAAGAGAGATGGTGCCGTTTACTCAAGCGGTACGTGGAGTTGTGGCCCGAGTACAGATCATATTACCGTCCATTCGGAATCGGCTATGAAATTTATGTCCGGGTTTCCATCCGATATACCGCGAGAGTTGACACATCTCTCATTCATCCAATACCCACAACATACATCATACACACAACAGATATCACAAATACAGAAAATATAATCAAAATAAATGACCAGAAAGTAAAATGAGAATAAGTGTGAAAGATACCCTCAGGTCTAACCTTTTAAGCCGTCTCTCGGACTCACGTTCCACGAAGATCGAAAGGGGGGGTAAAGCTCTGCAACTTTTCTGGTCCGCTGGTTCGAAGTCCTAGCTCACTGTTCCGCTGCTTTGCTTACGATTCGAACTCCGTTCTGCTCCTATTCGGCTCATGTTTTGCTGCTCACTGCACGGGCTACCTGTTTCAATGTTTTCAAAGAACTATTCCAAGTTGTGTGGGTTCTTAGTGCAATTAAAAGTGATTATTTTTAAGATTATCTATGTAGTTTTCTAAGTTACTGTTTTTTAAGGATTTGGGCTGCTGTGTTTGTGTGGTTTTCGGTGATATATGGAGGTTTAGAGGGGCTGGTTTTCGGTGGTGATTAGGGGTTGTTTTGGTGCTTGTAGTTTCGGTGGTGATTAGGGTGGTTACTTGTGGTAGATTTGGCTATGGAGGAGATGGTTGAGGTTCTTTTGTTCTCTTTTCGTGTGTGTATGAAGTGTTTTCTCTTTTTGTCTGTTTTGGGTGTGTAGAGAGAGTCTAGAGAGATTTCGAGAGAGCTTGGGTGTGAATTGTGTTGTGTGAAAGAGACCAATGGCCTTGGTTAAGGGTTGTTTATATAGAGAATGGCTAGGGTTTACAATGGAAGGGATCTTGTTTCCAAATTAGGAGAGATGAGAAAGGTATACACAAGATTGAGGGGGGACAAGATATTTTATTTTAAGAAGTTGTAATATTTAATTTGTGTTGTTTTAGGAATACAAACATTTTATATTGGTAAATATCTTATTAGATTAGGAAGTCAAATATATGATTGGATTTAATTGGTTAAGATTGATTTTAATTTGGTATGATTATATTTTGATTTAGTATGTGATTTGTTTATTTTAGGCATGATTTTAGTTTAAGTTGGTAATTGTTTATTTTAATTGGTAAATGATTTAAATGTTTTATTTTAATGTTTAATATTTAATTTAATATTTAATTATTTAATTTGGGATGTGTTTTATGGGCTTTGGGGAGCTAAATGGGCTAGGTGTGAGGCTAGCAGCAAAACCAGAATTACCGACACCGTTCGAACGCTCCCTCGAACGCTACACGAACGCACGCCCGCAATCTGTTTCCCGTTCGAACGAAGTAACGAACGCAGCAAACGAAGACAGTGAGCTTGCTTATTCTGAATTTCCCTTTCCGATATCCGTTTCCCGCGGCATCCGTGACTCAAAGGTAGTTGTCTCTAAATAAGACTCCTCATCGGGTTTCATGTGTAAAAATGCAGTGCCTACAGTCAGCTGATGGTGCTTTGTGGAAAGATGCCATCAATAGTGAAATTGAATCCATCTTACAAAATCACACCTGGGAGTTAGTGGATCTTCCTCCTGGATGTAAACCGTTAGGGTCCAAGTGGATTTTCAAAAAGAAAATAAAGGCAGATGGATCAATTGACAAGTACAAAGCAAGACTTGTAATTAAGGTTACAGACAACGTGAAGGTCTTGATTACTTTGATACTTATTCTCCTGTAACGAGAATAAATTCCATAAGGATGATAATAGCGATTGCAGCTTTGCGCAATCTTGAGGTACATCAGATGGATGTGAAAACAGCCTTTCTAAATGGAGATTTAGATGAAGAAATTTACATGGAACAACCTGAAGGCTTTATAGCTCCAGGACAAGAAAAGAAAGTCTGTAAGTTGTTAAATCCTTGTATGGATTAAAACAAGCTCCGAAACAGTGGCATAAAAAGTTTGATGACACCATGTTAGCAAATGGTTTCAAAATCAATGAGTGTGATAAATGCATTTATGTCAGAGAGACAGAAGTTGGCTATGTCATTTTATGTCTCTACGTTGATGACATATTGATTGTCGGGAGTAATGTTAAAATGGTGAAATCTACCAAGAATATGCTGAAATCCAAGTTTGACATGAAAGACATGGGTTTAGCAAATGTCATTCTGGGAATAAAGATCTCGAGAAGTCCTGATGGACTTATTCTTGATCAGTCACACTATGTGGACAAGATTCTTGTAAATTTAACAATGATGATTCTGCTGTGGCTAGAACTCCTTTAGATATGAGTCTACACCTATCAAGAATAGGGGACAGGGTATATCTCAAGTAGAATACTCTAGAGTGATCGGGAGTTTGATGTATCTATCGAGTTGTGCAATGTCTGATATAGCCTGTACAGTAAACAAGCTTAGCAGATATACGAGTAATCCAGGGGTTGATCACTGGAAAGCAATAGTGAGAGTACTTAGGTACTTACGTTTTACTCGTAATTATGGGTTGCACTATCATAGATATCCAGCTGTAGTCGAAGGATACAGTGATGCTAATTGGATATCTGACATGAAAGACTCAAAGTCTACCAGTGGCTATGTATTTACACTAGCAGGTGCAGCTATATCATGAAAATCCTCCAAACAGACTGTGATAGCTAGATCTACAATGGAATCAGAATTCATTGCATTAGACAAGTGTGCTGAAGAAGCAGAATGGCTTCGAAATTTTCTAGAGGATATTCCAAGTTGGCCTAAGCCAGTGCCAGCAATTTGCATTCATTGCGATAGTCAATCTGCAATTGGAAGGGCACATAACAATATGTATAATGGTAAGTCTAGACATATTCGTCGTAGACACAATACTGTTAGACAATTACTCTCTACTGGAGTTATTTCGATTGACTATGTAAAGTCAAAGGATAACATTGCGGATCCGCTAACCAAAGGGTTAAATAGAGAGTTGGTTGTGAAATCATCGAGGGGAATGGGACTAAACCCCATTAGATAAATGTTTATTACGAAGGAAAACCCAACCTTGTTGACTGGAGATCCCAAGATCTAGGTTCAATGGGAAAACCTACTCGTAAAAGACATAATTGGTTCACTGTGGGGGGGTTTACCCTCAAGTCCATTCCTATGGTGAAATGAAATAGTGATGCTCGTATGAATTGAGGTTAAGCAAAGGCTTTTAATGATTCTTATGCGTCGGGAATCCGAGCAGAGTATTACGAGATGCTCTTAAATAAGAAATCACCTATATGAGAGAGAATTGGGGCCGCTTCAAAGGGAATTGTACGGGGCTCAATTCTTAGAAACTCTTGCAGAACCAGGTTGATGTTCATGGCCAAAATGAACATAATAATGAGAACTCAGATGTGTTAGGTTAAATTTCTGTGTGATATATATTCCTCATTTACATTAACGGCAGTACAGTTCAATGACATCGCGTCCACTGTCAGCCAGTAAATGAGATATATTTTCACAAGGGAAGGTTCAAAGGCTGAGGCCTACCTATCCTATGCATGTGTTGACCCGTTGAACTCTTCTAGGTCAAAATAAAATGTTTTATAAAATATTTTTATTTGACGGTTTTCGCCAATTTCATTCATGTGGGGGATTGTTGTAAAATGCTTATGAGTAAGCATTTTGATGCACAATTTTAAGCATGATCCACTTCGTGTTAGTGGTTGTTATTGAATGATTCGGATACTCCTCCGTGAGTAGTTCGAAATGGTATATTCATATGCTTAAAATGGTGCTTGGGTGAATGAGAAATTATTGCTCAAAGTTCACCCAATGGTGTTGGAAAATAAGGAGAATTGAGCTTGTCCCATATGGGAAAGCTATAGAGGGAATGTTATGCTTATATATCATTGCTCATATGTAGATGGGTAAGAGTTATAAGGATAGAGGCTCTCTCTACGTGCGCGGGGGGGGGTGCAAATCAAATCTGAATCAAGCTTGGCTCGTGTGCACCCGCGTGTCCTGCGTACACGAATGCCGGACCAAAATGTGCGAGCCCGGCCTAGCGAATTTTTGCAAGCCTCCTCTTTATTTTTTTCCAAGCTTTTGATGTTCCATAATAGTTAATTCAATTTTATTAATTAACTAAGTGGTTACAAATTAAATGGAAGGTCTCCCACTAACTCAATTTAATTGGCATGTTAATTTCTTTTTAATAGACATGTGTATTTTCGTTTTTGTTTAGTTGAATACAGAAACAAGTTTTAAGTTTTCTTTTTAGAAGAGTTCAAGCACTTCGGTTGTTCGTTGCAGTCGAATTTGGTGGTGCCCAATTTCCTCTTTTTCCGTTGCATCCTGGGAAACAGACGTCTCGCGTTCTACTGCACCAATCGGTAGGGGACGAATTTGTTTTAAGGAGATTGTTGCCGCATCAACAAGCCTCAGAATTCTGCCTTCATCGCTGCGACTGATTTACTATTTTCGCGTTCTCTTTCTGCTTGTTGTCTTTTGTTTCACTGTTGCAAATTTGTATCATTCCAGTTCGGTTAATCACTTATCAAAATTGTATCATTCATGTTCGGTTTACTGATTGTTCAAAGTCCGTTGTAAGAACACAGTAACCAAATTAAATTGTAATACGTGTTACGCGTCTTTGAAGCTGGCAGCCAAGGATCCTGCCAAAATGCCAAAAGTTGGCATGCTTTCGGTGCTCTTTGTTTTGTTGTGAGCAACTTCAATGTTGCTGTCTTCAACAAATCTCCCCCTCGGTGAAGATTTCCCAAAATCTGAGTGTGGACAACAGAAACTGGGCGACGCTGTTCTCTAGGCTCGCGGCCTAGTTGAGAAGTACGAAATAACATGGAGTCGCCACCCGGTGTGAGCCGGGAAAATGAGATTTAAGGCCGCACTCACCCCTCGCAAGAGAAGACCTCAAACCTTTGGGTTCGGAATGGTCTCTTACTTTATGTCATCTTGTAATGTTTGTGATTTGTGCAATATTAATCAAAACTACTTAACATACATGTACAATGATAATTCAACCTAATTCACATTCATAAAAATAAATCTTACATTTAAATTTACATGCTTCGAAAATGAGTTTTCATAACATAACAAGTACAAAAATAAACATGTGGGCCAGTAACTTGGCCACTATTAATGTAGGACCTCGCATACCTGATTAGACGTATCTGACATCAACCGAATACGCCGCGTCCGTAACAGTAAAGTAACAAAGGGTGCCCTCAGGTCTTACATTTTAGTCGCTGTCCGGGAGCGCGTTCTGCGGTGCCGGAAGGGGTTATCATTCCACTATTCTCACTGATGCGATTTTTCCGCTGTTTGTCCGGATTCGCCGTTTTCACTGTTTGTGTCTGTTTTCAACGGATTCGATGTTTCCACTGTTTCACAGATTTGCTGTTTTCAATGTTCTTTCCGTTTTCAACGGGTCTGCTGTTTTCGCTGCGGTTACAGTTTACAGTTTTCTCCCGCGGTTACAGTTTGCCGTTTTTTCCATTTTCTCACTGTTTTGGCTCGACGTTTTCACCGTTTCGCTCGTTATTTTCACTCATGATTTTTCTGTATTTTCTCTCGCTGTTTTCTCTCTTTTTCAACTCAAATTCTAGTTCTCTTCCTTGGGTAACTTTGGATCAGTTTTAGGGTTAATGTGGCAGTGAGTGATTTACTGGCTGTGTTGATATGGTGGCTCGGCAGTTTGAGTGGAGTTAGGGTTGCTCGGCAGTTTGAAGGTAGTTTAACGTGGCTGTTTGGATGCAGTTAGGGGGCACATTTTGGTCGGCTGCTTCGGAGGCAGTGTCTTGCGAAGGTTATGGCGTTAACTGCTAGGGTTTGTGGGTTGTGTTCAGTGGGCTATGTAGCGCTTATGCGCTGAAGTGAAAGGGGGAGGGGCTGCTCGGCAGTAGGGCGTGAATGAGGGTTCATTGTGGGCAGCATGTGTGTTTGATGTGCATGAAGGCAGTGGCTTGAGGAGCTCGGCTACATGAAGGTTCGATGATGATCAGCCCCTGCATGGATGGTGGTGTGCTTGGCAGGGCTAGGGTTGCGCATGGGGTGCTTCACGTGGCTGAGTTTTGTGTGATGGAGGGGGCTTCACGTGTGTTGTTGAGGGCTGTATGAGAGTGAGATATATGCGTGGGTTGCTGAGTGTTTTTGCGAGATGAAGGGCTGATTTTAGGTGATGAAGGTCATAGGCGTGAAGGTGATGAAGGGCTTATGGTGCGCAGTCTGGGCGTGAAGGAGGTGATTAGCGTGATCTGTTGATGGGTAAGGGCTGTGCGAAGGGTGAGCAGGTCTGTGATAGAGGCTCTCGGCGTGAGTAAAGGGCTGCTGATTTGTTGTTTTCAGTCGGCTGAAGTTGGCTGCTGTGTGTGAAGGAGTGAGGCAGAGTGCGTGAGGTGCTTGAGGGCTGTGTTGTGTGGAGTTATGGGGGTGAAGGGGCTTGTTTCAGGGGCTTCTCATCTTGAGGGTGATGCGTGTGCTTCAGGGAGCTGGGAGCATAGACGTGCGTTAGGGGTTCATTTTGTGATGGTGGTTCAGAGTGCTAAGTGCTGAAGGGTGATGGTTTTGAGTGAGGTTGGCCGTGAGCTGTCTGGGAGAGGGCTGTGAATGGGAGGCCGAGGAGGTGATAAGAACGTGTATGATGTGCACAGTTCACTGGTCAGTTTAGTGAGGAGCCGAGAGAGGCAATGAAGGGCTGAAATGGAGGGGGTTACGTGCGCATGAAGTCTGGTTGCAGTGTGGTCAGTGGAGGCTTATACGTGAAGAATGATTGTGGTTAGCAGTGGGTGTGTTGACTTTGTTGAAGGATAGGGGCCGAGAACGGCCTGCATGGGGGCTTTAGTGAGGTGTAGGGCTACTGCCAAGAAGACTTTGTGGTGAATGGAGGGCTGAGCATGAAGGGTATATGGTTTCGTGAGTTTACTGGATGCTGGTGAAATGGACTGATGCCGAGAGTTGCTTAAGCTGTGAAATTTGATCGACTGCTTAGGGTTCGGCAGTGGGGAGCTTGAAGGGTTTCATGTGAAGGGCAGTAGGGTTTGTTTAGCAGTCTGTATGGCAGTTGATGGCATGCGTGTATGGAGGAAGCCGAGAGATGTGTTTCACGCCATTAGGGTTTCTGGTTTTCTGCGAAGGGATCGAGGGGCTGTTGAAGGTGGCTTGAGACGTGGAGGGGCAGTGGCTGAATCATGAAGTGCAGTGAAGTGGCCTTAGGATGTATGGGCTGTGATGTGTTTATTTGTTTAAGGGGCGTAGGTGCGTGGCAGTGGCTGCCAGTTGATGGGCTGAATGAAGAGTGGTCAGGGTGTCTCTGGATAGGGTATGGGTAGTGGTGCTTTGTAATTGATCAAATGGAGGAAAAGGACAAGTGAAGAATCGGTGGAGATGATGGGTCTTCGAAAATGGTGTGGTGATTTCTTTTTTTTTTTGTATTGGTTTGTGGTGGCAAGGAGTTGGTTTCACGTGAAAGGGCATGGGGCTTCTTGTTAGGTTATTGATTTTTTGTTTGTTTTGTTTTGGTTGGTTAGGGATGTGAAGGTGGAGGAATGGGGTTTTTTATTTTGTGTTTTGGTTATTTGTTATTTATGTTTTACTTTATTATTTAATTGGTTGGTATTTTTTAATGGCTTAATTTTAGTTTGAATTTATTTAATTGGTTGGTGATTTTTATTTTGCATGGAAGTTGAAGGGTCACAAGCATGAAAATTAGAGAGAGAGGATAGGCACGAAAAGGAGCGAGGATAAGGTTCCGAGCGAAGGATGATTCTGAAAAGGAAAGGCGACGACGAACCCGAAGCAAAACAAGCGAATAAAATCCATCAAAAAGTCAATTCTTGACTTTGCCCTTCCGGCGTCCGCTTCCCGCGACTCCTGCGACTTAAAAGAGACGCCTCCGTACGAGGCCCATCATCGGGCTGGTATGCAAAAATGCAATGCCTACACTGAGCCGACCATTAATCATCCAAATCAGATCCTCCAAAGGATCCACCCCTGGCTGCATCTGTATGACTGCCTACGTACCCTGAGTTGGGATCAAGCCAATCGTAGTTCTCTGTATCTCCCCACTCTCGACTATGTGGAGAGTTTTGTCATCCCAGCTATGGCACGACAGATTTCAAGCTTCTCATTCGGTAAAACCTTCGTGAACATATCGGCACCGTTGTCGTCGGTGTGAATTTTTTTAAGTTCTAACAGCCTTGAGCTCAGGACGTCCCGTATCCAGTGATACCTCACATCGATATGTTTTGACCTTGAATGAAAGGTGGAATTTTTACCAAGGTAGATAGCGCTCTGGCTATCGCAGTACAAAATGTACTTCTCCTGCTTGAAACTCAATTCCTGGATGAATGTCTTCATCCACAGCAATTCCTTGCAAGCTTCTGTCACTGCAATGAATTCTGCCTCTGTTGTAGAAAGTGCAACACATCTCTGCAACCTAGACTGACATGCCACAGCTCCTCCTGAGAGAGTAATCAGATACCCCGAAGTAGACTTTCGGGTATCCACATCTCCTGCCATATCTGAATCGGTGTAGCCTATCAACACTGGTTCGCTGCTTCCAAAACATAATCTCATCTTGGATGTGCCTCGTAGATACCGCATAATCCATTTGATGGCATTCCAGTGTTCCCGTCCTGGGTTTGACATAAACCGGCTGACCAATCCAACTGCTTGTGCTAAGTTTGGCCTCGTGCACACCATGGCATACATAAGACTTCCCACTGCTGAGGTGTATGGAACCTGTTTCATTTCCTCCTTCTCTGTCTCAGTAGAGGGACTCTGTTGTGTACTCAATCTAAAGTTGGTAGCAAGAGGAGTGCTAATCGCTTTAGCCTTGTCCATCTGGAATCGCTGAAGTACCTTCTCGATGTACTCCTCCTGTGAAAAGTATAACCTCCTGGCTTTCCGATCACGGCCGATCCTGATGCCAAGAATCTGTTTAGCTGGCCCCAAGTCTTTCATCTCAAAAGATTTACTCAGTTGCTGCTTCAAATTATCAATCCTCGATTGATTCCGGCCAACTATCAACATATCATCTATATACAGCAGTAAGATGATAAAGTCATCGTCAGAAAACTTCTGAACGAATACACAATGGTCTGAAGTGGTCTTCTTGTATCCCTGCTCCCCCATAACTGACTCGAACTTCACGTACCACTGTCTCGGTGCCTGTTTCAAACCGTATAGGCTTTTCCTGAGTCTGCACACAAAGTCCTCTTTCCCTCTGACTCTGAAGCCTTCTGGTTGCTCCATGTAAATTTCTTCTTCCAGATCCCCGTGAAGAAATGCGGTCTTGACATCCATCTGCTCAACTTCCAGGTCGAGGCTTGCTGCTAAGCTGAGTACCACTCTGATGGATGACATCTTCACAACTGGAGAGAAGATTTCATCGAAGTCAATGTATTTCCTCTGATTGAATCCTTTGACAACTAGTCTGGCTTTGTACTGGGGTTATGAAGTGTGCTCATGTTGCTTCACCCTGTACACCCATTTATTCTTCAAAGCCCGTTTGCCTCTTGGCAATTTCACCAACTCAAAAGTGTGATTGTCATGCAAAGATTTCATCTCATCTTGCATGGCTTCCTCCCACTTTTCTTTGTCATATGTTTCCACAGCCTCCTGGTAGCTCTCGGGTTCTCCTCCGTCAGTAAGCAGCACATACTCATATGTAGAGTATTTGGTTGAAGGTCGCCTCTCTCTGTCAGACCTTCTATGTGGAACTGTTGGTGTAGCTTCTGGTACTGGTGGTTGATCATGATCATCATCTCTGGGAGCTTCATCACCTGTACCCTCATGTCTGGGAACCTCATCTTCAACGCGTACTGGCACTGGTGTATGAGGTTCTGGATTCACATTTCTGTATTGTTGGGGCACTGTCTTCATATCCTTCCGGATATCTTCTATGGTCTGTTCTTCAACGAAGACAACATCTCGGCTCCTGACGATCTTCTTTTCAACAGGATCATACAGTTTGTAGCCGAAATCATCCTGACCATAGCCAATAAAGACACACTGTCGCGTCTTTGCATCAAGCTTGGATCTCTCGTCCTTTGGGATGTGTACAAATGCTTTGCACCCAAAGACGTGCAAGTGTTGGTATGACACTTATTTACCTGTCCAGGCTTGGTTAGGAACATTACCTTTCAGTGCGACCGCTGGGGACATGTTCAAAACATGTACTGTTGTGTTGAGTGCCTCCCCCCAAAATGTCTTCGGCAGCTTGGCTTGTGATAGCAAGCTTCTGACTCTTTCGCACAAGGTTCTGTTCATCCTCTCAGCTAGGCCATTCAGCTGAGGTGTCTTCGGAGGTGTCGTTTCATGTCGGATTCCTTGCGTCTTGCAGTACTGATCAAATGGACCTCTGTATTCTCCACCGTTGTCTGTTCTGATGCATTTGAGTTTCTTTCCGGTTTCTCTCTCCACCAGGGCGTGAAACTCCTTGAACACTCCCATCACTTGATCTTTTCTCTTCAAGGTGTATGCCCATGTCTTCCTTGAATGATCATCAATAAATGTCACAAAATACAGTGACCCACCAAGTGTTCTAGTCTGCATCGGACCACATACATCTGAATGTATGAGGTCAAGTACCTCCGATTTCCATTGAGGCGGTGAGCTTTGGAAGGACACTCTATTCTGCTTTCTAGCCATGCAGTGTTCACACTTCCCTAAGTGTGAGTTCTTCAATTCGGGAAGAACATTCCTCCTGCGTAGTATTTCCATCCTTTTTTGACTCATGTGACCGAGCTTTTTATGCCATAGCTCGGCTGCCACAATACTGTTGACTGTATTTATGCTACTATTTGAAAGCTTAGCATGCATCAAATACAGGGTTGAGTTTTTCTTACCTCGTGCCACGACCATTGATCCTTTAGTGAGCTTCCAGGTGCCGTCACTAAAGGTGATGCAGAAACCTTCATCATCCAGCTTACCTGTTGAGATCAGGTTTAACCGGATATCTGGGATGTGCTTGACTCCCTTCAACACTAGCCTTGTCCCGTTCTCTGTTTCAAGGCAGATGTCTCCAATACCGACGACTTTGAACTGTCCGTCATTCCCCATCCTTACAGCACCGTAGTCTCCTGGTGTGTAAGATGAAAATAAGTCTCTGCGAGATGTGGCGTATATGGATGCGCCATTATCTATCACCCAATTGGTCTCGTGGCTGGCAAGATTCACAACATCTTCTTCATATATTATGCAGAAGTCTTTGGAGGTTTTCTCGGTGGTAGTAGCAACTCTTTCTTGGTTAGAGTCACCATCTCTCCTGGACTGCTCGTTCTTCAACTTGTATCAGTCCCTCTTCATATGGCCTTTCTTTTTACAGTGATAGCACTCAATATCCCTTGTTCTTGATTTCCCCCAGTTCTTGTCTGATTTACCTGGGCCTCGGCTACTCATCCCTCTTCTGGTGTTCTTTTCTGTTACTAGAGCTTCTGAGGTTGAGGCTGATGCTGACTCATGCATTCTCGTCCTCTTTTCTTCCTCGAAGATCCTGGTCTTTGCCATCTCCATAGTGACTTTCCCATCTGCGGCTGAATTTATCACCGTAGATCTGAACGTTTCCCAAGATTCTGGTAACGTATTAAGGAGTAGTAAACCATTTACCTCATCACCGAAGTTTATGCCCAATCCAGACAATTCTTTCATTGTGCCGAGGAAATCGTTGATGTGGTCCGCCGCAGCTGTACCTTCCTGGTATTTCAACCCCATCATATTCTTGATATAGTACAGCTTGTTGTTGCCAGTCTTTGCTCGGAAAAGCTCCTCCAGCTTTCTCCATAAGACACGTGCATTTGTTTCTTCACTGACATGGTTGACGATATTATCGTCGATCCACTGACGAATAGTACTGCATGCTTTCTGGTGAAGATTATCCCACTTCTCATCAGTCATTCCTCCTGGTTTCTGCTCCAGAAATATCGATCCATCATAGTCCTTCACATACATAAGGTCTTTCATCCTTCCTCTCCATGTGAAATAGTTTGTACTAGTTAACAAAACCATTTTTCCGTTGCCCCCTTCCATCACAAAAAATTCTAAGCAGAATTTCAAAAAACGGACCTCACGGTTGCGTCCGGAATGGTCGAGAATGGTGGAAATGACACTTCGTTTGTCAAAATCCGACACAGGGACCAATTTGCAAATTTCAGAAATTACAGGGGTCAAAATGCAATTTCTGAAAGTCCAGGGGCCAATATGCAATTACGGAAAAGTTAAGGGACTAAGTTGTAATTTCCAAAAAGTTCAGGGACTAAATTGAAAATTACTGAAAGTATAGGGGCTCAATTGTAATTTCCAGAAAGTTCAGGGACCTATCTGAAATTTACCAGACACCGCAGACGTGCCTAACACGTGGCGATGATGTGGCGCTGACTGGGCTGCTGACTGTGCGTTGATGTGGCGCTGATTGGGCTGCTGACTGTGCGCTGACGTGGCGCTGACTGTGCGCTGACGTGGCGGCTGACTCAGCGTCTTCAACCTTCAGCAGAGAGTGGGGCGCGTGAGGCGCGTCGGCGCGCGTGAGGACTCCTCTGGACGGCGCGTGTGGGCAGCTGGGACCTCCGTTCGATCTCCGAGAAATACCAACGTGCTCGTCTCGCCGTGAAAAGTGTGATGGTATCCTCAAAATCGATTTTCGACAACTTTCGTTGGAACCGACTTTCCGAACCGAAGCTTTGTTTCCGAGTTTCGGGATCCCTCCGAGTAACCTTAGCTACTGATACCACTTGTTGTGATTAAACACACAAAATAGAGGTGAATTGAGAGAAAACTCTTCTTTTATATTACTCACAAAAGAATTACAAAGCTTACAACCCAAGCTTTACAAAAAACTTTCAAACACTTTACTCTCTATCTTCACTCACGTTTGGGATTACTGGGATGCCTAACTCTATGATTCTGGGCTCTTTTTATAACCCCAAAGACGTGTGCTACAGTGCACACGTCTTTGGCAAAACGTGTTACGCGTCTTTGAAGCTGGCAGCCAAGGATCCTGCCAAAATGCCGAAAGTTGGCATGCTTTCGGTGCTCTTTGTTTTGTTGTGAGCAACTTCAATGTTGCTGTCTTCAACATATACATACATATAATATATGTGTGTTATAAAAGAAGAGAGAAAATAAAAGTTGCAGATTTTATTCTTAAATGAATAAATTTATAAGAGTTACTTTAGGATAAGATATAAATATCAAATATATTTAAAGATTAAAATAACGGATCACATAATTTACAATAATATATATTCTGTAGCAAATTTCATTCTCAAAATGACACTCATGACTCATCATGTGTATTAAAAATTAATACAATAAATTACCTTAAAATTTGTAATCACCGACGACAAGATGAGTATGCCACCTAATTTGAGGTGGATATTTGGGATATCTAATATTACCATATTTAAGAATATGTGAAAAAATTATTTTAAGAATTTAATGCAATTCCAAACATTATCAAAATCTGCAAAATCGGAGCTACAAATGCCAGAAAAGAGAAAAAAATAAATATGAACTTTTTCGTTACCATTAATTTACAGAACAGTTATTACAAATTATTGGAAAAGCAACTCTTCTTACTAAACACCTTACTAAATTATTTTTTAAGAAAATATTGGTAAATTTTTTTTGTAAAAAAAAAAAAAATCTAATGCAATTTCAAACATCTATTATATATCTACCATCTACATATATTTCTGTTGCAAATGAAGGCTTGCCCGCTATCTTCGGTTCTTCGAGCACTGGCCGTGAAATACAATAAGCTGTCCGTGAAATCTGGTGTATTTTGAGATCAGCCAGTCAAATCGTTCAGCTACTCTACAGTTTCATGAGTACTGTCATTTAATCATAATTGATAGCTACCCCACCGTTCTAAGGTTTTTACACCTCTCTCACTGTATTTACTGTAGAAATTTTAAGTAAAAGTTTATGTATATATATCATTACTCTTTTCAAATATCTCCAATCTTTCTCTCTCTCTCTCAAAACAGAACTAATTGAGAAAACAAAACAACAAGCGCGATGGCTGATGAGCATATACACAAGGAATCGCCGGTTGAATTATTTATGGAGAAGATATCAGAGAAGATCCATGACGATGTTGTGATTCTCTGATCACTGAAGATTATTTATGAGAAAAATTTTCTCTTTATTACTACTTGAATAAAATTTATAAAGATTATTCACTTTGTTACAAAAAAAAAAAAAATCACACTTCACTCCCTAAGCTCTCTTAAGATGGAACTTAAACTCTAAGCTCTATTATTAAACTTCTTCTTGGGATGTTTGAACTCTCAAATGAGAGCTCAATTTATAACTTGTCTTCTAACTCAACACAATTAATGGAGTGGTTGTCATAATTGTCCACTAATTGAGTGGTTAGAGGTGGTTACACTAAAATCATTAATTCACTAATGGTGGTTTGTACCAAATGTTAATTATGCATGTTAGATTCATATCAATTCTCCATCTCCAACTAGATCTGAAACGATTTTCATCTTATAGTTATTTCAGCTATGTCTCTGCACAACTCTAACTTGTCCCGTGTAACCACATTATTGATATGATGGTTGTGTCTCTACAAAGCACACTTCACTGTGTCTCTGCACAGTACTCTTCTGTTGTGTCTCTGCACAGCA